>CM029021.1:4453169-5053169 GCA_016801055.1 Panax notoginseng | reverse complement strand
AATAGGTCCATTCCATCCAACCTATTCTGAGTCGCCAAATACATGGTACAGAAAACAACTACAACTTTATTACAATAATTGTCGTGCAAAATACAACAACACATATGCTGTGAGTTTGGATACAAATATATACCAAATGTGACATTGGACACCATCATGTATCAGCACCTCACAAAGGTACCTTACATAAAGGTACAGTCAAAAACTGTTTTAGAAATTAGAATCTTTGAGAAGTGCTCAAGGAAACCTTCGTACATGGGAGGCCACGCGTCTAGGTTATGATAGATATCATATGGCCACAGAATTATCCTTGGTTGACCCAATAGACCCCAAAGAAAAACGAGAAGATTACTATCATATTCTTCCCAATGGTGAGTCTTCTCTTGACTTATCATTATCTCCACTGTCTCTAATTAAGAATTATACTTCAAACAAACACCAAGATTATATAGGTAGTGCCCATAGATATACTCAGCAAGTGGATGAGCACAACCCTGTCCTATGATGACACGAGGTTGTATGTCATTAGACATCTTGTATGATAGTGACAAAACACCCTTCCAACGTTGGGTTCGCCTCACCCTATTTTCTTCACCAAATATAACTACTAAATGATGACCACCGTTCTATTCCCTTGTTACCCCCGCTCGACCCAGCTACACTCTTATTACCTGAAAGGAATTGTGAAGCAAAAGGGTGAGCACAACTAGCTCAGTAAAGAATATCATGACTAAAGATAATTCAATTATCAATAGCCTTCATCAACAATAAATCAGAGATTTAGAACATATGGTAAATGATAAAAATTTCAACCATAGTTGCAGCGGAACGAGCAATCCATTAGAAGAGTCAAATAGACTATAAAGTCTATTATCTTCTCCATGTTAAAAATCCACCAACAATATTTTATCCATGTAACATCACTCAACAGTTCCTTTCCACAATCATATGAATAACTCATAATCATAATTGTGACTATAAATTTTTCTTCGCACCCAGGACGAAGAATATTTTCATCACCTGTCTTTACCTGAAACATCAAAGATCATGGTTATACCAAATCACAGTTCCTGTTTATAATCATACTAACAAATCCATCTTTGCACTACGGGCCAAAGATATTCATCAACAAACCATCTTTGCACTACGGGCCAAAGATATTCAACAACAGTTCATCTTTGCACTACAGGCCAAAGATATTCATCAACAGGCCATCTTTGCACTACATGCCAAAGATATTCATCAACAATTCATATTTGCACTACAGGCCAAATATATTCATATCTCAAAGAAATATATAATCATTTCAGAATTTATATAAACAATAATTATAACCATGTTGATCAATTCACCTTTGCACTTAAGCTTAAGATATTCAATTATAAATTCAATGGTCATGATCATACCAGTCACAATTCAACTTTGCACTACAGGCCAAAGAGAACCCTAGTCATGATCATACCAATAATCTACCCATCTTTACACTCCAGTGAAAGAGAATTTCAACATCAGTGTTATAAAAATGTTATATATGATGATAAAAATAATATGATCAACATATAGTTTTAATCTCAAGAGTAATATTCGTAACTCATGAATAGTAAATCGTGAATAGTAACTCATGAATAGTAACCCCGACACAAAAGATAGAAATTCTACAATAAAATCCATACCAATATTTCGGTATAATGATATTGAAAGAATAACATTACTTAAATTTATAAACAATTTATTTTAATTGTTTACACTTTACTAATTAATGCATTTAATCATCATAAAATGCCAACTCTTACAATTTCATCATCAATAACCAAAACCCTCATCAAAAATCTGCATATACCTCATATAGGATTCTCAAGCCATAAAATCCTATTTTCCAATTTTCTTTCTTCACAAAACATATTTAATTCATTTACTCATAACTAGACCATTTTCATAAAAAATACCAAATCAGTTTCAAAAATATTTCTTTTCTGGAATTTAGCATAATATAGTCCCATAGTGAACATATATTTTTCTCAGAATTTTTAAAAGTCATTTACTATTTTTCATATGGCCAAAATAGCCGAATATTTAGACATTTATCAAAAATTGTACTTTTGTCTAAAAATTCTGAAATTTACAGAGTATACTTCTATCATATACATGTACTCCCAATAAAAATTTCATCAATTTTGGAGTTAACCACAAGAAATTATAAGCAGTTACTTTTAAAATAGTCTTTTCTCATAAAATTCATAACTCTCAATCTATACATCCAAAAATCACCATTTTTGGACACAATCAATAAAACTCATCAAAATATCATTTCAAATTTTTCCAGAATTTTTGAAGTTCAGAAAAATTACGAAACTGAAAAACATAACAACCCTTAAAATCCCTTACTATCCCTTACAATCCCTTATAATCCCTTACAATCCCTTACTATCCCTTACCTCAAAAGAGCAGTACTTCTGATCGGTATGCAAAGCTGAAGGAAACTTGCACTGAATAGCAACTCTCAAAGTATCTAAATACTCACAAAATATGATTCATAATATAGAGAGAGAAAGAGAGAAAGCTTATGTTTTTGGTGTGATTTTCAATTCTAACTTAGCCCTCTATTTATAGGAAAATTTTGGTAGGTTTGACCTGCAACCTGATGGCTTTACCTGCTACTATTCCCACCCACCAAATTTAAAATATAATTCAGCACATTTCTTCACCAACCATAAGTGGGGCCCACCAATTCTAGAATTTTCCACCAAAATGATAAACTCCAAAAATTCAACAATTTCTGAACCAGTCATCTTGTAAAATTCATAATAAATCATACGTTCATTTTTAACGGTTCAAAATTTGTGGACATATACTCAACTTATATATGTATAACATATCCAAAAATTACCACGATCCAACGGTCGGATTAAAAATTATAACCCTCGCAAAATATCTCAAAAACCCTGATTTTTAATACCTCCATTCCGACAAAAATACGGATAAAAATCTCAACATTAACTCCTTCATTTTTTAACCACAAAAATATATCCCTCATTTATATCCACATAAAATAAATATTTTCTTATCATATGAATCAATAATTAATTATTCACAAATAATATTACAGAATCACATTTATGACAACCAGGCCGTTCCCAGGAAAGAGGGGGCTTTCCAATAAGGATTTCTCCTTACTGGCGCGCAATTAGATGACCAAACCTCTCCTTAGACAGAACTTTCTAGACATTACCAATAATGCTATCTAATAATACTATTCAAATAATATGAATTATTGATCTGATAATAGAAAATATTGTGCAGCAACAATTATTGAAACAACAATAATATAAAATATCAACGCAGCAATTATTGAATCAATAAAATAAAATATTGAACAGTAATTACTGTAACAATTATTGAGTAGTGCCTTCTTACGTAAGAATCAATAATTTCAAAAATACTGTGCAATACCGTGTGCTACTGTGCAATAACGCGTATTACTGTATTTTAACCACCGGGTATTCCAACAGTGTTAACGATAACAACTACGCCGTTATTTGTAAAAACTCAAATTTGTCGTTTTTCTTCACCCGACAGTTATTCGTTATGGGGCCCACAAATAGCTGCGCCATCGTACGAATATTCTCCGACAGAAAGAATATTCCACGACCAAACGAATATTCCCCGACAACAATGATTATTTTATAACCACTTGCTTATTTTGAAAAAAAAAATTCATATTTCACCCATAACTTTAAACTTTTATCAATTTAACCATTTACTGAATAGTAATTATAAGAAAAATTGAATACTTTTATTTCATAAAATTCGGGGTCTTACACCAGTGAAAGAGAATTTCAACATCAGGGTTATAAAAATATTATATATGATGATAAAAATAATATGATTAACATATTGTTTTAACCTCAAGAGTAATATTCGTAACTCATGAATAGTAAATTATGAATAGTAACTCATGAATAGTAACCCCGACACAAAAGATAAAAATTCCACAATAAAATCCATTACTATCCCTTACTATCCCTCACAATCCCATACAATCCCTTACCTCAAAAGAGCAGTACTTCTGATCGGTATAAGGCTGAAGAAAACTTGCACTGAATAGTAACTCTCAAAGTATCTAAATACTCACAAAATATGCTTCATAATATAGAGAGAGAAAGAGAGAAAGCTTATGTTTCTGGTGTGATTTTCAATTCTAACTTAGCCCTCTATTTATAGGAAAATTTTGGTAGGTTTGACCTGCAACCTGATGGCTTTACCTGCTACTATTCCCACCCACCACATTTGAAATATAATTCAGCACATTTCTTCACCAACCACAAGTGGGGCCCACCAATTCTAGAATTTTCCATCAAAATGATAAACTCCAAAAATTCAACAATTTCTGAACCAGTCATCTCGTAAAATTCATAATAAATCATACGTTCATTTTTAACGGTTCAAAATTTGTGGACATATACTCAACTTATATATGTATAACATATCCAAATATTACCACGATCCAACGGTCGGATTAAAAATTATAACACCCGCAATATTTCTCAAAAACCCTGATTTGATTTTTAATACCTCCATTCCGATAAAAATACTGATAAAACACCTCAACATTAACTCCTTCATTTTTAACCACAAAAATATATCCCTCATTTATATCCACATAAAATAAATATTTCCTTATCATATGAATCAATAATTAATTATTCACAAATAATATTACAGAATCACATTTATGACAACCAGGCCGTTCCCAGGAAAGAGGGGGCTTTCCAGTAAGAATTTCTCCTTACTGGCGCGCAATTAAATGACCAAACCTCTCCTTAGACAGAACTTTCTAGACATTGTCAATAATGCTATCTAATAATATTATTCAAATAATATGAATTATTGATCTGATAATGGGAAATACTGTGCAGCAACAATTATTGAACAACAACAATATAAAATTTCAACGTAGCAATTATTGAATCAATAAAATAAAATATTGAACAGTAATTACTGTAACAATTATTGAGTAGTGCCTTCTTACGTAAGAATCAATAATTTTAAAAATACTGTGCAATACCGTGTGCTACTGTGCAATAACGAGTATTACTGTATTTTAATCACCGGGTATTCCAACAGTGTTAACAGTAACAACTACGTCGTTATTTGTAAAAACTCAAATTTGTCGTTTTCTTCACCCGACAGTTATTCGTTATGGGGCCCACAAATAGCTGCGCCGTCGTACGAATATTCCCCGACAGAAAAAATATTCCACGACCAAACGAATATTCCCCGACAACAATGATTATTTTATAACCACTTGCTTATTTTGAAAAAAAAATCATATTTCACTCATATCTTTAAATTTTTATCAATTTAACCATTTACTGAATAGTAATTATAAGAAAAATTGAATACTTTTATTTCATAAAATTCGGGGTCTTACAATCTCCCCTCCTTATGAAATTTCGTCCCCGAAATTTACGTACCTGGTATTTCAAAGAGTTGAGAATACCTTGCTTTCATTTCGGATTCCATCTTTCTTGTCATCATGATTTCTCCATTGCTCATCTCCTGTATTTCAGATATCATTCTAGAATACAGCTTCAAAAACAAAGGTTAATTTAACAAATTAACATATCACATAATATCCCGATATTATGACTGACCAACAAATAAGCTTAGGTAGGACACACTAGCGAAGGATTTACTCGTCTCTCCCCTCCTAGTCCTATTCCCCGATCTCCGCCAGAGATCATATCCCTAAGCTCTGATACCACCTGTGACAACCCCAAAATAGGTCCATTCCATCCAACCCATTCTGAGTCGTCAAATACATGGTACAGAAAATAACTACAACTTTATTACAACAATTGTCGTGCAAAATACAACAACACATATGCTGTGAGTTTGGATACAAATATATACCAAATGTGACATTGGACACCATCATGTATCAGCACTTCCCAAAGGTACCTTACATAAAGGTACAGTCAAAAACTGTTTTAGAAACTAGAATCTTTGGGAAGTGCTCAAGAAAACCTTCGTACATGGGAGGCCATGCTTCTAGGTTATGATAGATATCATATGGCCACAGAATTATTCTTGGTTGACCCAATAGACCCCAAAGAAAAACGAGAAGATTACTATCATATTCTTCCCAATGGTGAGTCTTCTCTTGACATATCATTATCTCTACTGTCTCTAATTGAGAATTATACTTCAAACAAATACCAAGATTATATAGGTAGTGCTCGTATATATACTCAGCAAGTGGATGAGCACATCCCTGTCTTATGATGACACGAGGTTGTATGTCGTTAGACATCTTGTATGATAGTGGCAAACCACCCTTCCAATGTTGGGTACACCTTACCCTATTGGATTCACCAAATATAACTACTAAATGAACTTTTCTATACTGCTTCGGGAGAACATCCACAGCTAGAGACCACTGTTCTATTTTCCCGTTACCCTCGCTCGACCCAGCTACACTCTTATTACCTGAAAGGAATTGTGAAGCAAAAGGGTGAGCACAACTAGCCCAGTAAAGAATATCATGACTAAAGATAATTAAATTATCAGTAGCCTTCATCAATAATAAATCAGAGATTTAGAACATATGGTAAATGATAAAAATTTCAACCATAGTTGCAGCGGAACATGCAATCCATTAGAAGAGTCAAATAGACCATAAAGTCCATTATCTCTTCCATGTTAAAAATCCACCAACAATGTTTTATCCATGTAACATCACTCAATAGTTCCTTTCCACAATCATATGAATAACTCATAATCATAATTGTGACTATAAATTTTTCTTCGCACCCAGGACGAAGAATATTTTCATCACCTGTCTTTACCTGAAACATCAAAGATCATGGTTATACCAAATCACAGTTCCTGTTTATAATCATACTAACAAATCCATCTTTGCACTACGGGCCAAAGATATTCATCAACAAACCATCTTTGCACTACGGGCCAAAGATATTCATCAACAAACCATCTTTGCACTACGGGCCAAAGATATTCAATAACAGTTCATCTTTGCACTACAGGCCAAAGATATTCATCAACAGGCCATCTTTGCACTACATGCCAAAGATATTCATCAACAATTCATATTTGCACTACAGGCCAAATATATTCATATCTCAAAAAAATATATAATCATTTCAGAATTTATATAAACAATAATTATAACCATGTTGATCAATTCACCATTGCACTTAAGCTTAAGATATTCAATTATAAATTCAATGGTCATGATCATACCAGTCACAATTCAACTTTGCACTACAGGCCAAAGAGAACCCTAGTCATGATCATACCAATAATCTACCCATCTTTACACTCCAGTGAAAGAGAATTTCAACATCAGGGTTATAAAAATATTATATATGATGATAAAAATAATATGATTAACATATTGTTTTAACCTCAAGAGTAATATTCGTAACTCATGAATAGTAAATTGTGAATAGTAACTCATGAATAGTAACCCCGACACAAAAGATAAAAATTCCACAATAAAATCCATTACTATCCCTTACTATCCCTCACAATCCCATACAATCCCTTACCTCAAAAGAGCAGTACTTCTGATCGGTATAAGGCTGAAGAAAACTTGCACTGAATAGTAACTCTCAAAGTATCTAAATACTCACAAAATATGCTTCATAATATAGAGAGAGAAAGAGAGAAAGCTTATGTTTCTGGTGTGATTTTCAATTCTAACTTAGCCCTCTATTTATAGGAAAATTTTGGTAGGTTTGACCTGCAACCTGATGGCTTTACCTGCTACTATTCCCACCCACCACATTTGAAATATAATTCAGCACATTTCTTCACCAACCACAAGTGGGGCCCACCAATTCTAGAATTTTCCATCAAAATGATAAACTCCAAAAATTCAACAATTTCTGAACCAGTCATCTCGTAAAATTCATAATAAATCATACGTTCATTTTTAACGGTTCAAAATTTGTGGACATATACTCAACTTATATATGTATAACATATCCAAATATTACCACGATCCAACGGTCGGATTAAAAATTATAACACCCGCAATATTTCTCAAAAACCCTGATTTAATTTTTAATACCTCCATTCCGATAAAAATACTGATAAAACACCTCAACATTAACTCCTTCATTTTTAACCACAAAAATATATCCCTCATTTATATCCACATAAAATAAATATTTCCTTATCATATGAATCAATAATTAATTATTCACAAATAATATTACAGAATCACATTTATGACAACCAGGCCGTTCCCAGGAAAGAGGGGGCTTTCCAGTAAGAATTTCTCCTTACTGGCGCGCAATTAAATGACCAAACCTCTCCTTAGACAGAACTTTCTAGACATTGTCAATAATGCTATCTAATAATATTATTCAAATAATATGAATTATTGATCTGATAATGGGAAATACTGTGCAGCAACAATTATTGAACAACAACAATATAAAATTTCAACGTAGCAATTATTGAATCAATAAAATAAAATATTGAACAGTAATTACTGTAACAATTATTGAGTAGTGCCTTCTTACGTAAGAATCAATAATTTTAAAAATACTGTGCAATACCGTGTGCTACTGTGCAATAACGAGTATTATTGTATTTTAATCACCGGGTATTCCAACAGTGTTAACAGTAACAACTACGTCGTTATTTGTAAAAACTCAAATTTGTCGTTTTCTTCACCCGACAGTTATTCGTTATGGGGCCCACAAATAGCTGCGCCGTCGTACGAATATTCCCCGACAGAAAAAATATTCCACGACCAAACGAATATTCCCCGACAACAATGATTATTTTATAACCACTTGCTTATTTTGAAAAAAAAATCATATTTCACTCATATCTTTAAATTTTTATCAATTTAACCATTTACTGAATAGTAATTATAAGAAAAATTGAATACTTTTATTTCATAACATTCGGGGTCTTACAAAAGATATTCAATTATATCATCATTTAGGACTGAGGATGATGAAAAATATTTTAAAGGAAACGAATCCAGTGAAACAAAAGAATAAATATTAAGGATTCGTATTTCAGCTATTCCATGTCCAAAAATACCTCATAAATAATCATAGTGGAGTAAAATTCAAGAATGATCAAAATATGGATACAATCAAAACTAGTATCCAGAATAGATATTTGGACAAAAAGAAAAAAATTTTATTTTTCGGTGAATAGTAACTCGTGAATAGTAACTCGTGAATTGTAACTCATGAATAGTAACTCGTGAATAGTAACCCCGACATGAAAAGTTCCAAATTTGATAAAAATTCAGATCAATACTTCGGCATAATGATATTGAAGAAATTAATATCATTTAAGAAGAAATAACTTCCCTTACCTCGGAAAGACGGTACTTCTGACTGGAATACTAGATATAGTGCTGAAGGAAACTTGTACCGTATAACAACACTCAAAGTATACTCACAATAATACACTCGATATAGAGAGAGAAATAGAGAGAAACTTGTGTTTCTGGTGTGATTTTTAATTCTAACCTAAGCACCCTATTTATAAGAAAATGGTTAGAACACCAAAGCAGAAAATTGAATATAATAATATTATATTTACAAAATTGTCAAGCCCACCTTGGAAATCTGATTTCAGATCATTTATAACACATGTGAGCCACTCAATTGCAACAAAAAACGTTTTTCTTAAAAAAAACATTTTAAACTCCAAAAATCAATTATTTCAAAACTTCGGAACTTCAATAATTCATAATAAATAGCCCTTTTCTCAGAAAATTCGAATCTCGCGAGTTTTTATAGAAAATTCAATTCTCTACAACTTTGCAGAAGAAAATTTTTCCAAATTCCAAACAGAAATTGACCGAAATCCACAAACGGACGATTTTACAGTCAATAATAAATTTTCGGTCAAGAATTGTGTCCACCAACACACAAAACATGTGTTAATCATTTAATACCACAAAAATACTCTTCCTCCTCATATACTCATATATCCCACATTCATTGTAAAAATATCACCATCAATATATTATTAAAATAATATATTTAAATGAATTATTTTATCAGAAAAAAATAAAATATTAATTTTCAACAATTGTCACATTAAAATTTTTCTCCATCTATATCCACATAAAATCAATATTTTTTTCATCATATAAATCAATAATTAATTATACACAAATAATATTACAGAATCACAGTACTGGCAGCCAGGCCGTTCCCAAGAAAGAGGGGGCTTTCCAATAAGGATATCTCCTTACTGGCGCGCAATTAGATGACCAAACCTCTCCTTAGACAGAACTTTCTAGACATTGTCAATAATGTTATCTAATAATATTATTCAGATAATATGAATTATTGTTCCGATAATAGAAAATACTGTGTAGTGACAATTATTAAAACAACAGTAATATAAAATATCAACGCAACAATTATTGAATTAATAAAATACAATATTGAACAGTAATTACTGTAACAATTATTGAGTAATGCCTTCTTACGTAAGAATCAATAATTGGTGCAATACCGTGTGCTAGTGTGCAACAACGCGTATTACTGTGTTTTAACCACCGGGTATTCCAACAGTATTAACGGTAACAACTACGCCGTTATTTATAAACAACTTATTTTTGTCGTTTTCTTCATCCAATCGCTTTCCGTTATGGGGCCCACACAAGGCTGCGCCGTTGTACGAATATTCCCCGACAACAAGAATATTCCACGACCAAACAAATATTCCCCGACAATAATGAATATTTTAGGATCACTTGCTTATTTGAAACATTTGCGCATTTTACCCATAACTAATCACATTAATCAAATCAACCCTTACTATTTCAAAATAATAAATAGAGGAATTTAAATTTCATTTATTAATAATTTGGGGTCTTACAACATATAAAAGTTCTTTTTCGGTTGTGGAATAGTTTATCTGAGCCTCATTCAGAGTTCTAGAAGCATAGTAAATGGCATGAACAACTTTGTCAATCCTTTGGCCTAAAATAGCTCCCATTGCATAGTTGTTTGTGTCACACATGATCTCAAATGGAAACTTCCAATTTGCTGGTTGAATTATAGGGGTAGAGGTCAACAATTTCTTTAAAGCATCAAAGTCTCATTGCACTTATCATTAAACTGGAACTCTATATCCTTTTGTAACAACTTACACAAGGGCAATGCAATCTTTGAGAAATCCTTGATAAACCTTTGTTATAAACATGTATGTCCAAGAAAAGAGTGAATCTCCTGCACGCTGACGGGGTAAGGCAAAGCAGAAATAATATCTATCTTAGCTTTATCAACTTCAAGACCGTTAGATGACACAACATGACCAAGTACTATTCCTTATTCTACCATAAAATGACACTTTTCCCAATTTAGAACAAGATTAGTTTCCATGCATCTATCAAAAACACGACTCAAATTATCAAGGAATGCATCCAAAGAATCACCATGAATCGTGAAATCATCCATAAAGACCTCAATGCAATTTTCTAAAAGATTGGAAAAAATGCTTACCATGTATCTCTGAAAAGTACCTGGGGCATTACAAAGTCTGAAGGACATTCGACGATATGCAAATGTACCTATGGGTAAGGAAATCGTACCTTACTAGGGTTAGGGTTTCGTGTTGGCTGAGGAGGAGAGAAATTGTGACGGCCCCAAAATAGGTATACAACACCCATTTTGAGTCGTCAAAATATATGGTACAAAAATAACTACTACTTTATTAATACAACATAAAAATTGTGAGTTTAAATACAAATATTGTCATCTAGACAATATCCACACTCAAATAAGTCCTCATTACAATTATTGATACATTATTTTACAAAAATGGTGAGGACTACTAAAACGACTTTCTAGAACCTTCATTCCATACTCCGACTAGTACTCGCTACATTCTCGCTTCCTGAGAAGAAAAATGGAACAAAAAGGAAAAGGGTGAGCTTAACTAGCCCAGTAAAGAATATTATGACTAAGATAATATAGAACAAATTATCGTTAGTCTTCAAAAGGAAAAAATTTAATAGAATACAATAGACAACAAGTTTTAAATCAATATTCGCAGCGGAAATAATAATTCATTAGAAGAGTGAAGTAGAGAATGAAATCTACTATCTTCTATATATGAATTTAAAAGTTTATCGTCAATATTTTATCCCTGTAACATCAATCAATATATATCTGGAATCAAATATTCATCTTTGCACTACAGGCCAAAGATATTCATCAGTTGGTCATGTTCATCTAAACACCTGTTCATCTTTGAACTACGGGCCAAAGATATTCATCAGCAATCATTCATCTTTGCACTACAGGCCAAAGATATTCAGTAATATCATCATTTAGGACTGAGGATGATGAAAAATATTTTAAAGGAAACGAATCTAGTGAAACGAAATAACAAATATTAAGGATTCGTATTTTGGTTTATTCATGTCCAAAAATACCTCATCAGTAATCATAGTAGAGTAAAATTCAAGAATGATCAAAATATGGATACAATCAAAGCTAGTATCCATAATAGATATTTTGGACGAAAAATAAAAATTTAATTTTTCTCTTAATAGTGCCGTATTCGTGAATAGTGTCGTATACGTGAATAGTACCGTATACGTGAATAGTAAACTCAACACAAAAAATTTCAAATTTGATAAAAATTCATATCAATATTTTGGCATAATGATATTGGAAGAAATAATATCATTTATATAAAAAATAATATCCCTTACCTCTAAAAGACAGTACTTCTGACTAGAATACTGGATATAGAGCTAAAGGGAACTTGCACTGTATAGCAACACTCAAAGTCTTAAAATATTCATAAGAATACGCTCGATAATATAGAGAGAGAAAGAGAGAGAAAACCTGTGTTTCTGGTGTGATTTTCAATTCTAACCTAAGCACCCTATTTATAGAAAATTGTTTAGAACACCAAAGCAGAAAATTTAATAAAATATATATATATATATATATATATATATATATATATATATATATATATATATATATTAATTTCCCACGCCCACTTTTTTAGTCAAAGATCAGCCATTCAAGTAGCTTACATCAGAAAAAACGTTTTTGTGAATTAAAATATTTTAAACTTAAAAAAAATTAATTATTCCGGAACTTCGGAACTTCAATAATTCATAATAAATAGCCCTTTTATCAGAAAAATTTGAACCACATGTCTTTTCTATAGGAAATTTCAGTATCTACAACTTTGCAGAAGAAAGATTTTCCAAATTCCAAACAGAAATTGACCGAAATCCACAAACGGGCGATTCTACAGGCTATAATCAAATTTCAGTCAAAAAAATGGGCACACATACATGTTTAACATGTTTTAAATAACTTTTGCAATAAAAATATTCTTCCTCCTCATATACTCATATATCCCACATTTATTATAAAAATATCATCACTATTATATTCTAATAATATAATAAAATATTATTTTATATGAAAAGATAAAATATCGATTTTCAACAATTGTCACTTTAAAAAATTTTCTCCATCTATATCCACATAAAATGAATATTTTCCTCATCATATAAATCAATAATTAATTATTCACAAATAATATTACAGAATCACAATACTGACAACCAGGTAGTTCCCAGGAAAGAGGGGGCTTTCTAATAAGGATTTCTCCTTATTGGCGCGCAATTCTGCGACCAAACCTCTCCTTAGACAGAATTTTCTAGACATTGCCAATAATGTTATCTAATAATATTATTCAGATAATATGAATTATTGCTCCGATAATGGAAACTACTGTGTAGTAACAATTATTGAAACAACAGTAATATAAAATATCAACGTAGCAATTATTGAATCAATAAAATAATGTACAGTAATTACTATAATAATTATTGAGTAGTGCCTTCTTACGTAAGAATCAATAATTGGTGCAATACCGTGTGCTACTGTGCAACAACGCTTATTACTGTGTTTTAACCACCGGGTATTCCAACAGTATTAACGGTAACAACTACGTCGTTATTTATAAACAACTTATACTTGTTATTTTCTTCATCCAATCGTTTTTCGTTATGGGGCCCACAAAAGACTGTGCCGTCGTACGAATATTCCCCGACAGGAAGAATATTCCACGACCAAACGAATATTCTCCGACAACAATGAATATTTTATAACCACTTGCTTATTTAAAATATTTGCGCATTTTACCCATAACTAACCTCATTAATCAATTCAACCTTTACTATTTCAAAATAATAAATAGAAAAAATTAAATTTCATTTATTAATAATTTGGGGTCTTATAGAAATCCACAAAGAGTACGGTCTTGATTGATTGATTGAAGAGGGGAGAAGAACATGTAAGCGATTGCTCGAGTAACACGTGGCAGAACTCTTAGGATTCAAGAGCCTTCTTCAAAGTCTTCACAAACCCTTTGTTGATTGCCATGCAAGTCTCTTGTGGTTCGACAACTTTGATGACTGCCAAAAGACTGTGCCGTCGTACGAATATTCCCCGACAGGAAGAATATTCCACGACCAAACGAATATTCTCCGACAACAATGAATATTTTATAACCACTTGCTTATTTAAAATATTTGCGTATTTTACCCATAACTAACCTCATTAATCAATTCAACCCTTACTATTTCAAAATAATAAATAGAGAAAATTAAATTTCATTTATTAATAATTTGGGGTCTTATAGAAATCCACAAAGAGTACGGTCTTGATTGATTGATTGAAGAGGGGAGAAGAACATGTAAGCGATTGCTCGAGTAACACGTGGTAGAACTCTTAGGATTCAAGAGCCTTCTTCAAAGTCTTCACAAACCCTTTGTTGATTGCCATGCAAGTCTCTTGTGGTTCGACAACTTTGATGATTGCCTTGGTCGCTTCTATCCTTGCTTCCTTGGTCAATCCGATCTGATCGAAAAAAATTTTGAATTTAGTTTCATTCATCAACGTGGTCACCTACAGACCTGGATCAGAATCGTTCTGTGTTCTCCATCATCTCCACTTCTCTTCCTTCTGGTAATTCACTATAAGTAATAGTGGTGCACGTTTCTTTCCTCTTGTGGTTAGTAAGTGGCTTGTTTAGCACGTTGTTTCCTCCTTCCAGTTCAATTTCTCCTGCCACCAATTTCTCATGGTAGATCATTCACAAACTATAACAATCTATAGTGGAATGTCCGGCATATTGGTGGTATACACAGAAGCCTGGTCTCCTTTTCATCTCTTCTGTTACAATAAATCTGGGCCTTGGAGGTTTTACAACTCCATGTTCTACCCATTACTCGTACAAATCCCTGAATACCTTCTCACTGCACGTAATAGCCCTTGAGATTGGCAATCTCGAAAACTTGTCTCCTGGTTTTCCACGATTCCTTTCATTCTTTCCACTCTTTTCCCTCTTGACCCCTTGTGGCTTTTGCTGAGAATCTACCAAAGCCACAATAGCAGTTCTTTTTCCCTTCCATGTAACAGTCGCATGGCTTGCAGGCAAAGTCATAATTCCTCCCAAGTCTTGTGCAAATGTTGAGAGTGTTGCAAAGGAATCACATGCTTTAGTGACCAAGTGGGGCTTAAAGGTATCATGGGAACCATTGTTGCATATGCTCACTAAATTCTTCTCCTCAATTGGCTCCACACATTTTTGTGCCTGAGCCCTAAATCTGTCTAAGTAATCGGACAGCTCCTCATTTGGCTTTTGTTTAAATCTCATTAATTCCACGATGGTCACCTGTTTCTGCATATAGATAAACTTCTTATAAAATTATAACTTCAAATTGTCCCAATCTTGAACGGACCCTTTCTTTAGATTATGGTACCAACTGAAGGCACTATCCAACTGAAGGCACTATCTGTCAACGTTTTACTAAACTCACGGAGCAAGAGGTTGTTGTTGATTACTTCATCATAACCCAACCACGGAGACATCGACTTACAAACCTGGCTATATGTTCTCTCACATTCCCTTTCTCTCTATTATACTTCAAAAATTATGGTTGGTGCTCAATATACCCTGCTGGGTAAGGCTGTCTCCGTATATGTGTCGGATATGGTGGAGTGAAGTCCAATTTTGATGGTCTGGTTGTCTGTCTTCGGAGTTGAATGATTACGTCAAACATATCATCCTTTGTCACATATTGACTTGTTGTATGGACTTTCTGAGGGGTTATAATGTATTGTTGCATTGGCAGTGTATATGCTAAAGAGATTGACTGGTGTACACTGGCATCATACAAAGCTTGCATTGCTTGTACTTGTTAGCTTATTCGTTGGGCGTGGCTCGATATAGTCGGTATCTGCACTTGTGAAAATATTGGGAGTGTGGTGGGAATGATGGTTGGTTGAGGCTGGCTTGTTTCCACTCTGGGTTGTGGTACATCACCATTATTTTGGGTCTCTAAATGGATGATTAGAATCGGCTGACTCTCCGTCGCTGGAGGCATATTCTGATTTTCCTGGTTGACATCCACTCCTGCTTGTTCTACCTGCGAACTTACTGGAAACATAGCTTTAAAGGTTAGAATTTGCATTAAATGCTGACGAAAATTTCCTATCTCTTCCTGTTGTTTCCGCATTTCTGACATCATGGCTATCATCATCCCTTGTCCTTCTTTTGCCTCCTTTAAGGCCTTGAGTATCTCCAACTACACAGCATCGTGGTTATTTGTTCTCCACTTGCTTCTTCACCTTGTCTTCCTGTTCCCATCTGCCTGACATTGGTTTGTTGTTGATCAACCATATGTGGTGATGTTGAACTTCCTTCAGAAGCGTCTTCTACGAGGGGTTGATCGAGATCCAGATTCGTGCCTTAGAAATGTTGATTTGTTTGTCTAGGAACCGGATCCAGTGAAGTAATGCTAGGTGTCGGTGAAACTCTTCCTATAGTTCTCTCGCTTCAAGTCCTGGGCATAACCTTCATGAATTCTACACCTCCCCAGCAGAATTGCCAAATAAATGTGGGTAAGGAAATCGTACCTTACTAGGGTTAGGGTTTTGTGTTGGCTGAGGAGGAGAGAAATCTATAAAGAGTACGGTCTTGATTGATTGATTGAAGAGGGGAGAAGAATAGGTAAGCCATTGCTCGAGTAACACGAGGCAGAACTCTTAGGATTCAAGAGCCTTCTTCAAAGTCTCCAGTTCAGAGAGAGTTAAAAAGTCCCTTCTATTGAAATGAAAGGGGGTATTTATAGAGTTTCCTGAAAAATGGTCACATGCTTGGCACATGTCTAGGTCTTGTGCTTGGCATGTGATCACATGTTTGACACCAATGCAATCCCTCAATCAATTTCCAAAATGAGCAACCTCTATGAGCCTTCTGCCTCGGGACACGTGGAGGCTTCTCCTAATTCATTTTATTTTTCTTAGATCACGTGTCAACCCTAATTTGTACTCGGGCTCACAGTACCAAAGGGACATGTGAATGTGGTTTTTTCTTGGTCTTCGGGTGCAATCATAATCTAGTTATATCCTGAAAAACCATCTAGAAAGTAATAATAAGTATGCCCGGTTAATCTCTCTAGCATTTGATTAATAAAAGGAAGAGGAAAGTAATTTTTTCTAGTTACTATATTTAACTTCCTATAATAAATGTATACTCTCCATCCTGTTTGCATTCGTGTGGGCACCAACTCATTAGTGTCATTCTTGACAACTGTACGTGATTCCAGATTTCTTTGGAACTATTTGCACTAGACTCACCCATTGACTATCAGAAATGGGATAGATTATACCGGCATTAAGCAATTTGATCACCTCGTTTTTCACTACCTCCATCATGGGTGGATTTAACCTTCTTTGTGCATCCCTATATATATATTATTAATTGTTTACTGCATTTAAATATCTGTTTTAATCACTCATTCAATGTAAATCCATAATGTAAATCTGTGGAATAGATTTATCTTAATCTAATCATATCTAACTTTTAACAGGTTCAAAAGTTACAAAACTAAAACCGTTGAGCTAGAATGACTAACATTTATTTAAATCTAATTTTCTTTCTAGTTTTTGTAAATATTAATCAACCATGTAAGTCTAGGAGCCACGAGGTCTAAGATCTAGCTAACGGATCTAGATCTGGTTCCCATGATGGACCTTTCCAGCTGTATAGCCAGCTTGTAAATTATTTATGGTGTCTGGACATCCTTCGATGGCTTTCATGCCCATAAGAAGTCCGACACTACTATGTATCTTATTTTATTGAAGATGCTTCGCATCTCGAGAATAAAATCAAATTAAGCCAAATACGGAATAAAATGAAAGAATCAAAGGCCTCAATTACTATTAAGCATAAGGGTTTGAAAACCTAATTTCAAAACATCACTGCTATATCTTGCTTAAAATTAAACTTTTATATGAATGAAACCATTTGTATATAGGTGCAAACGAGGCATAACACTACTTCCAAATAACTACACTTAGGCCCAATAAACACATACACACACATTCATATTAATTAGGGAATTGAAAAGTCGTGGTAACCGTGTTTTCACAGAAGTCGAGGGGTGCCTAACACCTTCCCCCCGCTTAATCAAGCCCCTGAACTTTGTGAATCTCAGTTTTCAAGGCCTGTTAAATAGAGTCCAACCATTGGGCCTTTGTGTAAACCTTTTCAAAATCGGTTGAGTTGGTACAACCATTTTAAATCTACCAACTGGCGACTCTGAATTTTCAAATCGTTGACATTTTATGTCGGACTCTTTTCAAGCGCGCCTTTTCAAACAAAACTCAACAGATAGAGAACATAAAGGGTAGAAAATAAAAGAGTAAAATTTTTCCCGACGTCGACATGTGGCGACTCTGCTATGGACAGTAGAGGGCTTAAGCCGCATTTCAAACTTTTCAAAAAAAAACCTTTTCAATCTGCTTGTGTGTGAATGTTATCTTTACATTGAATGGATGTAAATGGATGTTTTATTCACTGCACTTTGGTGCCTCGCACAATGTCTGTATGTTGTATTAGTGCTTCGCACGATATTATCATTTCATACGGTGAGACACGATGTATGTGAATGTATGTTGTGTGATTCCTCCACCAGGAGGTAAACCTATCGGTATTTGATTATTGGACTCAACGGAGACTAATCCCACGAGACTCAGGAAAGGCACCACTTAGATCCGCTCCAATTGAAAGATCAGATTAACTTCCCATCTAGTAAATTACGATGATCTGGGAACCTTCATGCCGAAAAGTCGCGAGAGTAGCCTAAGATAGGTCAGCCTTTGATAAACCAAACGCGAAGGGAAGTCTTGTAAGACCCCAACTTTTATAAATAAAGATGAATTTTCTATAAATATCATTTTTGAATATTATGGAGTTAATTTGATATAATGTTATAGTTGTGGGTAATATTTATAAATTTTGCAAAGTATGCAAGTTGTTATATAATATTCGATTGGTCGGGGGATATTCGTTTTAACAGGGAATATTCGTACAACGGCACAATCATTGGTGTACCCCACAACAGAATTATTGTCGGATTGAGAAAACGATAAAAATATTTTATTATGCTGATCGACAAAAGAGTTATGCTGATCTTCATCGAAAGGACGTGGAATTTGATATAGGAGATCATGTGTTCTTACGTGTTGCTCCATGGAAAGGAATTACGTGATTTGGAAAGCGAGGAAAGCTCAATTCTCGATTCATCGGTCCATTTTTAATCCTTGATCGAGTAGGAACTGTGGCTTATAGACTCGCTTTACCGCCAAGTATGTCTCGTGTTCATAACATTTTTCACATATCCATGTTACGTAAATATGTGGAAGACCCGAACCACATTATTGAGTTAGAACCGGACGAAATAGCAGAAGATTTGACGTATGAAGAAGTTCATGTTCAAATCTTGGATAAGAAGGAACATATTCTACGCTCCAAGGTTATACCTCAAGTCAAAGTTTTGTGGAGAAATCACGATGTTGAGGAAATGACTTGGGAGTTAGAATCTGAAATGAAATCAAGGTATCCTTATCTCTTCGACATACCAGGTATGTACCCTAATTTCGAGGGCAAAATTTCATAAGAAGGGGAGGTTGTAAGACCCCAACTTTTATAAATAAAGATGAATTTTCTATAAATATCATTTTTGAATATTATGGAGTTAATTTGATATAATGTTATAGTTGTGAGTAATATTTATAAATTTTGTAAAGTATGCAAGTTGTTATATAATATTCGATTGGTCGGGGGATATTATTTGTGTATAATTAATTATTGATTTATATGATGAGAAAAATAGTGATTTTGTGTGGATATAAATAGAGAAAAATTTTAATGTGACAATTGTTGAAAATTAATATTTTATCTTTTTCTGATAAAATAATTCATTTAAATATATTATTTTAATAATATATTGATGGTGGTATTTTTACAATGAATGTGGGATATATGAGTATATGAGGAAGAAGAGTATTTTTGTGGCATTAAATGATTAACACATGTTTTGTGTGTTGGTGGACATAATTCTTGACCGAAAATTTATTATTGACTGTAAAATTGTCTGTTTGTGAATTTCGGTCAATTTCTGTTTGGAATTTGGAAAAACTTTCTTCTGCAGAGTTGTAGAGAATTGAATTTCCTATAAAAACTCGCGAGATTTGAATTTTCTGAATAAAGGGCTATTTTTTATGAATTATTGAAGTTCTGAAGTTCCGAAATAATTGATTTTTAGAAGTTTTAATTATTTTTATTAAGAAAAACGTTTTTGACATTTGAGTGGCACATGTTAATGGTGGAAATCAGCTGATGTGGTGTGCTAAGGAAATTAAGAAAATTATATTATTAATTTATTCGATTTTCTACTTTGGTGTTCTAAGCATTTTCCTATAAATAGGGTGCTTAGGTTAGAATTGAAAATCACACCAGAAACACAAGTTTTTCTTTATTCCTCTCTCTATATCGAGCGTATTCTTGTGAGTATTTGATACTTTGAGTGTTGCTATACGGTGCAAGTTTCCTTCAGCACTATATCTAGTATTCCAGTCAGAAGTACCGTCTTTCCGAGGTAAGGGATGTTATTTCTTCTTAAATGATATTATTTTCTTCAATATCATTATGCCGAAGTATTGATCTGAATTTTTATCAAATTTGGAACTTTTCATGTCGGGGTTACTATTCATGAGTTACTATTCACGAGTTACTATTTACGAGTTGCTATTCACCGAAAAATGAAATTTCCTTCTTTTCGTCCAAATATCTATTCTGGATACTAGCTTTGATTGTATCCATGTTTTGATCATTCTTGAATTTTACTTCACTATGATAAGGTATTTTTGGACATGGATAAATCGAAATACGAATCCTTAATATTTGTTATTTTGCTTCACTGGATTCGTATTCTTTAAAATATTTTTCATCATCCTCAGTCTTAAATGATGATATAACTGAATATCTTTGGCCTGTAGTGCAAAGATGAATAATTTCTGATGAATATCTTTGGCCCGTAGTGCAAAGATGAACAGGTGTTGAGGTGAACATGACCAACTGATGGATATCTTTGGCCTGTAGTGCAAAGATGACTATTTGATTCAAGATATTTATTGATTGTTGTTATAGGGATAAAATGTTGATGATGAACTTTTAAATTCATAGATAATCGTAGATTTCATTCTCTACGTAACTTCTCTATGAATTATTATTTCCTGCTGCGAATATTGAATTAAAACTTGTTGTCTATTGTATTCTATTAAATTTTTCCCTGTTGAAGACTAACGATAATTTGTTGTATATTATCTTAGTCATAATATTCTTTACTGGGCTAGTTGAGCTCACCCTTTTCCTTGTTGTTCTATTTTCTTCTCAGGAGGCGAGAATGTAGCAGGTACTAGTCGGGGTATGGAATGAAGGTTCTAGGAAGTTGTTTTAATAGTCCTCACCATTTTTTTTGTAAAATATTGTTCCAATAATTGTAATGAGGACTTATTTGAGTGTGGATATTGTCTAGATGACAATATTTGTATTTACACTCACAATTTTTATGTTGTATTAATAAAGTTGTAATTGTTTCTGTACTATGTTATTGACGACTCAGAATAGGTGTTGTATACCTGTTTTGGGGGCGTCACAATAACATCTAAAAGTGGTTTTATAGTGACCAAATTCATAGGAATGTGTTGAAAGAGTAAGATTAGAGTTTTGGTAGTAATATATAAGTTTTGGTCTACTTTGAGACTAAAATTGATGATGAATTCGTGATGAAAACTTTAAATAGATTGTTTGTAAGACCCCAACTTTTTATAAATAAAATCAAATTTCCTCTAATTATTATTCTTGATTAATAAGGTGGTAATTTGATATAATACTTTGGTTATGGATGAAATGTGCAAATTTTGTAAAATAAACAAGTGGTTATTAAAATATTCATTGTTGTCGAGAAATATTCGTTTGGTCGTGGAATATTCTTTTTGTCGGGGAATATCCGTACGACGGCGCAGTCATTTGTGGGCCCTATAACAGAATAACTGTCGGATGAAGAAAATGACAAATATGAGTTTTTATAAATAACGTCGTAATTGTTACCGTTAACACTGTTGGATTACCTGGTGGTTAAAATATAGTAATACGCGTTGTTGCACAATAGCACACGGTATTGCACAGTATTTTTGAATTATTGATTCTTACGTAAGAAGGCACTACTAAATAATTGTTACAGTAATTACTGTTCAATATTTTATTTTATTGCTTCAATAATTGATGCGTTGATATTTTTTATTATTGTTGTTTTAATAATCATCACTGCACAATATTTTCTATTATCAGATCAATAATTCATATTATTTGAATAATATT
Source organism: Panax notoginseng (assembly GCA_016801055.1). Taxonomy (NCBI): domain Eukaryota; kingdom Viridiplantae; phylum Streptophyta; class Magnoliopsida; order Apiales; family Araliaceae; genus Panax; species Panax notoginseng. The sequence goes on along the minus strand of CM029021.1, from coordinate 5,030,387 downwards.
ATTAGATAGCATTATTGGCAATGTCTAGAAAGTTCTGTCTAAGGAGAGGTTTGGTCACCTAATTGCGCGCTAGTAAGGAGAAATCCTTATTGGAAAGCCCCCTCTTTCCTGGGAACGGCCTGGTTGTCATAATTGTGATTCTGTACTATTATTTATGAATAATTAATTATTGATTTATATGATAAGAAAATATTTATTTGATGCGGATATAAATGATGGATCTATTTATGTGGTTAATGAAGGATTTTTTTTAGCATGAAATAATTGTTGAAAGTTTGACAATTATTTTTTTCGATAATATATATATATATATATATATATATATATATATATATATATATATATATATATGCATGTATACTTTTCTAAGTGGTGGGTGGTGGATTTTTCGTTGCCTGCAAAGTGTGTTCAAAGATAGTAGGCACCAACCATTAAAATGAGAAAAGCTAGGAATTTAGGAATTTCATTGCCTTAGCATTATGCAGGAGTTGGTGGGAATGATATTGTAATTGCAGCATGTGAATTAATGGTTGGAGGTTAGATAATTGATTTTGAATTCTCTACATGCAACTTTTCATAATTGATAAGCCATTTTATTGGTGAAGAAGATGTTGTCTGCAAGTTGTTTCAAAGGGTGGCTGTGAGACCCCGAATTTTATGAAATAAAAGTATTCAATTTTTCTATTTTGGTAAATAGTTAAATTGATAAAAGGTTAAAGTTAAGGGTGATATGTAAATTTTTTTTTAAAGTAAACAAGTTGTCATAAAATACATGGTCACTATTCACGAGTTACTATTCACGGGTTACTATTCACCCAAATTACTATTCACTCTAGTATCGTTCACTCGAGTATTTGGGACACTTTTTGTGTCGGAGTACTATTCATGAGTTACTATTCACGAATTACTATTCACAGGTTACTATTCACCCAAATTACTATTCACTTTAGTATTGTTCACTCGAGTATTTAGGACACTTTTTGTGTCAGAGTTACTATTCATGAGTTACTATTCACGAGTTACTATTCACGGGTTACTATTCATCTAAATTACTATTCACTCTAGTATTATTCACTCGAGTATTTGAGACACTTTTTGTGTCGGAGTTACTATTCACGAGTTACTATTCACGAGTTAATATTCAGGAGTTACTATTCACCCGGACAATATATTTATTTTCGGTCCAAATCATTTTTGGGTACAATATTATTCCATGAGGAAATGTGCTAATTTTTCAGACCGTTGGTTGAAATTATATTAGTAATAATTCATTTAAATATATTATTATAATATTATATTATAGTAGTATAATGTGATTATATGATAGTATGTTTTTTTTTATAATTTGAATGGTAACATTATTATAGTAAATTCATGGTATACAAGTAAAATGAGGTGAAAGAGAACAATTTGAATTTGAATTCTGATGATGTAAGCGATTATGTCACCGGAACGATGAGGTAAGCAATGATGTCATCAGAAGAATGATGTAAACAATGATGTCATTTGATCGATGATGTATGCAATGATGTCATCTGATCGATGATGTAAGCGATGATGTCATAAATTATGGCGAAAAGACTATTTTACCCTTACTCTACCAAGCTTATAAATAGAAGCTCATTCCTTCATTATTTCTTACGAATTCACTGAACTCTAGAGAGAGAAACTATAGAGAGATAGAAGAAGAGTATTCTGCCACTTAACTACTTCTTTATTTCAGTTCTTCTTTAAAATGGTAAGGGGTGTTATTCTTTCTTATTCATGAAGAGAACTTATGTTATTCCATTATTTATTATTCTGTTGGAATAACCTGTATGCGTGGTTTACCCTATACTTGGTGGAATGACCTGTATATGCGGTTTACCCAATACTTGGTGATCTTCTTCTGTTATTCCATTCTTTATTATTAAGTTGGAATAACCTGTTTATGCGAAGTACCGCATACTTGGTGAAATTCTTTTATTATTCCGTTCTTTACGATTCTGTCGGAATATCCTGTCGGTGTGAATTTCACCTGACCTGGTTCCATATTTATTATTCCGCATTTATTATTCTGTCGGAATATCCTGTCGGTGTGAATTTCACCTGACCTGGTTCCATATTTATTATTCTGCATTTATTATTCTGTTGGGAATAACATGTCTGTGCGGTCTCTATCGCATGCATGGTGAATCCTTCTGTTATTCCATTCTTTATTATTCTGTTGGAATAACATGTCTATGTGGATCACCACATGCATGGTGAATGATCCTTTATATTCGTTCCTTATTAAATTGTGGAAATGATCTGTATACGTGGATTACCGCATGGCTGGTGAAAATCCATTTGCAGTTTCATATATTCTTTATTATACTCATTTGGTTAAAGTTTTGATTTCTATACTCCATGAAATTAGTGGAATATCCTTGATAATTGCGTTTCATCTAGTATCTATTCATGAAAATATTCTCCTGATCATTCTTAAATTTTACTCCACAAAGTAGTATCATGTTGACAATTTAGACGTTGTTAATTCTTGGATAAATTAATTCTTGAACTTGTTTTATTGAATTCTTATATCATTGTCATCATCCTCATGTTTATATTATGTTGAAAGTCATTTGTGGCCTGTAGTGCATAGATGGACTTGGTATGATTATGACCAGGGATTATTTGGTATAATCATGACCGTAATGTTACAAATGATGTGGTAAAAGTCATCATTGGCCCGTAGTGCATTGATGGACAGTTGTTGGCATGATCATGACCATTAATGAATATACGAATATCCTTGGCCGTAGTGCAGGGGTGATTCGATGATGTGGATTATTTTATTAAGCTGAGTCCCAGCGATCACAGTGTTGGAAAATCTTTTAAATCATAAAAGATAGTAGAGTTTATTTTCTACTTGACTCTCTTAATAGATTGCTTGTTCCGCTACAGTTAAACTTGATGTCTATTATATTTTATCAGTTTAACATTGTTGAAGGCTAATGATAATTTATTCTGCATTATCTTAGTCATAATATTTCTTACTGGGCTAGTTGAGCTCACCCTTTCTTTCACTGTTCTCTTCAGGAAATGAGAACGTAGCTGGGGCAAGTCGGGGAACGGAGTGATGGTTCGAATGATAGTATTAGTTAGTAGTCCTCACTATTCTATGTAATAGTGTGTTAATAAATGTAATGAGGACTCCTTTTGAGTATGAATACTATCTAGAAGATAATATTTGTATTCAAACTCACAGTTTATGTTTTGTCGTATTGTACACGACAGTTGTATTAGTAAGTTGTATTTGAATTCTGTACTATGTATCTGACGACCCAAGATGGGTGATGTATACCTATTTTTGGGGGCGTCACAGTGGCCCCCACCCATATTGAAATTAAGAAGTTAAGCTTTGAAAAATGAGGAAAGTTAGGCATGCTGCTGAAATCTGTTCCTCCGAATTGTGCTATAAATAGGGGGTAACCCCTCCTTCCTCATCACACCATTTCTAAATTCAGAAGTTCTTATTCTAAAGTACTGTGAGTATTTTTCTTGAGTATAAGAATACTTTGAGCGTAGTTTTTTGCAAGATTTTCTCAGAATAATATCCGATATTTTAGTTGGATCCAGTTTCTACCATGGTAAAGGATATTATTTTGTTATAATACTCATGAGAAATATTATTTCCTTTCATACTCCATATTATGTAAGCAATATTATTTCATCTCGTATTCCTAAATTTGAACTTACTATGGTAAGTATTGATTCTATAATTCCTGAAATGATTAGAAATTTTGCTTCATCTAATATCATTTCATAGGAATATTGGTCTGAACTTTTTATCAAATTTGGAACTTGTCATTACTGGTACTGTTCACGGGTACTGTTCACGGGGTACTGTTCACAGTAACTGTTCACGGGTACTGTTCACGGGTACTGTTCACGGGTACTGTTCACAAAAGAAAAAAAATATTTTTTTTCTTTCCTTCCCGATTATCTGTTGTGACCCTTATTCTTGAAATTTAATCCATGTTTTGATCTTTATTCTTGAATTTTACTCCACTATAGTTTATTATGGGGTATTATTGAACTTGGATAAATTGAAATATGAATCCCTAATATTTGTCCTTCTGTTTCACTGGATTCGTTCTTTAAAATATTTTTCATCATCCTCAGTTCTAAATGATGATATTACTGAATATCTTTAGCCGTAGTGCAAAGATGAATGATTAACTGATGAATATCTTTGGCCCGTAGTGCAAAGATGAACAGGTGTTGAGATGAACATGACCGACTGGTGATACAAATGAATATCTTTGGCCTGTAGTGCAAAGATGAATATTTGATTAAAGATGGTTATTGATTGTTGTTACAGGGATAAAATATTGATGATGGACTTTTAAATCTTAGAAGATAGTAGAACTCATTCTCTACTTGACTCTTCTAATGGTTTGCTGTTTCCGCTGCAGTTGTTGATCTAAAACTTGTTGTTTATTATATTTTATCATATTTTCCCTGTTGAAGACTAATAATAATTTGTTGTATATTATCTTAGTCATAATATTCTTTACTGGGCTAGTTGAGCTCACCCTTTTCCTTTTTGTTCCATTTTTCTTCTTAGGAGGTGAGAACATAGTAGGAACTAGCCGGGGTATGGAGTAATGGTTCAGGATAGATGTATTAGTAGTCCTCACTATTTTGTAAAATAGTGCATCAATAATTGTAATGAGGACTTTTTTTGAGTTTGTATACTCTCTATTAGACTATATTTGTATTCAAACTCACAGTATATGTGTTGTCGTATTTTGCACTACAATTATATTATGAAGTTGTATTTGTTTCTGTACCATGTATTTGGCGACTCAGCATGGGTGATGTATACCTATTTTGGGGGCGTCACATGGTTGATTGTTGTTCCCCTCTGAAAAACGAAAACAATGCAACTTGAACGGATTGATTTGGTTAAAAATCGAGTTCGTGGTGATTGATTACGCAAAATTTGTCAAAATATGTAAAATTGGCATGAACTTTGAAAATTGGGTTATTAGAATGGTTGTTAATGTGTTTGGAAAGTGTTGATTTTTGGTATGTTGTAGTTCTATGAATTACCAATCCATAGAATCAAAAATGGACTAAATTGGATGTGTATAACTCGGGTTATGGGTCACAAATTCACAAAATAGAACAACTTAAGCAACCCATTCTGCTCTTGGGCGCTGCAACGCTGCCCCCAAGGCTATTTGGGGTGCTGCAACGCTGGAATAGTAGCCAGACAGGACTGTTTTGACCTCATGTAGTAAAATGGCTATAACTTTTTTATACGAACTCCGATTGAGGCGATTCAGGATGATTCGAAAAGATAATGAGTAGACCTACAACTTTTTTTCTTTAAGTTTTTTGATTTGAGGTCTTTAGTAGGGATCAAAATGGTCATATTTGAAACTGATGTGCATTCGGAGGCAATCGGAGGGCGTCGGGCATGTACGTATGCAAGTGTAGTGATTCTGACAATAAAAGATGTTGTTCTAAGTTATAAAATATGAATATTAGTAAATATAATGATGCTTAACATTAATAAATGATGTATTAGATAAGTTGTATAAGCATACTAAGCATACGCAAGAGAGACGAATCGGGCGTGCGTATGACAAATGAATGTCAAAACGCCGTGACAAGTGTTAATGAACTTGAAAAGTGTTTCAATTCAATTGAAGTGAATATTAATTATAAAATATGGAATGTGGTTAATATAAACCAATAAGGAGTCCTAACAAAACTTAAACACTTGAATGAATTTTGGGTATGACCTAAAAAGAAATATAGTGAGATATAAGTCAAAAGTTAACATAATCAAATTGAACATTGTGTATTGATTAATAGGAAGGGTTATAAGATGTAGAGTAAAGTTTATATTACAACTACTATGCGTTGCTATGTGACTAATAGTTGATGTACATGATTATATAATTATGTAGGGCACGTGAAGTGCAGATAACTGTAAGTTGTTAATTTGTTATTGATAAATAACGATCAAAACAAGTCTTTCAATTCATATTTGCTATGTGAACTTGATGATGAACTGTTTTAAATCTTTATTGCAAAGAGCATGATGTGTTATATATGTTGAAAGTATGAAATGTTAAAGTCAATTTATGACTACGTTGATCGAGTAAAGAATGTTGATTGAGTAAGGAACTCAATATTTATACTTGTTATGTGAACTGCAGCATGTATGTTATGTTAGTCCAATGATTATGAGATGTATGTTGAGCATATTATTATCCGTTACGTGATGCATGAAAACTATTAAATTTATTGGGCTGTTGAGCTCAACCTTGCAGATAACTATTTTTGCATGTTAAGGATTCAAGGTAACGCTATGTGCTACCTGAATGACATGGATCAGATGCAATGCATGAAGATTAAATACTTTAGTTATAGCTGCTATTCTTTTTAAACCATGTTTAAGGTTTTGAGATATGTACTTGATAAGTTATGATGTGAAAATTTCATATTTAGTTGTAAAGCTTGAGCTACCCAATGTATAAGGAATATCGAGCTGAAATATAGATTTTATATAATAACTCTGATGAAGCAAATCATAAAATAAATTTGATTCAGAGATATGTAGATGATAAATGTTTTGATTCAGAGAATTAAAGTAAGAAGACAGAAAAGTTTAAATTATTCAACATTTTATTAAGTTTAACATCGAATAATGATGTAAAATCAGAAGTTAGACGTATTATTAACGACCGAAGTAGAGAGATGAATTGTATGAATTTTGGGGTCGTTATAGCTGTTTTGCGTAGTTTGCACTCGAAAGTGCTGTAATGGCTCTTTGTGACCCTATTTGCAGCTGTATTAGGTTTGTTGAAGTTGACCTGTTAAAATGACCGTTTTGCCCTTCCGAGAGTTGTCTCCAAGGTTAATGGGAATTTTGGCTGTCCTTCGGAGTTGTCTCCAGAGTTTGATTACTGCTAACTTTTCTTTTCCGTAGGGTTGATATCCAAGGTTGATTTGATGTTCCACAAGTATGTCTCCGTAGGGTTGATATCCAAGGTTGATTTGTGGTCCTCCAGGTTATCTTTAGAGTGTGAAAAAGACATTTTTGCCCTCTTGCATAGTTATTAACAGGAAAATAAATTTTCGAGTGTGTGTGTGTGTGTCTCTCTCTCTCTCTATATATATATTCCGTCATCTTCAAATCAAATATGATTATGTTGGTGAGGAGCAATTCGTGCTGATAACGTATTATAAAAGTATACTAAATATTAAGAACAATGATGATTAAGAAAAAAGAGAGAGCATCTTATTGCATATAAGTTGTAGTTGTATTTGTATGTATACATCATTTTCTTGACAATGTTTCTATTTACAAACACATGTACATAAATACTTGAAAGTTTCACTTGGTTTAAAAGTTTAAAGGTCATTCCAATAAAGAGGGATACAAATAAATTTAGACATCTACATACTATATATATAATTTTATAACCATTTATGATTTCTGTCTAGTATTCAAATTCCATTTGAGCACAAAATTACCCCAACTATTTTGTAAACCTAATGATCACATAGTACCAATTTCCCACTTTTCTCACATAAACCTTGCTCCCCAACTGAATTAACAACCTTCCCATAACTATACCTCAATGGCATCCTCCCCAATATCCTATGAAACTCCTTTATACACTCCCCTCTCCTCTTCCTGTGATCCCCTTTCCTACTACTCAACCCCACCTCCTTCATTCCCTTTATCCCTTCATTCCTCGCATCTCCCCAATCCCTTGCCCTCTCCGCCGCCGCCAACACCGGCCCGACATTACTCTCCTCGGCCGCCACGAAATTCATCAGAATATCCTCACAATTCCGCATTTTATCCACCACATTCCTCGCCTCCGCCATTTCGGCTCCGCCTTCGCAGGTATACTTGTACAAATACTCTGTTTTCATGATCATAAACTTGGTAAGCACAATTGACAATTTATCCGGATGGACTGTGTAAATCCATGTTTTCTTAATTATATCAATGTCGTGCGATCTGGCGAAGAATCCTACTAGTCTGTGGCGATTTGAGGTCCAGATTTTGAATGCGAATTCGACGGATTTTTGGTCGATTTCAACGTCGTCGTCGCAGATTAAAACCGCGCGAGTTGTAATTGACGGCCGGGGTTGAAACCGGGAGTTGAGGCTATCGGAACGTTGGCGGACGATGGTGATGGGTGCGCCGCCGGTGTATGAGATCGAGAGGTTGTGTGAGAGTAGGGTTAGGGTTTTAGTTGAGGTTTTGGGGTTTCCCCATAAAACTAATACGGCGGCCACCGACCGGGAAGATGCGTATGCAGCAGCGATCGAGCAGAGGAGTGTGATGCGGGACTCGGAGTATCCGTTGATGAGGACAGTCATTTGATCTGATCGGAGGGTTTTCGGGTCACGAAGGTTTGTCGGGTCGCATGGGTTTGAGGTTTGTTGTGGTCGGAGAGAGAAAGCATGAGGGGCGCATGATAGAATCGTTACCAGGAAAACAACGGAGGAGAGAGAAAGTGTGTTTGTCATTGTCCCACGGTTGTGCTGACGGCTAACGTGCCCGGGGAGAGCTCTCAGCTCAGTGAATTCCGGGGATTTTGTAGTTTACCAGCAGTTGGATTCCGGCAACTTGTGTCAGAAAGAGGGAAATGAACTTCCGTTTGTGGAGAATATCTAATATTAATCCTGATATTGAGTTGATAGTGGCAATTTTGTAATTTATGGAAAACTCAGGGGTTATTATTATTCGTCTGTGCTTTGTCTTATCATATTTGGATAGTGTGATAGTAGATTGCGATCACTGTAAAACAAGAAGAAAGACAATAATGGCCATGCCTATGAGTATTGGCACTGATAAGCTCAATTTTCTACAAGTTTTCCGGATTCGACCGTCATCGACTGGGCAACAGTTGAAGCCTCTGCGTTGCACACCCCTCCAAGAGCAGGTATTGAAGTCTTTGGAATTGCATTACTGAATTGTATTTCAATAATTGTTATACAAGGTCTGTCTTAACTAATTGTGTATCTATATTGCATGAGTAGAATGAGCATGAATAAGCAAAATGGGAGAAATTTATGGGAGTCAAAATTTCGACCATTTAATAATATTCTCCTCTGCATTTATGTATCTAGCAATTTCAGTGTTCAAGCCAAACTCTAAAGAAAATGAATGGCCATTCGGTGTGTAGTTAATTTATAATTACATTTTTATACTCCCTGCATATTTTACCAAGCAAGAGAGAAGGAAAAACGGAATGTCGAGGTCTTCTGACAGTGCAGAGAAAATGACTAGGAACTTGATTGAGATAAGTGTGTAGTGACCAAATTTCAACTACCAGGAGGGGCATAGCAAATGAGTGGAACTAAGGAGAAATCTGAGTGGGCGTGTGTATTGAGGAGACCAATAATTGAATGAGTTGAGCTTTATAAAGCATAAAGTCTTGTGACAGTTCTTCAAGAACTGAGGTTGAGTTTTCAGAGAGTGAAAGAAGGGGTGACAGAATAAAAGAATAATGTGAGGGGTATCAAATTTTGGATTACAAACGTGTCTCAAATACACATCATCGTTGTATTGGTATGTAATGATTTCTTAGGACCCACCATCATAAGATATTGACAATGAGGAAGCTAATTTCATCAGAAGTAACAGTAAAGCTAAGTTTGTTCTAGGCAAATTAATACATGAGAGCGTGTTTAAAATGTTTGTGCACCTAATTAAGATGAGCTGAACACATGAGAGAATGTTTCGGAAACATATGACTAATTTAGTTTTAAGGCAAGTCAGGGAAATTATATCATGATGACTTAAATTGTCATGTAGGTAAACATCGTGCAGGGGATGTGATGATCATTTACAAGGAGATAGGAATGATGGTGGAAAGCTTCTCCCAGGTGCTATAGCGAGTTATTTTAGTGTAACTTGCATAAAAGGCTATCACGAGATAAAATACTAGTACAAATTTTAAGAAGAGAAATTAACATTTACTTACTTACAAATTGGACCAAATAATAGTTATATAGCATATTCTTAACTGAAAAAATATGGTTGTATTAACATGTCAATACTTAGAGACCTTGACCTTTCAAAAAGATATTGGCATTGCGCTGTGTTTTAAAAGACAGTTAAGGCTGGAAAAAGATTCGATAAGCCTAAAACTTGATATGGTAGACAAAACAATTAACTAACGAAAAAAAATGAGATATTATGAAGAAAAAAATTCCTGGTTGCATGGTAAAATTATCTTAATAGGTTCTTGAAGCTTTGAAGTAAGGAAACCTTGGTTGCAGAATGAAAGGCGCAAACTTAAGTTTGGAGGAGAAAACAAAGAAGAGAATGAAAGATGAACAGTACAAACTGGATACATGGAATGAAATTTTCACTTTTCAGTATGTCTAGAGCTTGTGACAATTAGAGGTCAGAATATACCAAAAGGTAAGTTTAATCACTACTTACAAATTTAATGTTTGAAGGGAATGATATAGATTTAGTATGACATTACTAGTACAACTTCAATTCAGTTTGTTAACTGTTTAGTAAGAAAGTAACTCCGGTGTATCGCATTATCAACTTTTACTTCTGATACTGAATGAAGAGTTTAATGAAACTACAATTAGTCTATGATGTTACCTACACTGATCTAAGTAATTAGGTATACAGCTTAAATATGTTTGATTGTAGATATGACAGTCATATAAGCTTTTGGGGAAAACACAAGTGAACAGCGAAAGAATTTATTTAACCTTTTCATGTGTTACATCAACATAAACCAACTGATCGAGGTTCACTAGTTCATCAACTTGGGATATATTTTATCATGTGGATAGAAACAATGTAGGACATTACTTATTTCGTGAACTTTGATTTTGCTTTGTGATAATGTGGTACCCACTCGAAGATTCCTTGGTTGCCTATAATTATGTCTACTGTTGCTGACATATTTTGGAGTGGACTCGAATGTCTTCCCTCCTTTTTTGTCTCTGATTTAAAATACAGCTGCGGATATGGGGCACATAAGGTTCTGGGAGGATGTTTGGGATATTCTCTTTCTGTGGCCTTTCCTAAACTATATCATTTCTTCCTTGACGCTCCTGTCATTGAATTCACTTGGAGGATGAAAATCTGTGTTTCTTGTCCATTTATTTTGTAGTCTGAATTACAGAGGGGCTGAGGATGTTTCCCCTCTTGTTTCTATCCTCTCTTCCTCCTCGAAGAGGAGATTGTGATCCTTGAATTCTTCACATGTTTCTTCTTTGAAATCTTATTTTGAATTTATTATTTGGCATCCTTCACCCTTTATGTTTGTTTTTTGATTATTTTAACCCTCTCAAAGTACCATTTGTTAGGTTTGACCCACCCATCCTCCACAAGATATCACAATTATGCAGCTACTAGGTTTGGTAACATAGGTTGATTAGTCTTCTTTCTCTTTGCTTAATTTCTAAAAACAAGGACAAGACTTGTTATGTTGTTTTCCTTTTTGCTCCCTCCGTCCTCAAAAGGATGAGCAAATTATATTTTACTCACATATTAAGAAAAGTAAAAGTAGAGGAAAGAGAGTAAAAAAGTTCCAAATTTATCCTTAGTGGCCCCACAAGATTATATAAAGTGAAGTACTTTTATTTTCTTATACTAATGGACCCCATTAAATGACACTTCACTTTTTGTACTTTATCTCACCCTTTTGGGGATAAAAAAATGTGCATCTTTAGTCATCCTTTTGGGGATGGAGGGAGTATTAAATAAAACCATTCTACTAGATATATAGACTATGAAATTGATTATTATAGTATATGATTTATATTCGGCTCTCATCCCCAATCTCCTTTCTAAGGAAAGCACTTGTTAGTTATTTCTAATCCAGTATGGGCTACATGACGAAATGGGCAAGTACGTATACATAAACATTCATATACTCCAGTTCACTTGCTTCATCTGGACATGTAAAAGTTCAAGTAAAATTCACTCTGATGAATTTATTCCTTTGTCTTGCCCTAGATTTTTTTGCCCATACAAATTTAGCCCCTTTCCCTAACTCATCCATATTAATCAATTTGATAGGTTGATGGAGGAATTTTATGTGAACCTTGCAATGGCAGAGGATGGTTGCTTTGTGATTTTTGTAAAGGGCAGAAGACCAACGTGAAAGCTGAAAACAAAAGGATCTACCGCCGCTGTCCATCTTGCAGAGCTGTAAGTATTTTCTTTGTGCACCTCATTTTTAATTAGAATAACTCAGTTAAATCAATGAATGTAGCTCAATCTTTAAATGAGTACACAAAGTTTTAGTTTAACATTGAGTTTTAAAAGTAAAACAAAGTACACTTTGTACTATAATAGCATTTGGACCTAGGTTTCTTGAAAATTGATTTTTTTCAGTTTGGGGAACTGGAACATTGTAAATAAGTTACCAACAGTAAACCAGGGGTAGGCTTGTTCAGATTGATAGTGTAAACTGATTGTTTGAAATCACAGAATGGTATTTAGCAGCCATATTTTAAACATATATGCATTTCGTGGTTAGCATAAATTAATTGCCACAGAGATCCCCAATTTGGAATGTGTATCAAAATCATAGGACTATTTTATTAACAAACTAGAAGCAGGTTGCATTCCATTAAAAAACTACGTTGAATAGAGGTAGGGAGAGAGGGAGGACTATTTCCTTTACAAACTAGAGCAGGTTGCATTCCATTAGAAAAACTCTAACGTCGAATAGAGGTAGGGTGGGAGGGACTATGTGAAGGGAGGTTGGGAGGAAGGGGGGAGGGATAGGGGGAGAGAGAGCGGGAAGGTGGGAGAGAGAGAGGGAGAGAGGGAGAGAGGGAGAGAAGGAGAGAGGGAGGGAGGGAGGACGGAAGAGAGAAATCACCTGATGCTTGTTTCTTAGAGGGAGAAATCACTTGATATGCTTGTTTTGTGAGTATGAATGTTTTGGGTCTTCTTCCGTAGGTCATGAATACATCACAACATAGAAGATTAAGGTCATGAAAGGATGAGAGAGAGAGAGAGAGGTGACTGCTGATTTTTGTTATGAGGGTCTATTGTCCTTTAAGCTATTCTAGAGTGCATTTGATAGATAGCAACTGAAAATTTTATATATTGTAGAGACTAATAGATCGATAAACATTAAAGCAAAGATAATAAAAAAGGCACATTCATCCGTTCTCTAAGTTTTATTTGACTTATCATCTTTTCTTTATTCTGTATTCATAGAAAAAGTACAGGAGATTTAATATCATCACTTTTTTTTTCTTTCCCAAGTTCATACAGATTTAATGGCTAAAGCTAAAAATTACAACGATGTCCTTCTCCAAAAAACAAAATGTCTTGTAGGTCTTTGAACATAATGACACATGCAAAATAAATACAATTTATTGATATCCCTTCGGCAAATGAATTTGAAGACGTGACTTCATAGTGTTTAAGAACAATCTATTTGATGATGAAAATGCTCATGATACTGAATTTCTGGGGAATGCTGTTGGTGGTGATAGTTATGGTGATTGGTGGATGCAAGTGATTTCCAAACAGAAAGAAAAAAATTTGATTGCATGTAGAAAGTTTGATTGACGAGGTGATTTTGAAAGGTACAGCTTGTGGAAGGAATCGTGGAGGTGTCAGTGTCAAATGTTGACAGTGTAAGCATTATTGTGTTTGTAAGTACTTATGTCTTAATCTATGCCCACATACATACTCATGCAGGGATATACATTGAAATTGTGAGATGACTGACTTTTTAAAACACTGTGAAGACCTTGAACAAATTTGCAGAAAAATTTGAAGATGCTGAAAGACAAGTTGTGTCCTATTTATTGAAGATTTGAAGCTTACAGGATGCCATGCACCTTCAACTCAAAACCCAACTTTTTTTTCTTTACCCTGGTAACTCCAAAGTCCACTTGAAGAGTTATTTGAAATCATGGACATAAAAACACGAATGTTAATATAATTAGAGGAATGTGTCATTGAAATTTCAAAAAAATATCAAGGGTCACTGAAGAATTGGGATGTTGATTCAAAGACAACAAAAGGATTGCTCCCATTGTGATATTAGAGTAGCTAGATTTCGCTGGAGGATTAACACTACAACATTCAGAGGAGGTGTCTAAGGATTTCTTTTACCACATAGTGCTTTGAAAAAATCTTAACTTTTAGCACGTCTGTCCATGATTCCCAATGTTTCTTCACCTGGGCTTTGGATTGAAGTTTCACCAACATCGTGTAAGCTTTGAATCCTTTAATGAAGAGGACTCACCCTCTCATTCAGCAACTTTGACATTTTATGAAAAATTCAAGTACTTCAACATTTCTTTAACAATGTGGAGCATCTAGTGATTCCAGTCATTTTCCGTCCAAGAGCCAAAAAAAGTATGCATCGATTCAAGTACAAGTACTTTCAAAATCCTTCTTGCGGTGATGAAACTGTCAACATTTGAACTACCTTCAGGGATTTTTCCCACCTACTCAGTATTTCGAAAGACTTAATCTAGAAAAGTTTTTCAATTCGCTTTACTTTCTTTCCTGAGTGGTGAATATCTTGCATTAGCACAACAATAATGGTCACTAGCATCATCCTCCCACAGTTCAATACTGTCAATATTGTCCTTCATGAAATGGATTATTTCAACATTATGTAGTCAGCATCTTTAATTTTATCTGTTTAATGGACATCATTTATTCACATTTAATTTCTTGAGAGGGGGGGGGGGGGGTTGAAAGGGTGTTTGTTTGAGGAAGAGGATGGCGATTCCAGAAAAGATAGAGAATTGATATTTCCACAATTAAATTTAATAGTTTCACAAGCTCTTCCTCACATGAATAGTAAGTGCAGTCCACCTCATGTGAGTGAGGAGCTTGTGGAACTATCAAATTTACTTGTGAAAATATCAATTCTCAAAAGATATTCTTTTGCGGAGAACTAGACGACCTGACAAAGAATAGTTAAACTGTATAACCTTTGGAAGGAAAAGAAAAATATGTGACATTTATGCTCCTTTTTTTTTTTCTTTTTTCTACAGGTCGTGAATAAAAAAAGAGATGATAAATCAAAAGTGTTTAGGAAATTGATGAATTTGTGATTCTTGTCAAAGATCATATTTCGTCATTTTCTTAAAATACTACTTAGGATTCATGAGTCTTATTCCTTTATTATTAATTAGAAGCACTTATGATATAGAGTCGTATTCATTCTGAGAGTTGTTCATTAATTTTGCGAGCTGCTACCTAGCCAATAGACTCGTGAGTGGTTGTAGAAGTTGATCCCTATTTATTGCACTCAAAAATAAAGAATAGAGTAGATAAATGCTGCTAATAACATGCAGTTCTTACAAAGAAAACTAAAAAATAAATGTTTACAGACTTCTAGTGGAGTGATTGAACTCTGAATGAGGATTCAATTAGGATTATTTGTTGGCACGGGCCTATTTGAATATTAGCATGTAAAATTTATCTAAACGTTATAATTGTAAATTTAAAACATGTGCAATATATATTGTTAATTAATCCATTAATACCACGAAATTTATGAATAATATGAAGTGTGTCGCCATATATTAATGCATCTGGACATTATTAGACTTAAGTAAAGTTGGGAAACATTGTGAATGTTTTTTGTTAAAATTCATAAACCATCTTTTATTGCACAAATTTTATCTAAGATTTCTAATCCCCAAGCATAATTAAGTGGCCACCAGTAATAATTGAAGGATCACCCGAATGAATCCATATACTAACAGAGTCAACTCATTAAATACGTATGTTGCTGAATAACATGAATTTGAAAATGTGAAAGGTTATATTTTTTTTATTCAATGTATACTATTACAACTGTGAATGTATGTGTTGATGAAGTTGAAAGGTATTAGACTTTTTTGGGTTTTCCTATCCAATAAGAAAGGGAAAAGGAAGAAAAACAATTTGGCATTGATAAAGCGAATGAAATAGAAAATGAAAGATCAACTCGTTTGAGTCAACTCACTAAATTGAATATCGTGTTTCTAGATATGGGGATAGATATTGATAGGCGACCCTGTTTTATGTTGGAGAGCATGGTTGTCTGATCCGAAACAGAAGGATCCACAATTGTGGTTGAATGGTCCAGAATGGATATCAGGGGCAGAGGGTAAACTTTTAGGACCCTGACTTGGACTATGGGAGAGAATAGAGATATTTTAAAATGATAGTTTATCATGTACGGAAGGTTATTCCAAGACGGGGTCTGGAGTGTGTGCCATAATATATTAAATTTCCGAAGTTTCCATATCATCCAAGAAAATGAATTACATGTTAATTGTCTTCTGATTATTGTCAAAAGGCAAGTCACTAGGAGGTCTCACATGATTGGATAGTCCAGTTTTGGTTATAGTAGTTTTTTCTTTTGTTGATATTGACACATTTAATAAGGCACAAATCAAGTAAATTTGACTAATTTCGGTTGCAGGTTGGATACTTATTGTGCTCTAATTGCAAAGTTTACAAATGTGTTACCTTTCCTAATTACAATGATGGAAAGGACCTAAACTAAGGAGCTAAATGTCAATTCAACAAATAGCATTGGCAGGCTGGTAGCTCGATTCATCCAACTATCAAGGTTGAGGTTAATCTGATTGTTGAGATTTTTCATTCAGGTCTCCTCTTCCCTGAAGTGTACTCTTTCATTGAGGCAAGGGTAATTAAATAACTTGTGAATTGTGACCCATTGTATCTTTGATATTATCATTCCAGTAACTATGTTTTAAAGGTGAAATTATATTTCTCATTGTGCAATATAGATTTTTTTTATCTTCTGTTCCTGGTCTTTGTAGATATTGGAGAGTTTCCCTCTTAGTGTTTGTTTTTATTTCTACTTGTTGTAGGGTGGGTGGATTTCTTGTCCCCCCTATTATTGTCTTCTTTTTTTCATCTAATAAAATATCTTCTTCTGTCTAAAAAAAAATGACTGAAAGGTAAACTGGTTTGACTGAACATTCTCGATATGGGAGAATTTGAATAGTTAAATTTCCATGTGCCCTATTGTATAAACTCATGTAGCTGATAGGTTTCTTGCACATTACCATTTGATGAACTGTTCCTACGTATTTGCAGTTGGCTATAAAGTTAGTCCTTAAGCTTTTTGGAAGACCTAGTCAGCTGCACTTTGGACTGCCAGTCTGCCACTTCACCAAACCTAACATAACCAGTAAATGAACATTTTATCAGTTCTAACAAAGGATAGTTGTTCAAGTTATTTTGGAGGCAGGTTATTTTAGATATCTATTATATAAAGCAAGGAGCAGGGGTTTGTCTGTTTAAAATAAAGATTTCCACTGCTTACTCTCTCATCCCCTATTTTCTCTCCATATTCTTCTTCTGTAATCCTACTTTTTCTATTTTATATTAAAATAGGAAGTAGTTTTGGTTAATTTTAATAATTAACTCATTCACTACTTCAGAAGGTATCCTACTGTTTTGAAATTTGTCTATTTTAAATTAATAAGCACACACTGGAGTGGTGTCATGTGGACTAGGGACATAATTAGTTTGCTCTAATTAGTAGTTTCATTAGTGCAATAGAAGCGTGTTAATAGAGGATGTCACTTGAAGCAAAAGTGAAGCCAGTGACTTGCTGATAGGTAAGAGTGGAAAGTATGGTTGCAAGCAGAAAGATCAAAGAAGTAAAGAAGATTAACATGAGAACATTTGGAGCCAAGGACTGTGGAACAGGTTTTACAAAGGAGATTTTAAGCCTGTCAAATAAGTGAAGAAGGGAGAGAAAGGTGTAGGAAAAGGTAAAGAACAACAAAATAAGACATGAGTTTTCATCACCTTTGGAGCTTCCTTAATTTCGTGGAAGCTCCAAAAGGCAAAACAGGGTAAATGACCAAATTCCAGGAAGAGATTATATCTTAACCACTGGCCCACAGGTGTCCTTGTAGCAAAATGTTGATGGTACATAGCTTTTCACTTGAGTAATGAAAGTTTTCAGGTGGATCCCATGTGTTCAGCTAATTTCCTTGCATGGAAATCCAGAGAAGAAAAACAGAGAATGACTACGAAAAATACAAATATCAAGCCTGCAAAAAACCACAGTTAGGTCCATAGTGGCGACAAAGATAAATAGGCCTAATTCTTTGAGATATAGCAGTTTTCTTCTTAGTCAATTCTTTTTGTAGCTTAGGAGGTGATATCTCATTACTCTAATTTCCTTCTTTGTTACTTTTTCTTTATAAGGGGTGTGTTGCACTAGGGGTTTTTTTTTTTGGGGTGGGGGGGGGGGGAAGTGATTTTTATTTTTATTTTCGTTTTTGTTGGATTGGATTTGATTTTTGCTTGTTGATGATTATTAGTTTTATATAATGACTTTGAAATTCACTTATTGTGTTGCTAGTCCAGTCTTATGAATAACTGCATTCTCATTACCTAATCTAAAGAAATTTGACCTATTATTCTTGTGTATATATTATGCTAATCTACAACTTTCAAGATTCTCAAATTAACTTGGAGATACAGTTAATTAGCAACTTAATTTTCAATATGTCTTTGTAGTAGGCATTCAGCTAAAAACAATTTGGCCATGAGTGAAGGCCACATGGTTTATATATAGGACACCAAGGTTTAACTTGTTCAGTTTGAGGTCATATGAGCAAGCTAGTTTGTTATTATGCCTTACATGTGAATGAAATTATACTTGCTGATATAAAATGAAGTTACAAATAATAAAGTTACAAATTGCTTTAAAAGTTTTAGGTGTCAGAGAATGGGTCGAGCAATCTATATGATATTCAAATATCTTAATTTTTTTAATGTTGGCTTCATACACTTTTGGGAAGTAGACACTAACCCCTGAAATGTGTTTGATGTCCTTAGGCACCTATATTTCTATCAATTTCCCTCTTTACACTTTATTTTACTGTTTTTGGATGAAAGTCTTGTTTTTTGTTATAAAGATGAATTGTAACATTTATATAACTACGTATACCACCTGAAATCTTGTTGCATGGTGATTGATTCATTATGGCTTGATATTTTATGTGGAATCTTTCTGACTTATATTGGATTAAAGTTTTTGACGATGAATGAGCATCTCTTCTCTAAAGGGTACTTTTTGAGTAGTTAAATGCTATGAGTAGTAGATACAAAATAGTCGTAATTGTATTTTGTAAATTGCTAGTTACGCTGATAATGCTTACAAGGATATTCTGCGACATGTGTCTGTCAAAGAGTTAAAACAATAACAATAGTGTTTCTTGAATCTGAAACAGTAGGCTGCGTTTGTGACATTTTATAGATATATTTATTATGATTTTAATGTTCTTTCATATCATAACCAAGGCAAACACTTCCTCCGTCCCAAACTGAAAATTCCGTATTAAGTGACAATATAACAGTATTGATATAAAATAAGAGCTAGGGTTAACCATTTTTTAGTTTGTACAAATTTGGAATATCATGATACCTTTTAGTCTATTTTTTAGTAGGGATCTTATAGTAAGATGCACAAAGAAGGGAAGTGACTAGTGAGACTCATATTAAGACGGAGGCAGTACTAAAATAACCAGGAAGTTCTCATTTCAGGTCAGACTATAGAGGTAACTATCTACTTCCATTCTATTTTCTTGCATTCATTTTACTCATAGAAAATCTAAATCTTTTTTACTTTCACATCACTTAGTGTATGTTCGTTTACTAGAGTTTGCAGCGGTAACATTTAATGCATTTTGATACCGCACCAAAAGTGTGCGGTGCGTTTAAGCTCCAAGTATTGCGTTTAAAATAACTTGTTTTTAGACAAATAAGATTCTCAAGTACATTTGGAACTACAAACACACTAAACACTTCATAAGCTGGTAACAAGCACGCAAATAGTACGGATATGTTCAATTAAGAAATATTCAAGATGGTATTTTGAGTTCTTTTTAGGCTTCTTTCTGTCCACCTCAAGATACTTGAACAAGGTAACTGCATGTTAATTCTGTATATTATTTTTTTTATCCTATTTGCTTGCATCTTTTAGATAACACATGGGTACTAGTACAGTTTCCATGTGAGAACTTCTCAAATTTAATCATAGGGTAGCATTCTGACTTTGACTAAGCAAGAATTTATAATGTGAACCTATTTGAATATGTGCCGCTGTTAGTAGTATTTTTGGATACCATATGTGGGTGCATGTGAAGTGAAATATAACATATGCTTATCTTGTTTAGAGTGCAATGAGCTTCATTATACTATGTGCTATTTGTCAAATTCATTTGATGCTGCACTCACGGATCGTACATTTATATGCATCACTCATTGATCTTGATTGGCTAAACAATTTATTGGAACATGTTGCTGTCACTTCTATTCAAAGTATTAATTTCTAGAGACATTGACAAAAGAACTAGTTCGTAACTGTTTATTACTAATATAATATCAATACTTAATACTAATGGTACTACGTACTTTCACCATTACAAAGTCATAAGCTCATTTAGCTTTTAATTTTTATTTAATGCATAATACGGTTTATCA
Organism: Panax notoginseng; assembly: GCA_016801055.1. Lineage (NCBI taxonomy): Eukaryota > Viridiplantae > Streptophyta > Magnoliopsida > Apiales > Araliaceae > Panax > Panax notoginseng. Next base: position 5,009,896 of record CM029021.1, on the reverse strand, counting down.
TACACATGCTTAGACATAATTTTATCAATTCCATCCTTTTAATTATTTCCTTAATTCTAAATTTGCTCTTAGGAAATAATAATTGAGAACATTGTGTCTAGATGTGTTTTGATAAATTTAAATATGCATAAAAAATTTAAATTAAAAAAAAAAAAAGAGTCCAAAAAGTCTTATTTTGGGACAGAGGGAGTCCATTTCTCTGCATTACCACTTTTGTGCAGTCAAGTTTAGGTCTCCTAGATGCTAACTCAAATTTCTCAATGGAAATCTAGTCCAAATCCTGACTTGTAACATAATTATGGTTATTTAAGATCTAGCTACGGCTGTCATAATTTACCTCAAACAGTGTGGTTATTTGAGACCCTGTTGTAATGCAAATAAAACATGAATGAAACTGATACATAATACAAAGTTTCTCTTAAAATAGACTGCTGGTATGATTCAAACATTGACTGATCTCTTATTATTGTATACAATACATGTCAAATTAAAAAAAATAATAATAATTAATAATCATAAAACATAAAAATTGTTGAACATGATTATCGTCCGTCTCTCATTGCTTCATCAAAATATAAAAATTTGTGAAGTTTAAACTTTAAACTCTAAAAATCATCTGCATATCGGGCTTTGTGGACGGTGAGTATTACTTAGTTGACTTTCTGCCAAGCTACATCCCATTGTATTTCCTTCAGTAAACACATACACATGCATGAAATCTGCATCTTTCTTCTCCCCCAACAGCTTTAGTATCTCTTCAAACACAGAAACTTCGCAGGGAATCCTTAAAACGCCTTCTTGCTGGAACCCGAATTCTTCTTCTGCTTCTTTAAGCAGAATGTCAAATACTTGACACCCCAAATACTCCATTGGGATGATAAATCTCTTCATTTCTTCTCCAACGCAAACAGCAAGGGATCCTTTAGGGACAGCAGCGTCCCTCGAGATCCCTTGCACATTGTTGTTATCGGAGAAGGAAAGCGTTTTCTTGAAAAACTTGATGCTTTTTCCTCCATTGGTAATTGCATTCACTTGCTTGTTGCAGCTGCTTTTCTTTGAATTTGCAATTTTTCTCCACTTCTTTAGGATTTGCTGAAGCTTAACAATCTCACAGATCTTGTTGGACATCTTGGAATCAAAGTGTATAGATTAGGCTTCTTTTTTGGAATTATTACCGATGTCAATCTGATATGTGATATGTCTTGAAATTTATAGAAGTTGGGTCATTGAGATTGTGTTTTAAATATTACCTGTTGAGAAGTACTATGTGATTATAATATAAGCAAAAACCATTAGCTAACTTAATATAATCCCTGTAATAAGTGGTTTCCAGGTCTATGAAATTGGGGATCTTTAGATTTAGTATATAATATAACTCACATCTTTCTCTCTCTCATTATTAGGTTCTTAATTATTAAGGGGGTGGTTACCTTAAAAAAATATTAAGGGGGTGGTTACCTTAAAAAAATATTAAGGGGAGTTGTGTTTCAAATGTATTTGTCTAGGACTAAGATTTTAAGGAGTTATACCAAATGTGATGGCCTACGGTAGAGGACTCTCCTTTTACCGTGCAACGTCCATAGTTGTAACGGCGAAACGTGGTGGTAGAGAATAAAGGATCAACCAAGTCAACAATCATCACACATTACAAGTCTAATAAATAATAAAAATTACACCATATAGCTAGTCCATGGATTATGACGAGTCATGGGTACAAAATGACTTAATCACTTAACTTGAGTCAGCTACCAAGACGCAAGTCTTGACGTCTCAACGTCCAAGATGTTGTCTTGTTCTTCTCTAGCGCCAGGACTTGTAGTTGTTGCCTAGGCAACACTATGACAATGTTCATCTAGTTCTCCTCCTGATTCTCAAGTTCCTTTCTATGTTTCTAGGATGAAATGTATTTCTCAAAAGGAAAAAAAATTTGAAAATTTTAAGGAGTTTAATAGTAGTTCCCTTTTAAGGTTTCAGTTTCTTGTTTGAATTCAGTTATTTCTGTGGGGTGCATTGCATTGGTTTCTGAGATAAAAAAAAATGGATCAACAGTCCTGATCATGTGGTCCTTGTAGCATTTAATAGTTTTACTCGAATTCTTAAACTTGTTAGTTTATTCATCTTATATAGTTGCCTAGAGGGATGTGACTTGACTTCACAGTTGAGATTTCAAGAGAATTCCATGTGACAATGCCGGTTAATAAAGAGAGGTGGAAAATGGAAATGACTGAGAAAAACCAACCACATTGGTATTCATCTTACTTTTCCTTTGGTTGGACTCTAGTGAGATTTGCAGGGATCTGGATTTCGAACTTATTTGTACAGTAAAAAGAGATGCCTTTACTATTAGACTACTATTTTTTGTCACATGACTCTCACGCTATGCATGAATAAAGCGTTGTGAAAATATCAAAATTTCTTCGGGTAAATAGTAAGTGATGATGCTCTCAGTCGTACTCCAGACCTACAATCAACGCTCTCACGGTGTCCCAGGGGGGAGGGGGGGGGGGGTTCCACCATTAAGCACCTCCACCATGATTGTTAGTGCTTGGATAGAAGGATAAAGTATCAATGGATAGAAGGATAAAGTATCTTCTCCAGTGGAAAGCTTCTCGTATGTGGCCCTAATTGGTGGGGTCCAATCGGTCAAGTTTGGGATTATTCTCAAGGAGTGTTTATATCTCAAATGTGAGCCTGCACAATGTTATTTTGAGCCCACTAGGTCTGAGAGCTCTCTGGGCCATTAGGCCTTTTCTCATTGCCCTATGGGTATTGGACCTCCGGCCTAAAGAATTATAGGGCCTATATAGCTCAATCACTCTCCCTAATAGTGCATTGCCAACCTTCGTTATTTAATATCATTAAAAGTGTGATCAACTTTGTGATATATATATATATATATATATATATATATATATATATATATATATATATATATATATATATATATATAGTGCATCCTAACCTTCCGTTACATAAATTAAGGGTTGTGATTATATATAGGGATGTGATTATGCCCCCTATTAACGTCATAGCAGCAACAAAAATTATATTGTCCGCTACTTAGTCCAGCGGATGTTATGTTTCCTTTTGTTTCTTATGTCCTGCCAAATCACACAAAGAATCAAACTCAAGAAAAAAGAAACAAAATTACCACTAGAATAATTTCTAATTTAACTAGGATGTAATGTTTAATAAAAGGAAAATGAATGTATTCTAGGACAATTTCCAAATCACACAAGGAAAATATTTGTTCCTTTTGCATGTCCTCCATTGATTAATACTAAAAGAACTCTAAATGATAAATAAATTATTATATTTTTGTACATCATAATTCCAATTCCAAATCGGGTTAATATTATTTTTGTGCATCATAATTTGACTTCATATTGAAATTATATTATACAAACCTACCCCGTAATCTTTCAATTCTATATATATAGGATGTATGATTATTTAATTGCGAAACTATTTGATTTTGGTTATATATTTTGATTTATCACAATGGTTTATTATTTTTAGTTGTATAATGTAGACACTCGAAATTTCGTTTTTCTGTTACTAAGGATGGCACAAACATCTTTTTCCATTTCAGGGACAGCCCCAGAGGATTACAACATCAAATCAAACCTTGGAGACAGTCCTGTGGTATATCAAATCAACCACAGAGATAACCCCGAAGAAAGACAGAGACAATAGCAGTCAAAGCCCCGAAAATAATCCCGAGGGACAGCAACATCCATTTCAACCCCGGACGCAACCCCGGGCAAGCAAAAGTGAAATGTTGACAACACAAAATCAAACCACAGACATCCAACTGAAAACATGATCATACAGAACCATTACAACAATCCCGAGCGCAAACTACTCAAAGCCTACGACTCACGTTTTTAATGTTTTTCAACATTCTTATGAAACCTTACTAATTAGGATTCATTAGCTTACTTTTTACTTTTCGTTCGCCTTTTATGAAATTTTACCATAACTTCGTTACATGCTAATTTCGATCCGTTTTTCATGAATGTTTCTTTGAATTCTCTAATTCCTAACCAAACATATGTTAACAAGCATATATATGATGGTTTTAAACTTGTTCATCAACAACAAGTTCTAATTAGATGATTTTAAATTTGTCCACCAACAACTTATTATTTGTGTTCTTCTTTTGTTCTTAGTGTTTTTCGTTCGTTCTTCGTTTTTAATCGATATTTTGATTACGATTTTACGTTTTCTTGGGATTTAATGTTAAAAATCACCGATACTTCCTTATTTTACCTAATCGTTCATATGATTCATTCAGATCGTCCAAAAACATCAAGTAATTCATACTTCGTATGAAAGCTTTTAGGAAAATTTTATAACTAAATTTCAATTTCTTACTTCTTCATTTTCTTAAGATGAAACCATAAGAAAATCATTTTTTAATATCTTTTACTTTCATTATCATTAAGATATGTATTTAGACATAGAAACTTAAAGAAAAATTTGATTAAAGCTAGGTTTCAGATTACCTTTCTTCTTTAATCTTTTTCTTTTAGGTGAAGCTTGCGATTTGCTAGCTTTTCCTCTTCCTTTCCTTTCTTTCCCCCATCTGAAATCTACCTCTCTCTCTCTCTCTCTTTCTCAAGTGTTGGTTGAAATTTTCTAACCAAACAAATGAGCTTAAGCTCAGTTTATATAAGTTTTTCAAGGCTAGGGGCATTTTGGTCATTTGAATTTTTTTTTACCATTTTACCCCCACCTTTTTACTATTCATGCCTCATTACTATTCACATTTTCTTACTATTCACGAAGCTTCTCCTGCAAGCTTCGCGGTTTCGTCTTTTGGAAATTCGTCTGACAATTTGAAAAACTGAATTCTCTAGAATCCAAATATTCGTAGATATTCCGTCTTTCCTCTACAGAATAACTTTTATGCGTTTTTCGAAACTTCAAAAAAATTGAAAAATACTTTTTGATGAATAGTGTTTTCGTCACGTTTTCCCAAAACGTAGTTAAATGATCGAAAATTACATAACAATACTTTTCGTCATTTTTATTTCGTCCAATTTTTGCACGTTTTTTGAGAAAAACTTTTATCGTCTTATATGACTTTTCACGACATATTACCAGCAAAACTTTCGACATTTCGAACTCTCAAAATGACTTAGATTATTCAAACCCTAAACCATTTGGGTTCATCAGTGAATAGTGACTATTTCGTCTTTTTCTTTGAAAAATTTCTTTCCTAATTTTTTTTTTCATCTTGAAAATTCTTAATCGTTCATTCTAGTTCATAGCCAGAATCCTCCCGTTTTATAGTTATCCTAGGTCATAGAACGACTAATAAACACATAACACAGAATATAATTAATAAAAATTCATTTTATTAATTAATAATTATTTGAACTTAACTTTTTGGACAATCCAATTTTTCGGGTTGTCACAGGTTCTGGTGAAGCTTGCGGCCTATCAGAAGATAGTAGCCAGGCATTATAATAAAGGGGTAAAACTCAGATGATTTGAGGTCGAGGAATTGGTTCTTTGAGAAGTAGCGGCTTCTATTCCTCAAAATCTCGGGAAGCTAATGCCAAATTGGAAGGGCCTTATGAGGTGATTGAGGTGCCGAAACCAGGTACTTATAGGCTTCGAGTAATGGATGGGACAAAAGTCAAGAATACCTAGCATGCAGGCAAACTTCGAAAATATTATCAGTAGAGCAGGCTAGGTGATTCAACTCTGTAATTTTTCAAGATTATTAATAAAATGAGTATTTAGTTTTTTAACGAATATTGTCATTGGTGTTTGATTTCGTGTTCAGTTCCCTGGAACGAACATTGTTAATGGTGTTTGGAGGAATATTCAGTCCCCTGAAATGAATATTGCCTATAAGGTTGTTCAGTTCTTCGAACGAACGCCTTCTTTTGTGTGCATCCAGTTCTGCCGAACGGGTGTTCTTTTTGTTTAAGAACGTTCAGTTCCCCGGAACGAACGACTCTTATACTTGTATTCAATTTCTCAAAATGAATATTACTTATAAAGTTATTCAGCTTATTAAACGAATGCCTTCTTTTAATTGCTTGTGGGGTATTCAGTTCTACTGAACGGGTACTTCTTTATTATAGGGTGTTAAGTTTTCTAAAACGAACAACTCTTTCATTTGTATTCTGTTTCTCGAAACAAATATTTTTATAAGATGTTTAGTTCGCCGAATGAACCCTTTTAGTTATTTTGCCTAAGTATTCAGTTCATCGAACGAACCATTTAGTTATTTATAAGTGTTCAATTTTTTAACGAGTAATTAATTATATTTCTAAGCGTTCAGTTATTCGAATAAACTTTTTTAGTTATTTTGTATAAGTGTTTAGTTGAACTCTTTATTTCAATGCATGTGTAAATAATCAGTCAAAAATTGAAAAGATGGCGAATTGAATTACAAAATATCTTGTACTGTAGGTGGGTACATTATCAAGTTCGAATAACAGAAGAGGAAAACAGTTTTTAAGATTCGACTTCGTCATCTGAAGAATCCAATATTGAAGGATCGAGGTCGGCAGCTTGCATTCTTTCTTTGTCCTTTTCTCGACCACTCTGGTAGTCGTCCTCAAACTGTTGCATGACTTCTTGTGTAAGTTCGGACGACTTCCTGTACTCTTGACAGATCTGATGTTTTCTCTCTTCGGTTAATATGGGGGGGGGGGGCGAGAGCCTTGTACTCGGCGAATTCTTTTTCTTTTGTATGAAGAAAATCGATCACCCTTCTCTTCTCTTTATGCATTTTATGAACTTGGGTTATCATGATGTCGACATCCTTCTTCATGTTTTGGTTTTCTTCTTGTGTTACTGCATTTTGGGCTAAGAGGTCATTGTAGCGTTTTTCTCCTATAATTACCTTTAGCTTTTCAGCTTTCAGCTCGTCTTTAAGCTTTTGGCAGTATAATTTTGTGTTGTCGTGGTTGTTTTGCTCCTTTTTGTACCCGGCCATGACGGCGTCCATTCGAAGCTTTGCAAGGTAAAAGTCATCTTTGAGCAGTTCGACCTCGTCCAGCTCGTATTTGAGTTGTTGGATTTCGGTTGAAACGACGTATGATGTGTCCGAAGACTGCGCCGGCCTATGTACATGACCATACTGTAGATAATTAAAGTTTGAACATAGAATCCATAAAGAGGAAAGACTGTTATTTCTTACCCGACCCTGATGCATGATGCTAGCGTAAACTAATTCTTGAATGTCGATATCTTTAAACCTTGGCTCATTAGCTAGGAGGATGAAGTTTTCAAACAACTCGTGAGGGTATTCTTCGAGTTCGGATAGCCATAGGGTCATTTTGGATCTGACTTTTTGGATTTCACTGGTGGACGGTCCGGTTTACTGAGAAGTTTGGGTCAAAGAGGAGCGTCGGGGAAGAGGTTTGGTGTGGGGTCTATTGGGAGGAGGAATGTCTTCGGTTATTTCTTTATTAGTTATGTCTTGGATTTTAATCAATTCAGTGTTGGATGTTAGGTCAGGGATGATGATGGGTGTCTGGATGGATGTGGTTGGAGAGATTATTGGCATCTGGGTAGAGGAGGCTTCGGGATGAGTTGGAGGGGCTTTCGAAGGGTCAATTTTTGTTGTCTCTTTAGTAGGTTTTGCTCGCCTTCTTTTTATCCAAAGGAGAGTGGTCCTTTCGGATAGTGGCAAGTCTAGGGGACTTATTTCGGTGAATGAAGGGGTCGGAATTGTTGACGATTGGGTTACGGTTATGGCAGGGGTTGGTTTGGATGAAGAGTTTGGTGGTTTTTCGGCGATAGATTCTGGTGGGATAGCTTCAGTGTTTGGAGGGGTTGGTGATTTTTCTGAGGTTTTACTGGCGATGAAGTTTTCAAAATCTTCTCTTTCGGCAGATGTTGGCTTGATGAGGGATACTGCATTTGTCAGATGACAGGTGAGTGAGATGATTCTGTAAAAGAGTTTGGGACTTACATTTGTGATCGAAGAGCCATGCCGATTTGGTCAGCAGGTTGAAGTCATATTCCTTCATCGATAACTTCTCGATTAGCTTTGCTAACTCCTTAACTCGGCTTGAAGAAGTTTCCTCTAAGGAGACTTTCGGGCGGCTGAAGGAGGCCTAATCAGGAATTTGGTGGGTATCTGGACCTTTGACGTAGAACCAGTCCTTGTGCCATCCTTTATTGCTTGAAGGGGTGTTCATGATGGAGTGCCTCTCGATTTTTTGGGTGGGTTTTAGTGGTTGTCTGCCCAAAGTTTTGAAATCGGGCTCTCGAAATTTGTTCAGTTGGAATAAGGCGAAGAAGAAGTCAATGGTGGGAGGGACGCCTGCTTCGTGGCAGAAGCCGATGAAGGCGATAATGTTGATATAGGAGTTTGGCACCAGTTGGGCGAAACCAATGCCAATAAACCCTAGTAGGGTAAGAATGAAGGCGTGAAGGGGCAGTTGAACCCCTTTTTCTAAAAGAGTGAGGGGCATGGCGGTCCAACCGTCGGTTCGGTGATACATCCGATCGGTGGCTGAAAGGGCTTTGAGTGGTTGGTGGCTGGAATATGGTAGTGTTCTCGGATAGTGGTAGTGTTCTCGGATGTTGGCGATATCTGCTTCGGTGATTTAGGATGGGGTGTTGGCGTGTGGAAACTTTGCCTCGTGGGAGTATTCGCGTACCATTTTTTGAAAATTCGACTCTGCTTTGGAGGTCTGGGGGGCAGAGTGAGTAGTTCTGGCGGCGGCAGTGGTGGATATCACGGTGGATTCGGTGCGGCGACAGTAGCAGTGGAATTGGGGTTGGTGGTTGTAGTGGAGGTTGTCACCGGGCGTGGTGGAATGGAAGAAAGTGGGGTGACTTGAAGTGGTGAGGTGGTGATGGAGGAAGTCGGAGTATTGGAAGATGCCATTGATGAATAACTTTGGGTTGTTTTCACTGGAGGGAGATTTTACAGGAGGTAGGAGAAAGTAGAATTTAGAATTAGGGAAAATGGGGTTGTTCAGTTTGGGGCAAGGGTTTTGAGAAGGTGTGACTTTTTGAATTTACGCACTTATCAAGGTCTGACTATTGAATGTGCCGCTATGATTGAGAGCGTGTGAGGAATATGGTGGGCTCGTTAGGGGTGATGGGCTTGGTCCCGAGGAGGTTGGGCTTGGCAACATTTATTGGTAATTATTGACCTTTGTTTGGAGTATTCTTCCATTAAATGTTCCATTTAAAGGAAGACTGGGGTAATTATGGTAGGCTAAGGTTCACGTGAAGTTATTTTAACCCATGTAGGATTCTGTTTTGGCAGTGAAGTAATATAAGGAATCGCGGATTCCTAATTTTGTTTGGTTTCCAATTATAAAGGAGATGTTAGGATTTAATCCAACTTCCTTTCTTTAGGGAGATTTTATTCAATCCCATTAAGGAATTATACCTAATGAGGATTTCAAATTCTATACGGAAAATGACTATGTAAAGGTGGTGTGATCACTATAAATACAAGGTTTTACCCTGATTCTAAGGTACACACGTATTCAATTATTATATTACAGCACTAAAACATTAAGCATCTATTGTTAAACCTTATTCAGCCTGTACTTATTCTCACACCGGAACTATCCCCTGGCGGCCCAAGACGTCAAGCTTTTGGTGTGACTTCGTTTCTGTGTAGGATTGAACGCGTTTTGGTGATTGGAACGCGTGGACGAATCTTGGCGTTAACAGGTAAGTTGACATTGCATCTTCAAAATATTTATTTTATTTTGGGAGAATCAAAATCATATGAAAAAGGCTAAAAATATTTATTTTGCTTGATGAATTTAATGTACAGCTCATTTTAAAATTTAATATCATTCCTTTTTATTTATTTTGTGACGCCCCTAAAATAGGTATGCATCACCCATCTTGAGTCGTCAAATACATGGTACAAAATTTAAATACAATTTAATTATACAACAGTCGTGTAAAATACGATAAAACATAATCTAAGAGTTTTAATAAGAATATTGTCATCTAGACAATATCCACACTCAATGGAGTCCTCATTACATTTATTGTCACACTATTTAACAGAATAGTAAGGACTACTAATGCTATCATCTGGACCGTCACTCCGTTCCCCGACTAGTCCCGGCTACGTTCTCATTTCCTGAAGAGAACAGTGAAAGAAAGGGTGAACTCAACTAGCCCAGTAAGAAATATTATGACTAAGATAATGAAGAATAAATTATCATTAGCCTTCAACAATGTTAAACTGATAGAATATAATAGACAACAAGTTTAACTGCAGCGGAACAAGCAATCCATTAGAAAAGTCAAGTAGAGCATAAAATCTACTATCTTATATGATTTAAAAAGTTTTTCATCAACTTTATTGCTGAGACTCAACTTAATAAATAAAATTGAATCATCCCTGCATTACGGCCAAGGATATTCATGTAATCATCAATGGTCATGATTATACCGAATAATCCCTGGTCATAATCATACCAATAACTGTCCATTAATGAACTACAGGCCAATGAGGACTTTTACCATATCATTCGTCACATTACGGTCATGATTATACCGAATAATCTCTGGTCATAATCATACCTAGTCCATCTATACAAGTAAGCCAAAGATGACTTTAATCACAATATAAGAATGAGGATGGTGACAATTCAATAAAACAAGTTCAAGATAAATTTTAAAGATTTATAATTTTAATTTATCCAGAAATCAAAAACGTCCAAATTGTCAACATGATACTTCTTTGTGGAGTAAAATTTAAGAATGCTCAGAAGAATATTTCCATGAAAAGATACTAGATGAAGTGCAAATATCAAGGATATTCCACTAATTTTATGGAGTATAGAAGCCAAAACTTTAACCAACTGAGTATAATAGAATATATAAAACCGCAAATGGATTTTTGCCCGCCATGCGGTAATCCACGTTGACAGATCATTTACACAATTTAATAAGGAATGAATACGAAGGATCATTCACCATGCATGCAGTAGTCTACATAGACAGGTTATTCTAACATAATAATAAATAATGGAATAACAGAAGAATTAACCAGGCATACGATAGACCGCACAGACAGGTTATTCCAACAGAATAATAAAGAATGGAACCAAGTCATGCGTAATCCGCACAGACAGGATATTCCAATAGAATAATAAAGAAGGGAACCAGGTCATGCGTAATCCGCACAGACAAGATATTCCAACAGAATAATAAAGAACAGAATAACAATATAATTCACCAGGCATGCGATAAATCACACAGACAGGTTATTCCAACAGAATAATAAAAAATAGAATAATAGAAGAATTTTACCATGTATGCGGTACTTCGCATAGACAGGTTATTCTAATATAATAATAAAGAATGGAATAACAACTCTTACGAGTATTGAAAGAAAATAACTCTCTTCACGAATACGAAAGAATAATACCCCCTACCTTAGAAAAAAACTGGATACTGAAATATTGAGGTAGCAGACTTCTCTTCTTCTTTCTCTCTATAATTTCTCTCTATAATAATTGCTCTTGTGAGACTTAGTGAATTGGTGAGAAATGAAGGAAGAATGAGCTTCTATTTATAGGAAAATATAGTTTCGATAATTGCACGTTTTGGGGCTCGAAATATTACAGTATAATACCTTCCTCTTTTTCTTCGTTTTTAATTTAGTCCTGCAAGTATTATCAAACTTGCACCACCTCCCCTAATAGTAAATCATGTGAATCAATAGTTATAGACATGTGAAAATACGAATTACAGTATAGTACCTCCATCTATACCTCCATTTTTAACTTAGTCATGCAAGTATTATCAATCTTGCACCACCACCTCTAATAGTACAAGAATGTGAATCAATAGTATACACATGTGAACGAATAGTTATAATCATGTGAATTAATAGCAATTAATTGCTCATTTATCCGATTAATTACCCGATTGGCCAGTATAACTTCCAGACATCAATTAATATCGAAATAAATGTCGATTTCCACTAACACTAATAATTTTCACACAATGGAACTATCAATTTTATCTTTAATCAACACGAACTTATTTATCATTAATATCATAACTCACAATATTTAACAATCAGATCATTCCCAGGAAAGAGGGGGCTTTTCGATAAGGATTTTTTCTTATTGGCGCGCAATTAAGTGACCAAACCTCTCCTTGACAGAACTTTCTAGACATTATCAATATTGTAAATAATAATATGAATAACTTTGTCGTCTAAATTATTGATTTAATAATATAAAATATTATGCAGATGATACTGTGACAATAATTGAATCAATAATATAAGAGATATGATGCAACAATTACTGTAGCAATAATTGAGTATAACTAAGTGACTTCTCACGTAAGCATCAATAATCAATACCGTGTGCTACTATGCAACCACGCGTATTACTGTACTTTTACTACCGGATGGTTCAACAGTTTTAACGGTAACACTTTCGCCGTTATTTTTATAAAAAGATAATTCTGTCGTTTTCTAACTACGACAATACTTCCGTTGTGGGGTCCACCAATGATTGCGCCGTCGTACGAATATTTCCCGACCAATCGAATATTATATAACCACTTGCTTACTTTGCAAAATTTGTAAATATTACCCACAACTATAATATTATATCAAATCCACACCATAATATTCAAAAATATATTTTGAGAAAATTATTTTTTATTCATAAAAGTTGGGGTCTTACAACCTCCCCTTCTTATGAAATTTCGTCCTCGAAATTAGGGTGCGTACCTGGTATATCGAAGAGGTGAGGATATCTTGACTTCATCTTAGATTCTAACTCCCAGGTCATTTCTTCCACATCGTGGCTTCTCCCCAAAACTTTGACTTGAGGTATAACCTTGGAGCGTAGAATATGATCCTTCTTATCCAAGATTTTAACAGGTAACTCTTCATACGTTAAATCTTCCTCATACAATGTTTAAGAGTTCACAGAGTGAGGATCAACTCTACGATTCAGGAGTATCTAGTTGATTCATTGAGGTGATCAGTTTCTACGAATCAGCAAGATCCTCTTGCAGAACTGATCATACTCTGTGTGTTGTCAAACACTTAGAACATAGGCTTGTACGTACATACTAACTCACCATCAAAGATTACTTCACATAAAATTTATTAGGCCTGCGATGCTCTTGTGACCCATTTCAGATTTCCTTCAAGATGTCATCTTCAACCTAAAACTTGGATGGAGAGAAAGTTTATAGTCATTTGAGTTTCCATCCTCAGGTTACTTTCTCTCTTCACCTTTTTAGGTAGATTATGACTTCTTGACAAAATACTGTTATGGTTCATAAGACGGTGCTTTTATATTGAACACATGTAATGGTGAGGAACCGTACCTTTTTACTGTCAGTCTCTTAACAGTCACTTAACTTAAATATACTGAGTTCAGGAATTGGTGTGCATAGCTTTACATTTTCTCCTGACCGCTTGTTGCTCTTTTTGTCCTTCAATCAATAACTCATGGTCTTGAAGATGTAGGCCAAGAGAATCTCAACATTGAGATCTTTGACATCCTTCGATTTACAAAGTTTGCACCTAGCTGCTGGTTGGCCAAACATAAGTTTGAGAAGATCTTCTTTCTTCTTTTGATAAGCATTTCTTAGCATGTATAGCCTCTTCATCTTTCATACTGGTGGATGCCTGATTCTTTATTATTGATGTCTCTTAAGCTCTCTCGTCTGGTCTTCAGACTACAAGATTGACTACAAGCTGGGATTGGTCTTGTTGATGTGACAATCGAAAGCATGGACCAATCTGAGCAGCTTCAGGTGTATATACACATTTACCTATACACAGTATTTCCAACGTGTGAGCTCATCTTCATATAACAAGTTACTTACTACTAAACTAAGTTTAGAACAATGTAAGTGCCTGGGATCAGACTCAAAGCGATTAGCTTTTGAATATAGCATGAGAACCTGCTCTGATACCAATTGTTAGTTCCCAGAGGGCACAATAGATCTAGAAGGGGGGTTGAATAGATCCTTTTTATTTTCAAATACTTTTCTTATTTATTTTGCATTGCTATTAAATTAGCATATGACAAACATAGAATCTTTTCAAGCACAGCGGAATGAGTAAAAGATCCCCTTCATTGATATATTTATAATCATACATACATTATTCGTAGAGTTAGTTTAGTTGTAAGCAGTTAAAAAATACATAGTAGTTATAGCAGTTATAGTGCATAACGTAAATGACATAATGTAAAAGACACAAGGGGTTTTAAGTGATTCAGAGACTCAAGCTCCTAATCCACTCTTCTACTTTCAACTAGCAGGATTTCTACTAAGGAAGGGCAGCACCCTGAATCACTAAGATTCCTTCAAGGCCAGCAGCCTTGGGACTTCAGTTCACTAAGAACTCTTCAAGGCCAGTAGCCTTGGGATTCCTCTAGTTCTCTAAGAACTCTTCAAGCCCAGCAGGCTTGGAACTTTATTTAGTCCCTCTGGACAAGGACCCTTCTGGCCCTGCTTCATTTAGTCCCTCCGAACAAGGACCCCTCAGGCTCTGGCTGTTGTTTGTTTGTTGTTGTTGTTGTTGTTGTTGTTGTTGTTGTTGGAGACGGTGCTGAGCTGCTAAGATGTCTTCATGCTCTGAACATCTTTTATACTTAGCAGCTTGGCTTGATCATCCTTGAAGTGCAGCTGAGTGTTGCATGATGCTCAGCTTCTTCGGTTACTCAACCACTTCGGATGACCCCTTTATGAACTGCCTTAAAGATCCCTCTCCTTAGTACTTGATGGTTGGACATGATAGGCTTCTAAGATGACTGTAAGCTCTTCTGTTAGGTACTTAGAAGCTTTCTCATGCTTGACACCAAGAGGGCATTTGTGATCTCACTTCTTGTTACTTAATGCCTTCTCATGATGGATTTGCTAAGATGACTGGAGGCTCTTCTCTATTGTACTTAGAGTCTTCCCATAATGGATATCAAGATGACATGATGCACTTCTTTCTCTCGGCAGTTCAGAACACTCTTCTTGTAGTAGAACTCTCACTTCTATATAGTAGAACTCTCACTTCTACTTCTTTGTTTGCATGTATCTGAGTGTTCTTGGTGGATCGTAGAGTGAGCCTTCGGACTCCCTATTTCATATGGTTTAGATCAGTCTACCTTCTTTCCAAACTCGGCAACTCCAACAACCTTCGATCTTTGAAGCTCTTCTAGATTTATACTCCTTCCCAATCTTTCCGTTGGAAAGTAGCCATTGAAGGCTATTTAAATATCTTCACAGATCTCGAGTTGACAGAGGTAGACTGTTGATGTGACATGTCATACTTTATCTGACATTGTAGTCTACTGTTTCACCTACCCGTCAGAGTTGTCACTTTAATGTCTTGGGCAGGTTGAAGACTTTATTATCTCCTTCTGATTTCTAGATCAGAGGTTGTCCTTTTGCATCGATGATCTCAATAAGCTTTTGTCCGAATACCCTTCAGATTAAACCGTTGCCAATGCTTCAGTCTTCGGGTGTTCAAACTCTACGATTCTGATGCACATCTTCGAGGACCTGATCGTAGTGTCTTATTGAGTGTTGCTCATTGACTGGTAGAGTTAACACTATGATCTTGAAGAGTGTTGATTGGATCTTCAATGTAGAACACCTCTTCCTTGTATTGTGCAGTGCTTCAATACTTCTGTTTGCTTCGACTGTTCTCAGAGACTGATGGCCTAATTCCTTGCTCTGGTCCCCTTCTGAATATCAAGACACTTCAGATTTGTGGCGCGTCCAACTTGCTTTCTCCTTGTGATCTCCCGTTCACTTATCATCAATGAACTGACCCTGCACTTAATCACTTTAGCCTTACTCTTCAGAGGCTGACCAGTATCTCGGTTCACCTTCCATCAGTTCCTTCTTTGTTTTGGCAAACACTACGATCTTGGTTGCTTCCAAGATCGTTGTCTTTTGTTCACTTGATAGCAACTGCATTTGCTGACTTTCCTTAGTCAGCTTCTGAAGTCTTCTTTGGATCTCATCATGGAAGACTTCATCACAAATGGCCTTACAACTCAATCTTAATGCTGATTGGGTTGGTGCTTAGATCTTCTGCTAGCCTGCATGCCATTCGTTGAGTGCTCTCTGGTTCCCTTAAGGTGGAATGCATCTTTGCAGTGCAAACCAAATGTTTCATTCCTTTAGATATTCTGGGAGTGCTCATTTGTTGAGAACCGTATATGCTCTACGATTTTGCCTTGGCATTGTGAGCACTTCTGTTGAGGTCGTAGTTCTGCACTCTACGATTCAGCTTCGGCTGTACAGACACTACGATCCTGAGATCAGATGTAAGACCCCAACTTTTATAAATAAAGATGAATTTTTTATAAATATCATTTTTGAATATTATGGAGTTAATTTGATATAATGTTATAGTTGTGGGTAATATTTATAAATTTTGCAAAGTACGTAAGTTGTTATATAATATTCGATTGGTCGGGGAATATTCGTTTTAACAGGGAATATTCGTACAACGACACAATCATTGGTGGACCCCACAACAGAATTATTGTCGAATTGAGAAAACGACAAAAATATTTTATTAAAAATAACGGCGGAAGTTTTACCATTGATACTATTCAACTACTCGGTAGTAAAAGTACAGTAATACGTGTGGTTGCATAGTAGCACACGGTATTGATTATTAATGCTTATGTGAGAAGTCACTCAGTTTGATTCAATTATTGTCAGTTAATAATATGAATTATTTAGCGATAATGACGTTTTGTTTTATTCGTATTATTAACGTAATAAAACAGAAACATCTTTTTATATAAAACAAAATACTTTATTAAAGTTATTCTATAAATAGAATATATTATATTTTATTTAAAAGATTTTTCTTTAAATATGGACCGTTAGATTAAAGTAATCAATCTGGACCGTTCATGGATTAGTTACTATGCATTCTAATTTTTTATAAATAGCAGCTCATTCCTTCATTATTTCTTACGAATTCACTGAACTCTAGAGAGAGAAACTATAGATAGAGAGAGAAGAAGAGTATTCTATTACTTAACTACTTCCTTATTTCAGCTCTTTTTTAAAATGGTAAGGGGTGTTATTCTTTCTTATTCATGAAGAGAACTGTTTTTATTCCATTTCTTATTATTCTGTTGGAATAACCTGTATACGCGGTCTACCCTATACTTGGTGACATTCTTCTATTATTCTGTTGGAACATCCTGTCTGTGTGTTTTACACCGGACCTGGTTCCGTTTTTATTATTATTCTGTTGGAACATCCTGTCTGTGTGTTTTACACCGAACCTGGTTCCGTCTTGTTATTATTCTGTTGGAACATCCTGTCTGTGTGTTTTACACCGGACCTGGTTCCATTATTTATTATTCTGTCAGAATATCCTGTCTCTGCGTTTACGCCGGACCTGGTTCCATTATTTATTATTCTGTTAGAATAACCTGTTTGTGCGGTCTATCGTATGCCGGGTGATTTATTTTGTTATTCCATTCTTTATTATTCTCAATTGGTTAAGTTTTGACTTCTATACTCCATGAAATTAGTGGAATATCTTTGATAATTGCGGTTCATCCAGTATCTTTTCATGAAAATATTCTTCTAAGTATTCTTGAATTTTACTCCACAAAGCAGTATCATGTTAACAATTTGGACGTTGTTAATTCTTGGATAAATTAATTTTTGAACTTATTTTATTGAATTCTTATATCATTGTCATCATCCTCATGTTTATAAAATGTTGAAAGTCATCTGTGGCCTGTAGTGCATAGATGGACTTGGTATGATTATGACCAGGGATTATTCGGTATAATCATGACCGTAATGTTACAAATGATGTGGTAAAAGTCCTCATTGGCCCGTAGTGCATTGATGAACAGTTGTTGGCATGATCATGACCATTAATGAATACACGAATATCCTTGGCCGTAGTGCAGGGGTGATTCGATGATGTGGATTATTTTATTAAGCTGAGTCCCAGCTATCACAATGTTGAAAAACCTTTTAAATCATAAAAGATAGTAGAGTTTATTTTCTACTTAACTCTTTTAATGGATTGCTTGTTCTGCTGCAGTTAAACTTGATGTCTATTATATTTTATCAGTTTAACTTTGTTGAAGGCTAATGATAATTTATTCTGCATTATCTTAGTCATAATATTTCTTACTGGGCTAGTTGAGCTCACCCTTTCTTTCACTGTTCTCTTCAGGAAATGAGAACGTAGCTGGGGCAAGTCGGGGAACGGAGTGATGGTCCGAATGATAGTATTAGTTAGTAGTCCTCACTATTCTATGTAATAGTGTGTTAATAAATGTAATGAGGACTCCTTTTGAGTATGAATACTCTCTAGAATATAATATTTTTATTCAAAC
Organism: Panax notoginseng; assembly: GCA_016801055.1. Lineage (NCBI taxonomy): Eukaryota > Viridiplantae > Streptophyta > Magnoliopsida > Apiales > Araliaceae > Panax > Panax notoginseng. The sequence goes on along the minus strand of CM029021.1, from coordinate 4,991,567 downwards.
TCACAGTTTATGTTTTGTCGTATTGTACACGACAGTTGTATTAGTAAGTTGTATTTGAATTCTATACTATGTATCTGACGACCCAAGATGGGTAATGTATACCTAATTTTGGGGGCGTCACAGTTGGTATCAGAGCTTAGGGATATGATCCCTGGCGAAGATGTGAGAATAGAACTAGGAGGGGAGAGACGGAGAATTTCTTCGCTAGTATGACCTACCTAAGTTTATTTGCATGGTATTTAATTGGTCGGTCATAATATAAGGATAATATATGACATATCAATTAACTTTTATTTTGTGGCAGTATCTGAAATTGACATCTGAGAATGTTGAGAATAGCAATGGAGCACAGGCGACTGTTGATTCACCACATATCAATAATCAGGATAATGTGCATCAGGAAGGTGACAATCCTCATGCAAACAACAACACTGACCAGATGATGAATGATGAAATGTTCAGAAACATTATGCAGTTCATGCAACAGCAGGCGAGAGCTGCTCCTGTCCAAAATATAGGTGGAAACACTGAAAACTCTCGGACGGTCACCGCTAAACAGTTCAAGGAGCTGGGACCACCAGAGTTTAAAGGAGAGCCAAAATCACTTATAGCGGAAACATGGATAAAGCAGATTACCAAGATATTTGATGTCTTGGGATGCTCCGAGGAGCAAAAGGTTCCCTTTGCCGCCTTTATGTTGCGAGGAGAGTCAGATTACTGGTGGGAATCGATTAAGCGTATTCAACCTGCCTCACTGAAGATGTCTTGGGAGAAGTTCCAAGAGCTGTTCAATGACAAATACTTTCCCGAAACTGTTCATCACATGAAGGAGGTGGAGTTCATCAAATTGGAGCAGAATAATATGACCGTGTCGCAGTATGAGGCTAAATTTGCTGAGTTGTCCCGGTTTGCGTCCCACTTGGTGGATAATGAAGAGCGAATGACGCGAATGTTTTTTGCGAGGTTTGAAACCTGAGATACGTCAACATCTTATTTCTCATAAACTGTGTTTGTATTCAGATGTTGTGAATAGGGCTCAGTTAGTGGAGCGCGATAACGAGTCAACGCAACCAAAAGAGAGCAGTCGGCAAAATGATAATACCAGTGAGAGCAGTCATCGAAGCGGTGACAACAAGCGTGGAGGGAATCAACAGGCCAGAAATGGTAACCACTTCGGTGGTAATCAAGGCCAAAACAATAAGAATGGTCATTTTAAGAAGAGGAGATTCAACAATGATGGGAAGACGTCAGCACCAGCACCCGTTGTTAAGGAAGGAGAACGACCACCTATCATATGTTTCAAATGCGGAGGGGAGGGGCACATCAGTCCACACTGCGCAATGCCGTCTAAAGTATGTTATAATTGTGGAAGAGAAGGTCATTTAGCTCGATTTTGTCGTTTACCAAAAACAAGTTCAGCCAAGATGGAGACACCAAAGGCCTTCCCAAAAAAGTCAAAATCGGTAGTGCAAGGGAGAGCGTTTGTTGTGACCTCCCAGAAAGCAAGGAACCCGAATGAGGTCATCACGGGTAAGCTTATCATAAACTCTAACGAAGTCTATACTTTATTTGATACCGGTTCTACCCATTCTTTTATTTCTCCTACTTGCACTCATCGATTAAATTTGACTCCGGAGTAATTAGACTTTGATTTATCTGTTGAAACTCCACTGGGAGAAACCTTCATTACATCCACGGTTTATAAGTCTTGTTTAGTTCAAGTTGATACCCACACATTACCTGTCGATCTAATTTCATTAAAAATACTTGCATTTGACGTGATTCTAGGGATTGATTGGTTAACTACTCATCATGCAAAAATTGATTGCTTTCGTAAGGTTGTTAGCTTTCATATTCCTAATCGACCTATTATGCGAATTCAAGCAACCAAACCATTAAAATAAATCGTTGTCATCTCAAGCCATAAAGCTATTCATTTATTGAAAAACGGATGTCAAGCTTTCTTAGCTCATGTCACGGATCTAAACAAAAATACGTCAGTTTTGAATGATATTTCTATTGTTAATAAATTCCCTGACGTATTCCCTGAAGAACTTCTTGGCCTACCCCCAGAGCGTGAAATTAAATTTTGTATCGACCTTGAACCCGGTACAAAACCCATTTCCAAAACTCCATATCGAATGACTCCTATTGAACTTCAGGAGTTAAAGATCCAACTACAGGAATTGTTAGACATTGGCTTTATTCGTCCTAGTACTTCTCCTTGGGGTGCTCCTATGCTATTCGTGAAGAAGAAAGATGAAAGTATTCGACTTTGTATTGATTATCGGGAGTTGAATCATGTCACCATCAAAAATAGGTACCCATTGCCACGTACTGATGACCTGTTTGACCAGTTGCAAGGAGCACAATTATTTTCAAAGATCGATCTTCGTTCTGGATATCATCAGCTGAAGGTTAGAACTGAGGATATTCTAAAGACGACTTTCAGAACTCGGTACGAGCATTATGAATTCCTAGTCATGTCCTTTGGATTGACTAATGCTCCTGCTGCCTTCATGGATATGATGAACTAGGTATTCAAGGAATATTTGGATCACTTTGTGGTCGTCTTTATTGATGACATTGATACTGTTGAACTACTCGGTAGTAAAAGTACAGTAATACGTGTGGTTGCATAGTAGCACACAGTTTTGATTATTAATGCTTATGTGAGAAGTCACTCAGTTTGATTCAATTATTGTCAGTTAATAATATGAATTATTTAGCGATAATGACGTTTTGTTTTATTCGTATTATTAACGTAATAAAACAGAAACATCTTTTTATATAAAATAAAATACTTTATTAAAGTTATTCTATAAATAGAATATATTATATTTTATTTAAAAGATTTTTCTTTAAATATGGACCGTCAGATTAAAGTAATCAATCCGGACCGTTCATGGATTAGTTACTATGCATTCTATTTTTTTATAAATAGCAGCTCATTCCTTCATTATTTCTTACGAATTCACTGAATTCTAGAGAGAGAAACTATAGAGAGAAACTATAGAGAGAGAGAGAAGAAGAGTATTCTACTACTTAACTACTTCCTTATTTCAGCTCTTCTTTAAAACGGTAAGGGGTGTTATTCTTTCTTATTCATGAAGAGAACTGTTGTTATTCTATTTCTTATTATTCTGTTGGAATAACCTGTATACGCGGTCTACCCTATACTTGGTGACATTCTTCTATTATTCTGTTAGAACATCATGTCTGTGTGTTTTACACCGGACCTGGTTCCGTTTTTATTATTATTCTGTTGGAACATCCTCTCTGTGTGTTTTACACCGGACCTGGTTCCGTTTTTATTATTATTCTGTTGGAACATCCTGTTTATGTGTTTTACACCGGACCTGGTTCCGTCTTGTTATTATTCTGTTTGAACATCATGTCTGTGTGTTTTACACTGGACCTGGTTCCATTATTTATTATTCAATCGGAATATCCTGTCTGTGCGTTTACGCCGGACCTGGTTCTATTATTTATTATTCTGTTAGAATAACCTGTCTGTGCGGTCTATCGCATGCCGGGTGATTTATTTTGTTATTCCATTCTTTATTATACTCAGTTGGTTAAGTTTTGACTTCTATACTCCGTGAAATTAGTGGAATATCCTTGATAATTGCGGTTCATCCAGTATCTTTTCATGAAAATATTCTTCTAAGTATTCTTGAATTTTACTCCACAAAGCAGTATCATGTTGACAATTTTGACGTTAATTCTTGGATAAATTAATTCTTGAACTTGTTTTATTGAATTCTTATATCATTGTCATCATCCTCATGTTTATAAAATGTTGAAAGTCATCTGTGGCCTGTAGTGCATAGATGGACTTGGTATGATTATGACCAGGGATTATTCGGTATAATCATGACCGTAATGTTACAAATGATGTGGTAAAAGTCCTCATTGGCCCGTAGTGCATTGATGGACAGTTGTTGGCATGATCATGACCATTAATGAATACACGAATATCCTTGGCCGTAGTGCAGGGGTGATTCGATGATGTGGATTATTTTATTAAGCTGAGTCCCAGCGATCACAATGTTGAAAAGCCTTTTAAATCATAAAAGATTGTAGAGTTTATTTTCTACTTGACTCTTTTAATGGATTGCTTGTTCCGCTGCAGTTAAACTTGATGTCTATTATATTTTATCAGTTTAACATTGTTGAAGGCTAATGATAATTTATTCTGCATTATCTTAGTCATAATATTTCTTACTGGGCTAGTTGAGCTCACCCTTTCTTTCACTGTTCTCTTCAGAAAATGAGAACGTAGCTGGGGCAAGTCGGGGAACGGAGTGATGGTCCGAATGATAGTATTAGTTAGTAGTCCTCACTATTCTATGTAATAGTGTGTTAATAAATGTAATGAGGACTCCTTTTGAGTATGAATACTCTCTAGAAGATAATATTTGTATTCAAACTCACAGTTTATGTTTTGTCGTATTGTACACGACAGTTGTATTAGTAAGTTGTATTTGAATTCTATACTATGTATCTGACGACCCAAGATGGGTGATGTATACCTAATTTTGGGGGCGTCACATCAGATCTTGACACTCTACGATTTCTGCCTTGTTCTTGTTGTCTTCATCTGATCTTGCTCGACTACGATCTCTGCATGTAATCAATGGACTCTACGAACTAAGAGTGTGATCTACGATTCTTGACTTGGCTTCGACATCAGTAGATTCTATGACTCTGAGTGTAGTCTACGATTTTGTCTTGGCTTCGACAGATGATCGGTCTACTCGTAGGCAGGCTGTCTCTGCTATTCTGAACATGACTTTCTCAGCACACTATGATCTCGAGGAAGCTCTACTCGATACACTACGATCCTTCTTCGTTTCCCCTGGCAGTCTACGAACTTCGAGATCTACTATCTTGTATACTCCTATTCTGCCTCGATAGCTCTCGAGTTAACCTTGACTCTCCTGGCAGACTACGACTTCTAGTGCAGTGCTCGACGATCAGACAAGCCTATCTATTACATCATTAAATCAACCTAACAAGCTTGATCTTTCTATTTTTATAGTCCTTGTAAATCATTTCTTTTGAAGGACTTTACAAAGCTGTTCTTAATGCAAGCATACTTGCATATTATTCATTCATATGTATATATATCATAATCAAATCATATATAAATAGGAATAATATTCACATGCTTATTCTTGACATTATATAACCACTTGCTTACTTTGTAAAATTTATAAATATTACCCACAACTATAACATTATATCAAATCCACACCATAATATTTAAAAATATATTTCGAAAAAATTATTCTTTATTCATAAAAGTTGGGGTCTTACATATTTATTTATTTATCATACTGCATTAATTGAATTGAAGAGACTGTTGAGACACAAAATATTAAAATAGCAAATAATTCTCTTCAAATTGTCATGTAGGTCAACAAATTTCAATTTGAAGAGTTTTTTTTTTGCTACTACTGTTGGAGATGCTCTAACATATCTTTTATTTAATGACTCTCTAAACTTTCTTTCTCTATTCATCCTAACTTTTAATACTTATTAGGAATGTGTGAATAATAAAAAGAATGATATAGAGAATTAAATTACATTGGAAGTAGTAATACTTCATAGAAAAGTAGAGAAATATTTTAATTAATAAATAATATAAAAAGGAAAATTAGACAAAAAATATATATTATTAGTCAGCATGCCGAAACCAATTAAAAAATTTATTTTAAAACGGATGAAGTACTTTTAATTTTTAATCTTCTAAATTTTATAAAAATTTTATTTTACCTCACATAATTTACATAATAAGGATTCTAACTAAAATGGTAACTCTGTTCTAACATAATTTCATTTATGACTCCTATTTTTATCGATTTGACTGTTTTCCACTGTAAGGTGAGACGTTCAATAAGATATTAAACTATATTCTGTTATTGATCGGTCATTATTGACATATCTTGAAGTCTTCTACTTATATTCGCATAGTTTATTCTTATTGGCATATATGTTCAAGTCTGTACATATTCACATAGTCTATTCTCAATGAGTTGTATATGCACACAAATTTAAATGTTACTCACACTTAGTAAGAAAGAAACTATTAATTTTACTATTGTGCTCATAAATGTTGAGTAATTGTCCATGAGATTTGTAAGTTAGGTGACGTTTATTTGAAAGAATTATAATTTTAAAATTATAATTTATGATATTATAATTTTAAGATTATTTATAATTTTAAAATTATTAATTTTAGAATTAAATAGTCATAGTCACATATTTATTTTTTATGAGATTATTCGTGACATAACTTAAAATAATCACATGTTATGTTTATTTTTTTCAGGATTAATTAAAGGATTGGGAAAAAAATATTGATTGTTTGGACTATTATACACTTACCGATAATAACATATTTTAAATTATAATTTAAACTTGTTTATACATCAAAAAATGATGAACAATAAGCTCTTTAAATAAGTTTTGATAAACAAAAAACCAATATTTAAATATGACTATGATTAATGAGTTGTTTACTAATAAGTTGTCTACCAATAAACTATTTAAATAATAAGTTATTTACCAATAATAAGTTGTTGATCAATAATAAATTGTTTACCAATAATTTGTTTACCAGTAATCTGTTTAAATAATAAGCTATTTAAATACTTCCTCCGTCCCAGGATAAAAGTTCTGGTGGACTTGTCACGCATATTAAGAAGATGAATGAAATGACAAAATTATCCATAATAATGCCATTAAATATGGAGAGAGAATTAGAATAAGAAAAGTATGAGATATTTAATGCTACGGGTATAATAGGAAAATATGTGTAAAATTTTGGTTATTAAAGGAAAATGGATATTTAACATGGGACTACCCAAAATAGTAATAAAGACTTTTATCATGGGACGGAGGGAGTAATAAGTTGTTTACCAATAAGTTGTTTAAATAATAAGTTGTTTACCAATAATAAGTTGTTTAAATAATAAGTTGTTTACCAATAACAATCTGTTTATCAATAATAAGTTGTTTACCAATAATAAGCTTATTGTATATAATAGGATATTGTGATCATTTTAGAAAAATATTGAGTATAATTTTGTTTAGAAATTTTTAGTCTCAATTGTGGGGATTATAATATCTAATTGAATATAGTATTAAATAATCTTTTATATTAAACCATTTTATAATTCATGTGCTAATAGTCTCAAGTCCAAATTTAAAAACAAACAAAACACATGAGATTAATAGTCATATCCCAAGTGTAATCATTACAAACAAACATAGTCCTAGTGATTAAGACCGAGAAACTGTGACCAACTTTATATATATTATATAAATTCAATTTTGATTTTGGTAAGTTTTTTTTTTATTTTTATGAAAGTTTGTTTCCTCTTTATGTGGTACTTATTTTTAAAAGTTGTTTCTTCCTCCTTCAAAAAGTTTGATTTGTTATTGATATTATAATAGTAATGATATACCTAATTATGAGATTATAACCAGTTCTTTTTGCCAATAAAGGTATTGGTTTAATTAATGACATATTATCTTTGGTTTTGAGGTGTTTAGGAAACTTAATTATGGCATGTTTTGTGACACGCCATAAAATTTTAACAATCTTGAAACTTTTAAGAACGGATAAATAACATTTTTTGAATTAGCTTTGGCAAAGACACAATTGAGAACTTAAAGTACTCCATCAAGATTTTTGGGTACTTAAAAAGTCAAATTAATTGGGAGACACCTTGAATAGACACCTTTGTAATTTGGCTTAATAATAATGGGACATAGGTCCAAAAATACCTCTGACATTTATTTCGACGTCCAACTTCCACTCTGAACTATTTTTTTTCCCCAAAAGTATATTTAACGTTACAAATTTTGGGTCAACTGTGCCACTCCCGTTAACGGATCTGTCACTTAGACAAACGTGACCGACACCTAGACAAATTTTAGTGACAAGGATGACACCTGGACAAATTTTTGTTACCCAAAATATTCAAATCCATTTTCTCTCTCTAAACCCATCTTTATCATATCCATTTTCTCTCTCTCTCTAAAGCTTTTTATCTCTAAACTAATTTTACTCGAATCTATTTTCCTTCTCCTCCGAAATTTCAATTTCCTCGGGCACCGATTCTGTCTCTCGCTTCTTCTCCTTCACCGGCTGCTCCTCTTCTTCCTCTCCGACAAAACATCAGGCATCTCCATATCTTTCGAAGACTGTGTTTGAAGCTTAATGTTAAGCAAAACTCCAAGTGCCTGCATAACCCTCGGATCCTTCAAATAAAGATTCAAATTGCTAGGGATTTTCTGAAGGTCCTTCATCATATTAACAAAATATAGTTGCTGCATATAACCCCTAATTGACGGATCGGAGGTAAGCTTGACCCACATCTCCTGCCCAAACGCATCGCCAAACGAGTTCGAAGGGCCGCGGCGGATTGTGAATCTGAAAGGCTGACTTTTAGGGCTTCGTTGTTAGGGTCAATCTCGATGCCATTCTTATAAGCGTCAACAACATCGTTGTAGTTGTGTAGGCCGACGTACGTGGCGTCGAGCCGGGAGTAGCCTTTGGACCAATCTGCTTGAGCTCGACGATCTTTTGGCATCGGATAAGGCTTCGGTGTACTTGCTGAGGGAAGTGTGGTCGGCGGATCTGTTGGAGTAGAGGTCGTGATTGTTGGGACGAAAGATGAGGCAGAGATCTAAGTAATTTTGAGTCTTAGTCGATAGCTCTATCATGTTGGCTCTTAGTACTATTGTCTGAGCCTTCAGATTGTGTTTCAGTTTTTTGTATTTTGTGTTTTGATTCTGGAGTTCATAAAATTTTATGGGAATTTATTTTTTCCTTATCAGTATTTGAGATTTGATGGTTGTGTTACTTCTAATAGTTCCTTATTATGTTACTTCAAAACTGAAAGGGAACTTTATGATTTCTCAATTGCTTTTAGTTGATGTTCTTAATATGGCCACTCAAAAGAGATTTAGAGTTTGATTGTGCGTGAGCCGTAAGACCCCGAATTTTATGAAATAAAAGTATTCAATTTTTCTTATAATTACAATTCAGTAAATGGTTAAATTGATAAAAGTTTAAAGTTATGAGTGAAATATGATTTTTTTTCAAAATAAGCAAGTGGTTATAAAATAATCATTGTTGTCGGGGAATATTCGTTTAGGTCGTGGAATATTCTTTCTGTCGGGGAATATTCGTACGACGGCGCAGCTATTTGTGGGCCCCATAACGAATAATTGTCGGGTGAAGAAAACGACAAATTTGAGTTTTTATAAATAACGGCGTAGTTGTTACCGTTAACACTGTTGGAATACCCGGTGGATAAAATACAGTAATACGCGTTATTGCACAGTAGCACACGGTATTGCGTAGTATTTTTGAAATTATTGATTCTTACGTAAGAAGGCAATACTCAATAATTGTTACAGTAATTACTGTTCAATATTTTATTTTATTGATTCAATAATTGCTACGTTGAAATTTTGTATTATTGTTGTTCAATAATTGTTGCTGCACAGTATTTCCCATTATCAGATCAATAATTCATATTATTTGAATAGTATTATTAGATAGCATTATTGGCAATGTCTAGAAAGTTCTGTCTAAGGAGAGGTTTGGTCATCTAATTGCACGCCAGTAAGGAGAAATCCTTATTGGAAAGCCCCCTCTTTCCTGGGAACGGCCTGGTTGTCATAAATGTGATTCTGTAATATTATTTGTGAATAATTAATTATTGATTCATATGATAAGGAAATATTTATTTTATGTGGATATAAATGAGGGATATATTTTTGTGGTTAAAAATGAAGGAGTTAATGTTGAGGTTTTTATCAGTATTTTTGTTGGAATGGAGGTATTAAAAATTAGGGTTTTTGAGATATTTTGCGAGGGTTATAATTTTTAATCCGACCGTTGGATCGTGGTAATATTTGGATATGTTATACATATATAAGTTGAGTATATGTCCATAAATTTTGAACCGTTAAAAATGAACGTATGATTTATTATGAATTTTACGAGATGACTGGTTCAGAAATTGTTGAATTTTCGGTGTTTATCATTTTGGTGGAAAATTCTAGAATTGGTGGGCCCCACTTGTGGTTGGTGAAGAAATGTGCTGAATTATATTTCAAATATGGTGGGTGGGAATAGTAGCAGGTAAAGCCATCAGGTTGCAGGTCAAACCTACCAAAATTTTCCTATAAATAGAGGGCTAAGTTAGAATTGAAAATCACACCAAAAATATAAGCTTTCTCTCTTTCTCTCTCTAGATTATTGAGTGTATTTTATAAGTATTTAGATACTTGGTGAGTTGCTATTCATCAGTGCAAGTTTCCTTCAGCCCTATACCGATCAGAAGTACTGCTCTTTTAAGGTAAGGGATTGTAAGGGATAGTAAGGGATATTAAGGGATTTTAAGGGTTGTTATGATTTTCAGTTTCGTAATTTTTCTGATCTTCAAAAATTCTGGAAAAATTTGAAATGATATTTTGATGAGTTTTCTTGATTGTATCCAAAAATGGTGATTTTTGGATGTATAGATTGAGAGTTATGAATTTTATGAGAAAAGACTATTTTAAAAGTAACAGCTTATAATTCCTTGTGGTTAACTCCAAAATTGATGAAATTTTTATTGGGAGTACATGTATATGATAGAAGTATACTCTGTAAATTTCAGAATTTTTAGACAAAAGTACAATTTTTGATAAATGTCTAAATATTTGGCTATTTTGGCCATATGAAAAATAGTAAATGACTTTTAAAAATTCTGAGAAAAATATATGTTCACTATGGGACTATATTATGCTAAATTCCAGAAAAGAAATATTTTTAGAACTGATTTGGTATTTTTTATGAAAATAGTCTAGTTATGAGTAAATGAATTAAATATGTTTTGTGAAGAAAGAAAATTGGAAAATAGGATTTTATGGCTTGAGAATCCTATATGAGGTATATGCAGATTTTTGATGAGGGTTTTGGTTATTGATGATGAAATTGTAAGAGTTGACATTTTATGATGATTAAATGCATTAATTAGTAAAGTGTAAACAATTAAAATAAATTGTTTATAAATTTAAGTAATGTTATTCTTTCAATATCATTATACCGAAATATTGGTATGAATTTTATTGTGGAATTTCTATCTTTTGTGTCGGGGTTACTATTCATGAGTTACTATTCACGATTTACTATTCATGAGTTACGAATATTACTCTTGAGATTAAAACTATATGTTGATCATATTATTTTTATCATCATATATAACATTTTTATAACCCTGATGTTGAAATTCTCTTTCACTGGAGTGTAAAGATGGGTAGATTATTGGTATGATCATGACTAGGGTTCTCTTTGGCCTGTAGTGCAAAGTTGAATTGTGACTGGTATGATCATGACCATTGAATTTATAATTGAATATCTTAAGCTTAAGTGCAAAGGTGAATTGATCAACATGGTTATAATTATTGTTTATATAAATTCTGAAATGATTATATATTTCTTTGAGATATGAATATATTTGGCCTGTAGTGCAAATATGAATTGTTGATGAATATATTTGGCCTGTAGTGCAAATATGAATTGTTGATGAATATCTTTGGCATGTAGTGCAAAGATGAACTGTTGTTGAATATCTTTGGCACGTAGTGCAAAGATGGTTTGTTGATGAATATCTTTGGCCCGTAGTGCAAAGATGGTTTTGTTAGTATTATTATAAACAGGAACTGTGATTTGGTATAACCATGATCTTTGATGTTTCAGGTAAAGACAGGTGATGAAAATATTCTTCGTCCTGGGTGCGAAGAAAAATTTATAGTCACAATTATGATTATGAGTTATTCATATGATTGTGGAAAGGAACTGTTGAGTGATGTTACATGGATAAAATATTGTTGGTGGATTTTTAACATGGAGAAGATAATAGACTTTATAGTCTATTTGACTCTTCTAATGGATTGCTCGTTCCGCTGCAACTATGGTTGAAATTTTTATCATTTACCATATGTTCTAAATCTCTGATTTATTGTTGATGAAGGCTATTGATAATTGAATTATCTTTAGTCATGACATTCTTTACTGAGCTAGTTGTGCTCACCCTTTTGCTTCACAATTCCTTTCAGGTAATAAGAGTGTAGCTGGGTCGAGCGGGGGTAACAAGGGAATAGAACGGTGGTCATCATTTAGTAGTTATATTTGGTGAAGAAAATAGGGTGAGGCGAACCCAACGTTGGAAGGGTGTTTTGTCACTATCATACAAGATGTCTAATGACATACAACCTCGTGTCATCATAAGACAGGGTTGTGCTCATCCACTTGCTGAGTATATCTATGGGCACTACCTATATAATCTTGGTGTTTGTTTGAAGTATAATTCTCAATTAGAGACAGTGGAGATAATGATAAGTCAAGAGAAGACTCACCATTGGGAAGAATATGATAGTAATCTTCTCGTTTTTCTTTGGGGTCTATTGGGTCAACCAAGGATAATTCTGTGGCCATATGATATCTATCATAACCTAGATGCGTGGCCTCCCATGTACGAAGGTTTTCTTGAGCACTTCCCAAAGATTCTAATTTCTAAAACAGTTTTTGACTATACCTTTATGTAAGGTGTTATTGTGAGGTGATGTCCACGGTTGGAACATGAGTCACATTTGGTATATATTTGTATCCAAACTCATAGCATATGTGTTGTTGTATTTTGCACGATAATTGTTGTAATAAAGTTGTAGTTGTTTTCTGTACCATGTATTTGGCGACTCAGAATAGGTTGGATGGAATGAACCTATTTTGGGGTTGTCACATGTGGTATCAGAGCTATAAGTAAAGAGCCCCGAGCCTCTCGCTGGTGACTTCCTGTTGATGGGGGATGCACCGAAGCCAGACTCTCCGTAGGGGACGCCGTTCTGCGGTGGCAAACTGATAGGTATCAATGTAAGGTGCTGACATAGGTTGGTGTCCAGAGTTACATTTGGTATCAGAGCTATAAGTAAAGAGCCCCGAGCCTCTCGCTGGTGCTTCCTGTTGATGGGGGATGCACCGAAGCCAGACTCTCCGTAGGGGACGCCGTTCTGCGGTGGCAAACTGATAGGTATCAATGTAAGGTGCTGACATAGGTTGGTGTCCAGAGTTACAGGTGGTATCAGAGCTTAGGGATATGATCTCTGGCGGAGATCGGAGAATAAAACTAGGAGGGGAGAGATGAGTAAATCCTTCGCTAGTGTGTCCTACCTAAGCTTATTTGTTGGTCAGTCATAATATCGGGATATTATGTGATATGTTAATTTGTTCAATTAACCTTTGTTTTGAAGCTGTATTCTAGAATGATATCTGAAATACAGGAGATGAGCAATAGAGAAATCATGACGACAGGGAAGATGAAATCTGAAATGAAAGTAAGGTATTCTCAACTCTTTGAAATACCAGGTACGTAAATTTCGGGGACGAAATTTCATAAGGAGGGGAGATTGTAAGACCCCGAATTTTATGAAATAAAAGTATTCAATTTTTCTTATAATTACAATTCAGTAAATGGTTAAATTGATAAAAGTTTAAAGTTATGAGTGAAATATGATTTTTTTTCAAAATAAGCAAGTGGTTATAAAATAATCATTGTTGTCGGGGAATATTCGTTTGGTCGTGGAATATTCTTTCTGTCGGGGAATATTCGTACGACGGCGCAGCTATTTGTGGGCCCCATAACGAATAACTGTCGGGTGAAGAAAACGACAAATTTGAGTTTTTACAAATAACGGCGTAGTTGTTACCGTTAACACTGTTGGAATACCCGGTGGTTAAAATACAGTAATACGCGTTATTGCACAGTAGCACACGGTATTGCATAGTATTTTTGAAATTATTGATTCTTACGTAAGAAGGCACTACTCAATAATTGTTACAGTAATTACTGTTCAATATTTTATTTTATTGATTCAATAATTGCTACGTTGAAATTTTGTATTATTGTTGTTCAATAATTGTTGCTGCACAGTATTTCCCATTATCAGATCAATAATTCATATTATTTGAATAGTATTATTAGATAGCATTATTGGCAATGTCTAGAAAGTTCTGTCTAAGGAGAGGTTTGGTCATCTAATTGCGCGCCAGTAAGGAGAAATCCTTATTGGAAAGCCCCCTCTTTCCTGGGAACGGCCTGGTTGTCATAAATGTGATTCTGTAATATTATTTGTGAATAATTAATTATTGATTCATATGATAAGGAAATATTTATTTTATGTGGATATAAATGAGGGATATATTTTTGTGGTTAAAAATGAAGGAGTTAATGTTGAGGTTTTTATCAGTATTTTTGTCGGAATGGAGGTATTAAAAATTAGGGTTTTTGAGATATTTTGCGAGGGTTATAATTTTTAATCCGACCGTTGGATCGTGGTAATTTTTGGATATGTTATACATATATAAGTTGAGTATATGTCCACAAATTTTGAACCGTTAAAAATGAACGTATGATTTATTATGAATTTTACGAGATGACTGGTTCAGAAATTGTTGAATTTTTGGAGTTTATCATTTTGGTGGAAAATTCTAGAATTGGTGGGCCCCACTTGTGGTTGGTGAAGAAATGTGCTGAATTATATTTCAAATGTGGTGGGTGGGAATAGTAGCAGGTAAAGCCATCAGGTTGCAGGTCAAACCTACCAAAATTTTCCTATAAATAGAGGGCTAAGTTAGAATTGAAAATCACACCAAAAACATAAGCTTTCTCTCTTTCTCTCTCTAGATTATTGAGTGTATTTTGTGAGTATTTAGATACTTGGTGAGTTGCTATTCATCAGTGCAAGTTTCCTTCAGCCTTATACCGATCAGAAGTACTGCTCTTTTGAGGTAAGGGATTGTAAGGGATAGTAAGGGATAGTAAGGGATATTAAGGGATTTTAAGGGTTGTTATGATTTTCAGTTTCGTAATTTTTCTGATCTTCAAAAATTCTGGAAAAATTTGAAATGATATTTTGATGAGTTTTCTTGATTGTGTCCAAAAATGGTGATTTTTGGATGTATAGATTGAGAGTTATGAATTTTATGAGAAAAGACTATTTTAAAAGTAACAGCTTATAATTCCTTGTGGTTAACTCCAAAATTGATGAAATTTTTATTGGGAGTACATGTATATGATAGAAGTATACTCTGTAAATTTCAGAATTTTTAGATAAAAGTACAATTTTTGATAAATGTCTAAATATTCGGCTATTTTGGCCATATGAAAAATAGTAAATGACTTTTAAAAATTCTGAGAAAAATATATGTTCACTATGGGACTATATTATGCTAAATTCCAGAAAAGAAATATTTTTGGAACTGATTTGGTATTTTTCATGAAAATGGTCTAGTTATGAGTAAATGAATTAAATATGTTTTGTGAAGAAAGAAAATTGGAAAATAGGATTTTATGGCTTGAGAATCCTATATGAGGTATATGCAGATTTTTGATGAGGGTTTTGGTTATTGATGATGAAATTGTAAGAGTTGGCATTTTATGATGATTAAATGCATTAATTAGTAAAGTGTAAACAATTAAAATAAATTGTTTATAAATTTAAGTAATGTTATTCTTTCAATATCATTATACCGAAATATTGGTATGAATTTTATTGTGGAATTTCTATCTTTTGTGTCGGGGTTACTATTCATGAGTTACTATTCACGATTTACTATTCATGAGTTACGAATATTACTCTTGAGATTAAAACTATATGTTGATCATATTATTTTTATCATCATATATAACATTTTTATAACCCTGATGTTGAAATTCTCTTTCACTGGAGTGTAAAGATGGGTAGATTATTGGTATGATCATGACTAGGGTTCTCTTTGGCCTGTAGTGCAAAGTTGAATTGTGACTGGTATGATCATGACCATTGAATTTATAATTGAATATCTTAAGCTTAAGTGCAAAGGTGAATTGATCAACATGGTTATAATTATTGTTTATATAAATTCTGAAATGATTATATATTTCTTTGAGATATGAATATATTTGGCCTGTAGTGCAAATATGAATTGTTGATGAATATCTTTGGCATGTAGTGCAAAGATGGCCTGTTGATGAATATCTTTGGCCTGTAGTGCAAAGATGAACTGTTGTTGAATATCTTTGGCACGTAGTGCAAAGATGGTTTGTTGATGAATATCTTTGGCCCGTAGTGCAAAGATGGTTTTGTTAGTATTATTATAAACAGGAACTGTGATTTGGTATAACCATGATCTTTGATGTTTCAGGTAAAGACAGGTGATGAAAATATTCTTCGTCCTGGGTGCGAAGAAAAATTTATAGTCACAATTATGATTATGAGTTATTCATATGATTGTGGAAAGGAACTGTTGAGTGATGTTACATGGATAAAATATTGTTGGTGGATTTTTAACATGGAGAAGATAATAGACTTTATAGTCTATTTGACTCTTCTAATGGATTGCTCGTTCCGCTGCAACTATGGTTGAAATTTTTATCATTTACCATATGTTCTAAATCTCTGATTTATTGTTGATGAAGGCTATTGATAATTGAATTATCTTTAGTCATGATATTCTTTACTGAGCTAGTTGTGCTCACCCTTTTGCTTCACAATTCCTTTCAGGTAATAAGAGTGTAGCTGGGTCGAGCGGGGGTAACAAGGGAATAGAACGGTGGTCATCATTTAGTAGTTATATTTGGTGAAGAAAATAGGGTGAGGCGAACCCAACGTTGGAAGGGTGTTTTGTCACTATCATACAAGATGTCTAATGACATACAACCTCGTGTCATCATAAGACAGGGTTGTGCTCATCCACTTGCTGAGTATATCTATGGGCACTACCTATATAATCTTGGTGTTTGTTTGAAGTATAATTCTCAATTAGAGACAGTGGAGATAATGATAAGTCAAGAGAAGACTCACCATTGGGAAGAATATGATAGTAATCTTCTCGTTTTTCTTTGGGGTCTATTGGGTCAACCAAGGATAATTCTGTGGCCATATGATATCTATCATAACCTAGATGCGTGGCCTCCCATGTACGAAGGTTTTCTTGAGCACTTCCCAAAGATTCTAATTTCTAAAACAGTTTTTGACTATACCTTTATGTAAGGTGTTATTGTGAGGTGATGTCCACGGTTGGAACATGAGTCACATTTGGTATATATTTGTATCCAAACTCACAGCATATGTGTTGTTGTATTTTGCACGACAATTGTTGTAATAAAGTTGTAGTTGTTTTCTGTACCATGTATTTGGCGACTCAGAATAGGTTGGATGGAATGAACCTATTTTGGGGTTGTCACATGTGGTATCAGAGCTATAAGTAAAGAGCCCCGAGCCTCTCGCTGGTGACTTCCTGTTGATGGGGGATGCACCGAAGCCAGACTCTCCGTAGGGGACGCCGTTCTGCGGTGGCAAACTGATAGGTATCAATGTAAGGTGCTGACATAGGTTGGTGTCCAGAGTTACATTTGGTATCAGAGCTATAAGTAAAGAGCCCCGAGCCTCTCGCTGGTGCTTCCTGTTGATGGGGGATGCACCGAAGCCAGACTCTCCGTAGGGGACGCCGTTCTGCGGTGGCAAACTGATAGGTATCAATGTAAGGTGCTGACATAGGTTGGTGTCCAGAGTTACAGGTGGTATCAGAGCTTAGGGATATGATCTCTGGCGGAGATCGGAGAATAAAACTAGGAGGGGAGAGATGAGTAAATCCTTCGCTAGTGTGTCCTACCTAAGCTTATTTGTTGGTCAGTCATAATATCGGGATATTATGTGATATGTTAATTTGTTCAATTAACCTTTGTTTTGAAGCTGTATTCTAGAATGATATCTGAAATACAGGAGATGAGCAATAGAGAAATCATGACGACAGGGAAGATGAAATCTGAAATGAAAGTAAGGTATTCTCAACTCTTTGAAATACCAGGTACGTAAATTTCGGGGACGAAATTTCATAAGGAGGGGAGATTGTAAGACCCCGAATTTTATGAAATAAAAGTATTCAATTTTTCTTATAATTACAATTCAGTAAATGGTTAAATTGATAAAAGTTTAAAGTTATGAGTGAAATATGATTTTTTTTCAAAATAAGCAAGTGGTTATAAAATAATCATTGTTGTCGGGGAATATTCGTTTAGGTCGTGGAATATTCTTTCTGTCGGGGAATATTCGTACGACGGCGCAGCTATTTGTGGGCCCCATAACGAATAATTGTCGGGTGAAGAAAACGACAAATTTGAGTTTTTATAAATAACGGCGTAGTTGTTACCGTTAACACTGTTGGAATACCCGGTGGATAAAATACAGTAATACGCGTTATTGCACAGTAGCACACGGTATTGCATAGTATTTTTGAAATTATTGATTCTTACGTAAGAAGGCAATACTCAATAATTGTTACAGTAATTACTGTTCAATATTTTATTTTATTGATTCAATAATTGCTACGTTGAAATTTTGTATTATTGTTGTTCAATAATTGTTGCTGCACAGTATTTCCCATTATCAGATCAATAATTCATATTATTTGAATAGTATTATTAGATAGCATTATTGGCAATGTCTAGAAAGTTCTGTCTAAGGAGAGGTTTGGTCATCTAATTACGCGCCAGTAAGGAGAAATCCTTATTGGAAAGCCCCCTCTTTCCTGGGAACGGCCTGGTTGTCATAAATGTGATTCTGTAATATTATTTGTGAATAATTAATTATTGATTCATATGATAAGGAAATATTTATTTTATGTGGATATAAATGAGGGATATATTTTTGTGGTTAAAAATGAAGGAGTTAATGTTGAGGTTTTTATCAGTATTTTTGTTAGAATGGAGGTATTAAAAATTAGGATTTTTGAGATATTTTGCGAGGGTTATAATTTTTAATCCGACCGTTGGATCGTGGTAATATTTGGATATGTTATACATATATAAGTTGAGTATATGTCCATAAATTTTGAACCGTTAAAAATGAACGTATGATTTATTATGAATTTTACGAGATGACTGGTTCAGAAATTGTTGAATTTTTGGTGTTTATCATTTTGGTGGAAAATTCTAGAATTGGTGGGCCCCACTTGTGGTTGGTGAAGAAATGTGCTGAATTATATTTCAAATGTGGTGGGTGGGAATAGTAGCAGGTAAAGCCATCAGGTTGCAGGTCAAACCTACCAAAATTTTCCTATAAATAGAGGGCTAAGTTAGAATTGAAAATCACACCAAAAACATAAGCTTTCTCTCTTTCTCTCTCTAGATTATTGAGTGTATTTTGTGAGTATTTAGATACTTGGTGAGTTGCTATTCATCAGTGCAAGTTTCCTTCAGCCTTATACCGATCAGAAGTACTGCTCTTTTGAGGTAAGGGATTGTAAGGGATAGTAAGGGATAGTAAGGGATATTAAGGGATTTTAAGGGTTGTTATGATTTTCAGTTTCGTAATTTTTCTGAGCTTCAAAAATTCTGGAAAAATTTGAAATGATATTTTGATGAGTTTTCTTGATTGTATCCAAAAATGGTGATTTTTGGATGTATAGATTGAGAGTTATGAATTTTATGAGAAAAGACTATTTTAAAAGTAACAGCTTATAATTCCTTGTGGTTAACTCCAAAATTGATGAAATTTTTATTGGGAGTACATGTATATGATCGAAGTATACTCTGTAAATTTCAGAATTTTTAGATAAAAGTACAATTTTTGATAAATATCTAAATATTTGGCTATTTTGGCCATATGAAAAATAGTAAATGACTTTTAAAAATTCTGAGAAAAATATATGTTCACTATGGGACTATATTATGCTAAATTCCAGAAAAGAAATATTTTTAGAACTGATTTGGTATTTTTCATGAAAATGGTCTAGTTATGAGTAAATGAATTAAATATGTTTTGTGAAGAAAGAAAATTGGAAAATAGGATTTTATGGCTTGAGAATCCTATATGAGGTATATGCAGATTTTTGATGAGGGTTTTGGTTATTGATGATGAAATTGTAAGAGTTGGCATTTTATGATGATTAAATGCATTAATTAGTAAAGTGTAAACAATTAAAATAAATTGTTTATAAATTTAAGTAATGTTATTCTTTCAATATCATTATACCGAAATATTGGTATGAATTTTATTGTGGAATTTCTATCTTTTGTAATGTTATTCTTTCAATATCATAACTCTCAATCTATACATCCAAAAATCACCATTTTTGGATACAATCAAGAAAACTCATCAAAATATCATTTCAAATTTTTCCAGAATTTTTGAAGCTCAGAAAAATTACGAAACTGAAAATCATAACAACCCTTAAAATCCCTTAATATCCCTTACTATCCCTTACAATCCCTTACCTCAAAAGAGCAGTACTTCTGATCGGTATAAAGCTGAAAGAAACTTGCTCTGATGAATAGTAACTCACCAAGTATCTAAATACTCACAAAATACACTCAATAATCTAGAGAGAGAAAGAGAGAAAGCTTATGTTTTTGGTGTGATTTTCAATTCTAACTTAGCCCTCTATTTATAGGAAAATTTTGGTAGGTTTGACCTGCAACCTGATGGCTTTACCTGCTACTATTCCCACCCACCACATTTGAAATATAATTCAGCACATTTCTTCACCAACCACAAGTGGGGCCCACCAATTCTAGAATTTTCCACCAAAATGATAAACTCCGAAAATTCAACAATTTCTGAACCAGTCATCTTGTAAAATTCGTAATAAATCATACGTTCATTTTTAACGGTTCAAAATTTGTGGACATATACTCAACTTATATATGTATAACATATCCAAAAATTACCATGATCCAACGGTCAGATTAAAAATTATAACCCCCGTAAAATATCTCAAAAACCCTGATTTTTAATACCTCCATTCCGACAAAAATATGGATAAAAACCTCAACATTAACTCCTTCATTTTTAACCAAAAAAATATATCCCTCATTTATATCCACATAAAATAAATATTTCCTTATCATATGAATCAATAATTAATTATTCACAAATAATATTACAGAATCACATTTATGACAACCAGGCCGTTCCCAGGAAAGAGGGGGCTTTCCAATAAGGATTTCTCCTTACTGGCGCGCAATTAGATGACCAAACCTCTCCTTAGACAGAACTTTCTAGACATTGTCAATAATGTTATCTAATAATATTATTCAAATAATATGAATTATTGATCTGATAATGGGAAATACTGTGCAGTAACAATTATTAAAACAACAATAATATGAAATATCAATGCAGCAATTATTGAACCAATAAAATAAAATATTGAACAGTAATCACTGTAACAATTATTGAGTAGTGCCTTCTTACGTACGAATCAATAATTCAACTATACTGTGCAATCCGTGTGCTACTGTGCAACCACGCGTTATTACTGTATTTTTAACCACCGGGTATTTCAACAGTGTTAACGGTAACAACTACGCCGTTATTAATAAACAACTTATACTTGTCGTTTTCTTCATCCAATCGCTTTCCGTTATGGGGCCCACACAAGGCTGCGCCGTCGTACGAATATTCCCCGACAGCAAGAATATTCCACGACCAAACGAATATTCCCCGACAAAATGAATATTTTATAACCACTTGCTTATTTTGTAAAATTTGCACATTTCACCCATAACCAAAGTATTATATCAAATTAACCCCTTATTATTCACAATAATATTTAGAGAAAATTTGATTTTATTCATTAATAAGTTGGGGTCTTACAACCTCCCCTCCTTATGAAATTTCGTCCTCGAAATTGACGTACGTACCTGATGTTTCAAAAAGGTGAGGATACCTCGCTTTCATTTCTGATTCCAACTCCCAGGTCATTTCTTCAATAGCATGGTTTCTCCACAAAACCTTAACTTGTGGTATAACCTTCGTGCGTAGGACATGCTCTTTCATATCCAAGATCTTAACAGGTACCTCCTCGTACGTTAAATCTTCAGCTATCTCGTCTGGTTCTAACTCAATAATGTGGTTCGGGTCTTTAACATATTTACGAAGCATAGATATGTGAAAAACATTATGAACACGAGACATGCTTGGAGGTAATGCGAGTCTATATGCCACATTTCCTATTCGCTCAAGAATCTCAAATGGACCAATAAATCTTGGATTGAGCTTTCCTCTCTTCCCAAATCTTGTAACTCCCTTCCATGGTGCAACACGTAACAATACATGATCCCCAATATTAAATTCCACGTCCTTCCGATGAAGATCCGCATAACTCTTTTGTCGATCCTGTGCCGTTTGTATACGTTGTCGAATCGTTTGGATCTTCTCTGTAGTAATGCGTACCAATTCTGGTCCCAACAATGTTGCTTCACCCACCTCGTCCCAGCATACTGGAGAACGACATTTTCTTCCATACAACGCCTCAAATGGAGCCATACCTATGCTCGCCTGATAACTGTTGTTGTAGGAGAATTCCACCAATGGTAGGTACTTATCCCAACTCCCTTTGAGATCTAAGACACAAAGTCTTAATAGATCTTCAAGAGTTTGAATAGTCCTCTCTGATTGTCCGTCCGTTTGAGGATGGTATGCTGAACTGAATCGTAAATCCGTGCCCATAGCTTTCTGCAAGCTAACCCAAAATCGTGAAGTGAATCTTGGGTCACGATCCGAAACTATGGATACTGGCATGCCATGCAATCTCACAATCTCGTTCACGTACATACTAGCAAGACGTTCAAGGGAATAAGTCTCACGTATCGGCAAGAAATGAGCGGACTTGGTTAATCTATCAACAATAACCCAAATCGCATCTATGCCTTGAGAAACCTTGGGAAGACCTGTAACAAAATCCATAGTAATGTGTTCCCAATTCCATTTCGGAATCTCAAGTGGTTGCAATGGACCCTTTGGTACTTGATGCTCCGCTTTTACACGTTGACAAGTTAAACATCTCGAGATAAACTCCGCGATCTCTCTTTTCATATTGCTCCACCAAAATGTATGTCGAAGATCGTGATACATTTTGGTACTCCCAGGATGGATTGCAAACGGTGTGTTGTGTGCCTCCATCATTATTCTATGCTTCAAGTCAAAATCGTTAGGAACACAAAGTCTGGAGTTGACTCGAAGTATTCCTTCTTCATCGATTCTTGCTTCTGGAATAGCACCTTCTTGCACTTTCTTCTTCATACGCATCAGCTCTATATCCGTAGCTTGAGCAGCTTTAACTTTATCGATTAAAGTCGGTTCTACTCGTATATTTGATATCATCATGTGGGTACTTGGAGCCTTCATCTCTATCTCCATCCTTTGCAAGTCATACAAAATGGGCCTTTGTGTTAAAAACATTGCACTCGTACCCGCATATGATCTTCTACTCAATGCGTCAGCTACTACGTTTGCTTTTCCAGGATGGTATTGGATGGTATGATCGTAATCTTTCAACAGCTCAAGCCAACGTCGTTGCCGCATGTTGAGTTCCTTTTGGGTGAAGAAATATTTGAGGCTTTTATGATCTGTATAGATCTCCACTTTCTCCCCATACAGGTAGTGTCTCCAGATCTTCAACGCAAAAACGACTGCTGCCAACTCCAAATCATGAGTAGGATAATTCCTCTCATATTCTTTGAGTTGTCGTGAGGCATAGGCTATGACTTTCCCATGTTGCATGAGAACACATCCTAACCCTTTGCCTGAAGCATCGCTGTAGATAACAAATCCATCCGAACCAGATGGTATTGTCAGAACAGGTGCCGAAATGAGTCTCCTCTTGAGTTCTTGGAAACTCTTCTCGCATTTCTCACTCCATACGAATTTTGTATCTTTACGAGTCAGCTGAGTTAACGGAGTAGCGATTCGAGAAAATCCTTCCACAAATCTCCGATAATAACCAGCTAAGCCCAGAAAGCTACGTACTTCGGTTACCGACTTCGGTTGCTCCCAACTTTGTATGGCTTCAATCTTCGCCGGGTCGACAGATACTCCATGTTTTGACACCACGTGCCCAAGGATGCTACTTCCTCAAGCCAGAACTCGCATTTCTTCAGTTTGGCATATAGCTTGTTTTCACGAAGCCTTTACAGTACCAGCTTCAAATGGCGCTCATGATCTTCACGGCTTTTGGAATAGATGAGGATGTCATCAATAAAGACAACAACGAACTGATCCAAATATTCTTTGAATACACGGTTCATCATATCCATGAAGGCAGCAGGAGCATTAGTCAATCCAAAAGACATTACTAAGAATTCATAATGCCCGTACCGAGTTCTGAAGGCAGTCTTTGGAATATCCTCAGTTTTAATCTTCAGCTGATGATATCCAGAACGAAGATCGATCTTTGAAAAGAATTGTGCTCCTTGCAACTGGTCAAACAGGTCATCAATGCGAGGTAGCGGATACCTATTCTTGATGGTGACATGGTTCAATTCTCGATAGTCAATACAAAGTCGCATACTCCCGTCTTTCTTCTTTACGAATAAAACAGGAGCACCCCAAGGAGACGTACTAGGACGAATAAAACCGATGTCCAACAACTCCTGTAGTTGGACTTTTAACTCCTGAAGTTCAATAGGAGCCATTCGATATGGGGTTTTAGAAATGGGCTTTGTACCGGGTTCAAGGTCAATAAAGAATTCAATTTCTCGTTCCGGGGGTAGACCGGGAAGTTCTTCAGGAAATACATCGAAAAATTCTCTAACAATAGAAATATTATTCAAATCTGACTTGTCTTTGTTCAAATCCATAACATGGGCTAAGAAAGCTTGACATCCGTTTTTCAATAAACGAATAGCTTTGTGGCTTGATATGACAGTGACTGATTTTAGTGGTTTAGTAGTTTGAATTCGTATGACAGGTTGGTTAGGAATATGAAAACTAACAACCTTACGAAAACAATCAATTTTAGCATGATGAGTGGTTAACCAATCAATTCCTAAAATCACATCAAAAGCAAGTATCTTTAAAGAGATAAGATCAACAGGTAATGTGATAGTGCCAACTTGGATCATGCAAGATTTATAAACTGTAGATGTAACGAAGGTTTCACCCAACGGAGTTTCAACAGATAAGTTAAAGTCCAATTTCTCCGGAGTCAAGTTTAAACGTTGAGCACAAGCAGGAGAGATAAAAGAATGGGTAGAACCGGTATCTAGTAAAGTATAAACTTCGCAAGAATTCAAGATTAGCTTACCCGTGATCACCTCGTTCGGGTTTCTCACGTTTTGGCCAGTTACGACAAACGCTCTTCCAGGAACCGCTGATTTCGCCTTATCCGGGACAGCCCTTGGAATCACCACTCCCGCTGAACTTGGTTTCGCTATAGTACAATCTCGAGCGATGTGGCCTTCCTTCCCACAGTTGTAACACACCTTGGATTGTTGTGGACAGTTTGGGCTGATATGTCCCTCTTTCCCGCATTTGTAACATCTAATTGGTGGTCGTTCTCCTCCCCTAAAATTTGTTGTTGGTGCTGGTGCTGCTGCTGATGTCTTCCCGTCATTGTTGAATCTTCTCTTTCTGAAATTTCCACTTGACTCACCTCTCCTATTATCATGGCCACGATGACCACTCGAGTGGTTACCGCCTTTGTTCGTATTTTTCCCTCCTCGTTGGTTATCATCGCTCTGATGATTGCTGTCACCGGTATGACCCTGGTGGTGGTCCCTCGGTTGAGTATACTCATTATCTCTCTCTAATAATTGGGCCCTGTTGACAACGTCTGAATACAGAGAAAATTTATGAGAGATAAGGTATTGACGAATCTCAGGTTTTAAACCTCTCAGAAACATCCGCGTCATTCGTTCCTCATTTTCGACCAAATGAGGTGCAAACCTGGATAACTCTGCAAACTTCGCCTCGTACTGGGACACCGTCATGTTGTTTTGTTCCAGTCTAATAAACTCAACCTCCTTCATATGACGAATACTTTCAGGAAAGTACTTGTCATTGAACAGTTTTTGAAATGTTTCCCAGGACATGTTGAGTGCGTCAGGCTGGGTACGCTTCACAGACTCCCACCAGTAGTCTGCCTCACCGCGGAACATAAATGTGGCGAATGGAACCTTCTGTTCCTCCGTGCATCCCAAGACATCAAATATCTTGGTAATTTGCTTGACCCACGTTTCCGCCATGATCGGATCCGGCTTTCCCTTAAATTCTGGTGGTCCCAATTCTTTGAACTGCTTAGCTGTGACAAACCGCGCGTTGTTATCATTTCCACCCGTATTCTGCACACGAGTCTCCCTCGTCTGATTTTGCATGAACTGCAAAAAGCTCCTAAACATTCCATCATTCATCGTTTGCTCGGTAACGTTGTTTACAGGAGGAATATTGCCTTCCTGTTGCACGTTCCCCTGGGTAGTGATCAAAGGTGTCTCCACGGTCTGATTTACTCCATTATTAACGTTCTCAGCTGCCATTCTTAAATACTGCCATAAAACAAGGGTTAATAGTCATGTCATATATTATCCCTATACTCTGACCGACCAAATAAACACCAAATAAACTTAGTCAGGTCATACTAGCGAAGGAATTCCCCGTCTCTCCCCTCCTAGTTCTTGTCTCACATCTCAGCCAGGGATCATATCCCTAAGCTCTGATACCAACTGTGACGCCCCCAGAATAGGTATACAACACCCATTCTGAGTCGCCAAATACATGGTACAGAAAGCAAACTACAACTTCAATAATACAATTGTCGTGCAAAATACGACAACACATACTGTGAGTTTAAATACAAATATTGTCTTCTAGACAATATCCACACTCAAATAAATCCTCATTACAATTATTCAAACACTATTTTACAGAAATAGTGAGGACTGCTAATACATCTTTCTAGAACCATCACTCCATACCCCGACTAGATCCTGCTATGTTCTCACCTCCTGAGAAGAAAAATGGAACAAAAAGGAAAAGGGTGAGCTCAACTAGCCCAGTAAAGAATATTATGACTAAGATAATATACAACAAATTATCGTTAGTCTTCAACAGGGAAAAATCTGATAAAATATAATCGACAACAAGTTTTAGATCAACAACTGCAGCGGAAACAGCAAACCATTAGAAGAGTCAAGTAGAGAAAGAATTCTACTATCTTCTAAGATTTAAAAGTCCATCATCAATATTTTATCCCTGTAACATCAATTAATAATCATCTTTAACCAAATATTCATCTTTGCACTACAGGCCAAAGATATTCATTTGTATCATCAGTCGGTCATGTTCATCTCAACACCTGTTCATCTTTGCACTACAGGCCAAAGATATTCATCAAGTAATTATACATCTTTGCACTACAGGCCAAAGATATTCAGTAATATCATCATTTAGGACTGAGGATGATGAAAAATATCTTAAAGAGAACGAATCCAATGAGACAGAAGGACAAATAGTAGGGATTCGTATAACAGTTTATCCAAGATCAATAATACTTCATAATAATCAATTGTGAAGCAGAATTCAAAAATAAAGATCAAAACATGGATACAATCAAAGATAGTAACCATAATAGACATCTTGGACAAAAAGGGAAAATTTTATTTTTCGGTGAATAGTGCCGTATTCGTGAATAGTGCCGTATACGTGAATAGTGCCGTATACGTGAATAGTAACCCCCGACACAAAAAGTTCCAAATTTGATAAAAACTCATATCAATATTTCAGCATAATGATATTGAAGAAAATAATATCATTTAAGAAGAAAATAATATCCCTTACCTCAAAATATCAGTACTTCTGGTCGGAATACCGGTATAAGGCTGAAAGAAACTTGCTCTGATGAATAGAAACTCTCAAAGTATCTAAATACTCACAAAATACACTCAATAATCTAGAGAGAGAAAGAGAGAAAACTTGTTTCTGGTGTGATTTTTAATTCTAACTTAGCCCTCTATTTATAGGAAAATTTTGGTAGGTTTGACCTGCAACCTGATGGCTTTACCTGCTACTATTCCCACCCACCACATTTGAAATATAATTCAGCACATTTCTTCACCAACCACAAGTGGGGCCCACCAATTCTAGAATTTTCTACCAAAATGATAAACTCCGAAAATTCAACAATTTCTGAACCAGTCATCTTGTAAAATTCGTAATAAATCATACGTTCATTTTTAACGGTTCAAAATTTGTGGACATATACTCAACTTATATATGTATAACATATCCAAAAATTACCACGATCCAACGGTCGGATTAAAAATTATAACCCCCGTAAAATATCTCAAAAATCCTGATTTTTAATACCTCCATTCCGACAAAAATATGGATAAAAACCTCAACATTAACTCCTTCATTTTTAACCAAAAAAATATATCCCTCATTTATATCCACATAAAATAAATATTTCCTTATCATATGAATCAATAATTAATTATTCACAAATAATATTACAGAATCACATTTATGACAACCAGGCCGTTCCCAGGAAAGAGGGGGCTTTCCAATAAGGATTTCTCCTTACTGGCGCGCAATTAGATGACCAAACCTCTCCTTAGACAGAACTTTCTAGACATTGTCAATAATGTTATCTAATAATATTATTCAAATAATATGAATTATTGATCTGATAATGGGAAATACTGTGCAGTAACAATTATTAAAACAACAATAATATGAAATATCAATGCAGCAATTATTGAACCAATAAAATAAAATATTGAACAGTAATCACTGTAACAATTATTGAGTAGTGCCTTCTTACGTACGAATCAATAATTCAACTATACTGTGCAATCCGTGTGCTACTGTGCAACCACGCGTTATTACTGTATTTTTAACCACCGGGTATTTCAACAGTGTTAACGGTAACAACTACGCCGTTATTAATAAACAACTTATACTTGTCGTTTTCTTCATCCAATCGCTTTCCGTTATGGGGCCCACACAAGGCTGCGCCGTCGTACGAATATTCCCCGACAGCAAGAATATTCCACGACCAAACGAATATTCCCCGACAAAATGAATATTTTATAACCACTTGCTTATTTTGTAAAATTTGCACATTTCACCCATAACCAAAGTATTATATCAAATTAACCCCTTATTATTCACAATAATATTTAGAGAAAATTTGATTTTATTCATTAATAAGTTGGGGTCTTACAGGGTGGAAGTGGGATATCGGGGTAAACGTTAGGGACATTTTTGGATATTTGCCCAATAATAATGATATCTAGAATATTCTAACAAGTTACATGTCAAATTACTCTTCCTATACAAGTATTGTACAATTACAATTAACTATTATATAAAATACTCTATTCGTTCTACATTATTTAATTATGATTGATTTTTTAAAGTCTACTTAAGATATTTTTAAAATCAAAATTGACATAGATTTTTAATTTTAATTTTAGTCAAATACCAGGATGAATATTATAAATTGTCTAAAAAATATTCTCCATGTCTCATAATAAACGTCATAGTTTGACTTTTATGGTCAAATTGGCCATTTTTAAAATTAATAAATCTTAAAAAATATCAAGATATCTGTTGAGAGACTATGATCATAATAAATTATGAAGCAATTATTACTAATGTCAAGTTTCGTAATTTAAAATTTTTATAAAAATATTTTTATTTATTAATTTTAAAAATAGTCAATTTGATCATTAAAGTAAAATTAAGACGTTAATTAGGGGACGAATGGAATATTACTCTTTATAAGTTTTATTATTTTATAATCTTTAATGAGTCTTCTTAATTTTAAATTTGAAAATATTTCAAATTAATTTTCAAAAGTCAATAATAATGATATAATTTGAAACGAAAGGAGTATAATTTATTTCTATAAGTTACCAAAAAAATAAACTATCCATCAGAGCTCTTATATACGAACATGATAATTAGATATAAAAATAAGACATAAATATTTTATAATTAATTTAATCTATTTATAAAGATCAAAATATAAATAGATAAAATTGTAAAGCATTCGCTAACATAGTGATTGATGATGGTGTACATACATACATACATACATACATACATACATACATACATACATATGTTAGTTGGTCCGAAACTTCAACAATTCATAATAAATAGCCATTTTATTAGAAAAATACGCATTTTATGTCCATTCCACACGAAATCGAATTCTCTACAACTTTGTAGCTTTAAGTTTTTCTAAATTTCAGACAGAAAATATCCGAAATCCACAAACGGATGATTTTTAACACTTTTTAAAATTCATAACAAATCATGCGTTAATTTTTAACGGTTCAAAATTTATGGACATATACTCAACTTATATATGCTTAACATATCCAAAAATCACAATGATCAAACGGTCGGATCAGAATTATATCTCACGCAATAGAGCTTTAAGAACACTAATTTGATTTTTAATACCTCCATTCTGACAAAATACCTCAACATTAAATCCTTCATTTATATCCACATTGTAAGACCCCAACTTATTATAAATAAAATTAAAATTTTCAATTTATTATTTTGAAATAGTAAGGGTTGAATTGATTAATGTGGTTAGTTATGGGTAAAATGCGCAAATATTTCAAATAAGCAAGTGGTTATAAAATATTCATTATTATCGGAAAATATTCGTACGACGGTGCAGCCTTGTGTGGGCCCCATAACGGAAAGCAATTGGATGAAGAAAACGATAAGTATAAGTTGTTTATAAATAACGTCGTAGTTGTTACCGTTAATACTGTTAGAATACCCGGTGGTTAAAACACAGTAATACGCGTTGTTGCATAGTAGCACACGGTATTACACCAATTATTGATTCTTACGTAAGAAGGCACTACTCAATAATTGTTACAGTAATTACTGTTCAATACTATATTTTATTGATTCAATAATTGCTATGTTGATATTTTATATTATTGTTATTTCAATAATTGTCACTGCACAGTATTTTCCATTATCAGATCAATAATTCATATTATTTGAATAATATTATTAGATAGCATTACAGGCAATGTCTAGAAAGTTCTGTCTAAGGAGAGGTTTGGTCACCTAATTGCGCGCAAGTAAGGAGAAATCCTTATTGAAAAGCCCCCTCTTTCCTGGGAACGGCCTGATTGTCAGTATTGTGATTCTGTAATATTATTTGTGAATAATTAATTACTAATTTATAAATGATAAGGAAAATATTCATTTTATGTTGATATAGATAGAGAAAATTTTTAATGTGATAATTGTTAAAAATTGATATTTTATCTTTTCTGATAAAATAATTCATTTAAATATATTATTATATTATAATAATATAATAATGGTGATATTTTTACAATGAATGTGGGATAAATGAGGAGGAAGAGTATTTTTGTTACTAAAAATATTTAAAACATGTTTTTCATGTTTGTGGACCCTATTTCTTGACTGAAATTTGATTATAGCCTGTAAAATCGCCCGTATGTGGATTTCGGTCAATTTCTGTTTGGAATTTGAAAAAAATTTAAACTTACAAAGTTGTAGATAATTGAATTTCCTATGAAAGGACATAAGATTCGAATTTTTCTGACAAAAGGGCTATTTATTATGAATTATTGAAGTTCCGGAATAATTAATTTTTGGAGTTTTAAATAATTTTAATAACAAAAACGTTTTTGGTGAGGTGAGCCACTTGGTGGCTGATGTTTTGGGCAAAAGAAGGGTGCGTAGGAAAATTTAAAAAAATATATTAATATTTTATTAAATTTTCTGCTTTGGTGTTCTAAGCATTTTACTATAAATAGAGTGCTTAAGTTAGAATTAAAAATCACACCAAAAACTAAAGTTTTCTCTCTCTATATTATCGAGCGTATTCTTGTGAGTATTTTGATACTTTGAGTGTTGCTATACGGTACAAATTCTTTCAGCACTATATCCAGTATTTCAGTCAGAAGTACTGTCTTTTTCGAGGTAAGGGATGTTATTTTTTCTTATAAATGATATTATCTCTTTCAATATCATTATGCCGGAATATTGGTAAGATTTTTCTTGTAAAATTCTTGTCTTTTAGTGTCGGGATTACTATTCACATATACGACACTATTCACGTATACAACACTATTCACGAATACGGTACTATTCACATAAAAATTAAATTTTTGTTTTTTGTCCAAGATATCTATTATGGGTACTAGCTTGGATTGTATCCATGTTTTGATCATTCTTGAATTTTATTCCATTGTGGTTATTTATGAAGTATTTTTGAACATGGATAAACCGAAATACAAATCCTTAATATTTATTCTTTTGTTTCACTGGATTCGTTTTATTTAAAATATTTTTTTCATCATCCTCAGTCCTAAATAATGATATTATTGAATATCTTTGGTCTGTAGTGCAAAGATAAATAATTTTCTGATGAATATCTTTGGCCGTAGTGCAAAGATGTACAGGTGTTTAGATGAACATGACCAACTGATGAATATCTTTGGCCTGTAGTGCAAAGATGAATATTTAATTTCAGATATATATTGATTAATGTTACAGGGATAAAATATTGACGATGAACTTTTAAATTCATAAATAGAAGATAGTAGATTTTATTCTCTACTTAACTCTTCTAATGAATTATTATTTCCGCTGCGAATATTGATTTAAAACTTGTTGTCTATTGTATTCTATTAAATTTTTTTCCTGTTGAGGACTAACGATAATTTGTTCTATATTATCTTAGTCATAATGTTCTTTACTGGGCTAGTTGAGATCACCCTTTTTCTTTTTGTTTCATTTTTCTTCTCAGGAGGCGAGAATGTAGCGAGTACTAGTCGGGGTGTAGAATGATGGTTCTAAAAGTTGTTTTAGTAGTCCTCGCTATTTTTTAAAATAGTGTATCAATAATTGTAATGAGGACTTATTTTAGTGTGGATATTGTCTAGATGACAATATTTATATTTAAACTCACAGTTTAAGTGTTGTCGTATCTTGCACGACAATTGTATTAATAAAGTTTTAGTTATTTCTATATCATGTATTTGGCGACTCAGAATGGGTGTTGTATACCTATTTTGGGGGCGTCACACACATAAAAATTTATATTTCCTTATCATATAAATCAATAATTAATTATTCACAAATAATATTACAGAATCACAATTATGACAACCAGACCGTTCTCAGAAAAGAGGGGCTTTCCGATAAGAATTTTTCCTTACTGGCATGTAATTAGGTGACCAAATCTATCCTTGACAGAACTTTCTAGACATTGCCAATAATGCTATCTAAGAATATTATTCAAATAATATTAATTATTGATCTGATAATGAGAAATACTGTGCAGTGACAATTATTGAAATAACAATAATATAAAATATCAACGTAATAATTATTGAACCAATAAAATAAAATATTGAATAATAATTACTGTAACAATTATTGAGTACTGTCTTCTTACGTAAGAATCAATAATTTAAAAATATTATGCAATACCGTGTGCTACTGTGCAACAACGCGTATTCATGTATTTTAACCACCAGGTATTCCAACAGTTAATGGTAAAACTTCCGCCATTATTTTATAAAAAAATATTTTTGTCGTTTTCTCAATCCGACAATAATTCCGTTGTGAGGTCCACCAATGATTGGGCTGTCGTACGAATATTTTCTGTTAAAACGAATATTCTCCGACCAATCGAATATTATATCAACCTCAAGCTCCATCATACACAACGTTTAAAGACTTCAAGGCGGTTGGACCGCTAGAGTTCAAAGGTTCCAGGAACCCAAACGAGGCTCAAACGTGGGTCATGGAAATGGAAAAAGTATTCAATGTTGCTAGGGTTAGAGAAGACCAGAAGACCGCTTTCGCAACGTTTATGCTGAAGTCTGAGGCTAGTTACTGGTGGCAAGCAAACAAAGTGCGAGGAGGTGAAGGTGTAATTACGTGGGAGAGATTTAAAGAAATGTTTTTCGAAATGTACTTCCCAACTAGTTCGCAGAATCAGATGGAGATTCAATTTCTGGAACTGAAGCAGGGGAACATGAGCGTACCTGATTACGCGGCTAAATTAGATGAGTTGGCAAGGTTTGCCCCGTACCAAGTACACACTGACGAAAGAAAGGCCAGAAGATTTGAACAAGGACTAAAGCCTTGGGTTTATAGTAAGGTGTCAATGTTTCAGATAAACACATTTGCCGGAGTACTAGAAAAGGCCATCCTCGCTGAAGGTGGAAGCGATGCGGTGACCAAGTACAGTCAAGAGCAGAAGAAGAAGAAGAGTGAAGGTGAAGGAAATAACAAGACTGGTGGGAGTAACACTAAGGGTAGTCATAATCAGAAGAGGAAGTGGACGGATAACTCGTCAGCTGGAAGTCAACAAGGAGGGCAGAAGAAGAAAATTAAAGCGTGCTCAAACTGTGGAAAAGCTCATCTGGGAGTTTGCATGAAAGGGAAGCGAGTGTGCTATAATTGTGGTCAGGAAGGCCACATAGCACCAAACTGTCCAAACCCAAAGAAGGGTGCTTGTTTTAACTGTGGTTCTAAGGATCATCTAGCAAGAGATTGCCCCAAGAAGGGATCAGGAGGAGCAGTGCAAGGAGGTAACCGTGGAAATACCTTAACCATTATTGGACCACCTGCAACAAATCGACCGACCGCCAGAACTTTCAATATGACAGTGCAGGACGCAATCCAGTCTCGTGATGTGGTGTCAGGTATCATTCCGATCAATGAAATTAATGTTTATATTTTATTTGATTCGGGTGCTACTTGTTCCTTTATATCCGAAGACTTTGCTAATAGTTTAGATTTGCTTATGGATGAGTTGGAATATCCCATGAATATAGAAATTACGAATAGAGAGATAATTCATGTTAAGTACGCGTTTAAGAACTGTAGGGTGGATATTAAGGGTAATATCATGAACGTAGATCTTATCCCTATTCGGCTTGGGGAATTTGACGTTATTTTGGGTATGGATTGGTTATCCAATTATGGGTCAGTAATTGACTGCCAGAAGAAGCGTATTAACCTTATGACTCCGTCAAAGGTTGTGTTTTATGGTAGCAAGTCACCTAGACAAGCGAGTTGTCTGACGATGATGCAGGCCAGGAGGTTGTTAAGACAAGGCTGTGTAGGATACTTAGCTTACATAGTCGACAGTCGAAAAGAGAATCCGAAGGTAGAAGAAATACCGATTGTGAGGGACTTCGTCGACGTATTTCCAGACGATTTGCCAGGACTTCCACCAAATAGAGAGGTAGATTTCGTGATCGATTTGGCGCCCGGAATCGCTCCAATATCGAAGGCACCATACCGAATGGCACCAGTAGAGATGAAAGAACTGATGGTTCAACTACAAGAATTGCTGGATAAAAAGTATATTCAACCGAGCTTATCAC
This sequence comes from Panax notoginseng, assembly GCA_016801055.1. Classification (NCBI taxonomy): domain Eukaryota; kingdom Viridiplantae; phylum Streptophyta; class Magnoliopsida; order Apiales; family Araliaceae; genus Panax; species Panax notoginseng. The sequence continues at coordinate 4,956,324 of CM029021.1, read as the reverse complement.
CGTGGGGAGCGCCGGTGTTGTTTGTGAAAAAGAAGGACGGATCGATGCGACTCTGCATTGACTACAGAGAACTGAACAAGCTCACGATTAAGAATAGATATCCATTACCAAGAATCGGCCATCTGTTTGATCAATTAAAGGGAGCAAGATACTTTTCCAAGATAGACTTGAGGAGTGGTTATCACCAACTAAAGGTGAGGCCAGAGGACGTACCGAAGACAGCGTTCAGAACGCGATACGGTCACTACGAATTTTTAGTAATGTCGTTTGGTCTAACGAATGCTCCTGTAGCATTTATGGGACTAATGAATGGTGTGTTCAAACCATTTTTGAACAAATTCGTGGTGGTATTTATAGACGATATTTTGGTATATTCCAAAACCAAAGAAGAACACGAAGAACATTTGAGGTTAACGTTGGAAGTATTGAGAAGGGAGAAGTTGTACGCTAAATTTTTGAAATGCGAATTCTGGATCGAGCGAATACAATTTCTTGGTCACGTGATCGATAAAAATGAAATTTCGGTAGATCCATCCAAAGTAAAAGCCGTGATTAACTGGGATCAGCCGAGAACGTCGTCAGAAGTAAGAAGTTTTCTTGGATTGGCGGGATATTATAGAAGATTCATTCAAGATTTTTCCAAGATCGCAACTCCGTTAACGAATTTAACTCGAAAAGCTGTGAAATTTGTTTGGACGGAGAAGTGTGAGGAGGGCTTTCAAGAATTAAAGAAGAGGTTGAGTACGACACCTGTGTTATCTCTTCCGGATGATACATGCAATTTTGTTATTTTTAGTGATGCGTCGCATAAAGGACTTGGTTGTGTGCTAATGCAAAATGGTAAAGTCATCGCGTATGCATCACGACAGTTGAAGGATTACGAGAAGGGATACCCGACCCATGATTTGGAGTTAGCTGTAGTTGTTTTTGCTTTAAAAATTTGGAGGCACTATCTCTACGGGGAGAAATGTGAAATATATACGGACCACAAGAGGCTGAAATATATTTTCACACAGAAGGATTTGAATATGCGTCAAAGAAGATGGTTAGAATTAATTAAGGATTACGATTGTGAGATTTTATACCATCCGGGTAAGGCGAATGTGGTTGCCGATGCCTTAAGTAGAAAGGGTCGTGAGAAATTGATGATGTTAACTGCTCAGGAAGAGCTAATTGTGGAAATAGAGAAATTAGAATTAGAAGTGAAGTATCCAATGGAGATTGATGAGAAGCTATTTCATATGCAATCTGGTACAACTCTACTAGATAAAGTGAAGGAGGCTCAGCTTCAGGATGATGAATGCAAAAAGGTGACAAAGAAGATATCTGAAGGAATCGAACCGAGATTTAAGATGGATAAGGAAGGAATACTGAGATTTGAGAGCAGAATTTGGGTTCTGCCAGTACAAGAAATTAAGGAAGAAATTCTGAGCGAGGCTCATAGTTCAAGATATTCGATTCACCCTGGTAGTACAAAGATGTATCAAGATCTTCGACAACATTTTTGATGGCCGAATTTGAAATGCGATATAGCAGAATGTGTTGCCAAGTGTTTGACCTGTCAGAAGGTTAAAGCAGAACATCAGAGACCAAGTGGATTGCTTCAACCGTTGGAAATCCCAGAATGGAAATGGGAACATATTACAATGGACTTCGTGGTTGGCCTTCCGACGACTCAGAAAGGCTACGATGCAGTATGGATTATCGTTGACCGACTGACGAAATCTGCACACTTCCTTTCGATCAAAATCAGATTCAACTTAGATCAGTTGGTGAGGCTATATGTAAAAGAGATTGTTTCGAGACACGGAGTGCCGGTGTCAATTGTTTCTGATAGAGATCCGCGCTTCACATCAAATTTCTGGAAACGTCTTCAAGAATGCATGGGTACGTAATTGCGAATGAGTACAGCTTACCACCCTCAAACAGACAGACAGAGTGAAAGAATGATTCAAACATTAGAAGATATGCTAAGAGCCTGTGTGATAGATTTTAAAAGAAATTGGGATGATCACCTACCATTAGTAGAGTTCGGCTACAACAACAGTTACCACGCTAGTATTGGCATGCCACCTTATGAAGCTTTATACGACAGAAAGTGCAGAACTCCGCTTTACTGGGATGAAGTTGGTGAAAGACAATTGCTAGGGCCAGAATTGGTACAACAGACAGCTGAAATAGTCAAAGTAATCCGAGCACGACTGGTAGCGGCTCAAGATCAACAGAAGAAATACGCTGATCCACATCGTAAAACTATCGAGTTTGAATCAGGTAGTTATGTTTTCTTGAAGGTCTCTCCTTAGAAAGGGAAGATCAGGTTCGAAAAGAAAGAGAAATTGAGCCCAAGATTCATTGGACCCTTTGAAGTACTGAGAAGAATCGAAGAAGTTGCGTATGAGGTAGCCTTACCTCCAGCACTCGAGAATGTCCACAATGTCTTCCATGTGTCTGTGTTACGACCCTACAAACCTGATTACAAGCATATAATTGAATATGAACCCCTACATTTTGAGAAAGACTTATCTTACGAAAAAATTCCTGTCCAAATCGTCGACCGAAAAGAACAAATTCTGAGAAATAAAGTTATACCATCTGTTAAGGTAATTTGGAGGAACCACAACGCTGAAGAAGCTACGTGAAAACTCGAAGAGTATATGATGAAGAATTACCCTCATTTATTTACTTAATTATTTGTAAGCGATTCTGGGGACAGAATCTTTGTAAGGGGGAGAATGTAACGGGTCGAAATTTATTGAGTCGTGATTCTGGGGACAAAATCCTTTTAAGGGGGGAAAGATGTGACAAACGAGATTTTTTGTAATTAATTTCTAATATTTATTGAATTAGATAAATATTTTTCGATGATTTAATTATTGGATTAAATAATTAATTGATGCAATTGTGATAGATTAATTTAATTATATGTGTTACATTTATTAAATTAATGTGAAGAATTTTATTATTCGAAGTATGTGATTATGTGAGCTTATTGTATTAAAAGAAATATTTAATAACCCATGTTATTTTAATTAATGTAATAATTAATTAGAGATTTAATAATTTGACATTATTAATTAATGAGAAAATTTATTTTATGATTATGTGAATTTATGATAGATTATTTTATGTTATTTAATTAATTTAAATAAGATATTTGAATTGGGTGTGACATGAATTAAACTATATGATAAAGCTTTATTAAATTAAATGGTTTTATAATCTACTCTTGCTAGCCAAACATGGCTTTAGAGGAAGTTGAGAGCAGTTACCCATGATGGGTAACTGACCTTAACGCGTCAGTTCAATTGAATACGACGTCTTCTTTTTATTTCTTATTATTCCTAAGTCTAGAAAACAAGCAGAGTATATTTCTTAGAGTTCACAGAGAGAATTGTCAGAGAGAAATTATGAGTTGTGAAGGAGATTTGAGAGTGAGGAATTCTAAATCTACGCTTTATACTCTACAGGGTAATCTCCTCCTTCCCAAATTTTAAATTTCACGTATTCAAGTTTTTATAAAAATGGCTTTCAAAGCTTTTGTAAAATCTCTATGAATTGGGAATTGGTGTTATGATCATGATATGTGTAATAATTTGAGTGGCATAACGTGTTTATATATATATTGCATGATTTCATATCCTAAGTTTCGTAATCTGATGACTTGCTATTTCAAAAATATACAGAGTTTGGATTTTTGGCCATATGGCCTTATACGTGATTTTAGTATGTCAAACATAAATGTTTTCGTAAATTTTACACTCCTATATTATTATGTATGTTGATACGAAGAGACCAAGCCTTAAACGAACGGATTCGGTGTTATAACGAATTCGTAGTGTTAAATTTATGATTTTGTTCATTAACTTCAAGAACATCAAGAACAGTCCAATTTTACATGATTTAAATATGTTATTAAGTGTTTATATGGGTTAAAATCGCTCTATAGAGGTTGGGTAATGATTATATGTGAATATTAACATGTGGGTATGTTAAATTAGTGAGTTTAATGACCATGAAATGTGTAATTCGCCGAACTCTGTGCTCTTCGCGAACTGGGAAACATATTCTGGGGTCTCGCGCCGCGGCGCCAACTCTAGAACTGAAGTCCCGCGCCGCAGCTGTGACGCCCCTAAAATTAGGTATACATCACCCATCTTGGGTCGTCAGATACATAGTACAGAATACAAATACAACTTACTAATACAACTGTCGTGTACAATACGACAAAATATAAACTGTGAGTTTGAATACAAATATTATCTTCTAGAGAGTATTCATACTCAAAAGGAGTCCTCATTACATTTATTAACACACCATTACATAGAATAGTGAGGACTACTAACTAATACTATCATTCGGACCATCACTCCATTCCCCGACTTGTCCCAGCTACGTTCTCATTTCCTGAAGAGAACAGTGAAAGAAAGGGTGAGCTCAACTAGCCCAGTAAGAAATATTATGACTAAGATAATGCAGAATAAATTATCATTAGCCTTCAAAAATGTTAAACTGATAAAATATAATAGACATCAAGTTTAACTGCAGCGGAACAAGCAATCCATTAAAAGAGTCAAGTAGAAAATAAACTCTACTATCTTTTATGATTTAAAAGGTTTTTCAACACTGTGATCGCTGGGACTCAGCTTAATAAAATAATCCACATCATCGAATCACCCCTGCACTACGGCCAAGGATATTCGTGTATTCATTAATGGTCATGATCATGCCAACAACTGTCCATCAATGCACTACGGGCCAATGAGGACTTTTACCACATCATTTGTAACATTACGGTCATGATTATACCGAATAATCCCTGGTCATAATCATACCAAGTCCATCTATGCACTACATGCCACAGATGACTTTCAACATTTTATAAACATGAGGATGATGACAATGATATAAGAATTCAATAAAACAAGTTCAAGAATTAATTTATCCAAGAATTAACAACGTCCAAATTGTCAACATGATACTGCTTTGTGGAGTAAAATTCAAGAATGCTTAGAAGAATATTTTCATGAAAAGATACTGGATGAAACGCAATTATCAAGGATATTCCACAAATTTCATGGAGTATAGAAGTCAAAACTTAACCAACTGAGTATAATAAAGAATGGAATAACAAAAGAAATCACCATGCATGCGATAGACCGCACAGACAGGTTATTCCCACAGAATAATAAATAATGGAACCAGGTCCGGCGTAAAACGCACAGACAGGATATTCCAACAGAATAATAATAAAGACGGAACCAGGTCCGGTGTAAAACACACAGACAGGATGTTCCAACAGAATAATAATAAAGACGGAACCAGGTCCGGTGTAAAACACACAGACAGGATGTTCCAACAGAATAATAATAAAAATAAAACCAGGTCCGGTGTAAAACACACAGACAGGATGTTCCAACAGAATAATAGAAGAATGTCACCAAGTATAGGGTAGACCGCGTATACAGGTTATTCCAACAGAATAATAAGAAATGGAATAACAACAGTTCTCTTCATGAATAAGAAAGAATAACACCCCTTACCGTTTTAAAGAAGAGCTGAAATAAGGAAGTAGTTAAGTAGCAGAATACTCTTCTTCTCTCTCTCTATAGTTTCTCTCTATAGTTTCTCTCTCTAGAGTTCAGTGAATTCGTAAGAAATAATGAAGGAATGAGCTGCTATTTATAGAAAAATAGAATGCATAGTAACTAATCCATGAACGGTCCAGATTGATTACTTTAATCTGACGGTCCATATTTAAAGAAAAATCTTTTAAATAAAATATAATATATTCTATTTATAGAATAACTTTAATAAAGTATTCTGTTTTATATAAAAAGATGTTTCTGTTTTATTACGTTAATAATACGAATAAAACAAAACGTCATTATCGCTAAATAATTCATATTATTAACTGACAATAATTGAATCAAACTGAGTGACTTCTCACATAAGCATTAATAATCAATACCGTGTGCTACTATGCAACCACACGTATTACTGTACTTTTACTACCGAGTAGTTCAACAGTATCAATGGTAAAACTTCCGCCGTTATTTTTAATAAAATATTTTTGTCGTTTTCTCAATCCGACAATAATTCCGTTGTGGGGTCCACCAATGATTGTGCCGTTGTACGAATATTTCCTGTTAAAACGAATATTCCCCGACCAATCGAATATTATATAACAACTTGCGTACTTTGCAAAATTTATAAATATTACCCACAACTATAACATTATATCAAATTAACTCCATAATATTCAAAAATGATATTTATAGAAAATTCATCTTTATTTATAAAAGTTGGGGTCTTACAACCTCCCCTTCTTATGAAATTTCGCCCTCGAAATTAGGGTACGTACCTGGTATGTCGAAGAGGTAAGGATACCTTGATTTCATTTCAGATTCTAACTCCCAAGTCATTTCCTCAACATCGTGGTTTCTCCACAAAACTTTGACTTGAGGTATAACCTTGGAGCGTAGAATATGTTCCTTCTTATCCAAGATTTGAACAGGAACTTCTTCATACGTCAAATCCTCCGCTATTTCGTCCGGTTCTAACTCAATAATGTGGTTCGGGTCTTCCACATATTTGCGTAACATGGATATGTGAAAAACGTTATGAACACGAGACATACTTGGCGGTAAAGCGAGTCTATAAGCCACAGTTCCTACTCGATCGAGGATTAAAAATGGACCGATGAATCGAGGATTGAGCTTTTCTCTTTTCCAAATCTCGTAACTCCTTTCCATGGAGCAACACGTAAGAACACATGATCTCCTATATCAAATTCCACGTCCTTTCGATGAAGATCAGCATAACTCTTTTGTCGATCTTGTGAGATTTTTATACGTTGTCGGATCGTTTGAATCTTTTCTGTAGTCATACGTACCAACTCCGGTCCCAACAACGTTGCTTCACCCACATCATCCCAACATACTGGAGAACGACATTTTCTTCCATACAATGCTTCGAATGGAGCCATGCCAATACTTGCTTGATAACTGTTGTTATAGGAAAACTCCACCAATGGTAAGAACTTGTCCCAACTTCCCTTGAAGTCAAAGACACAGAGTCTTAATAAATCGTAAATCTGTGCCCATAGCTTTTTGTAAACTAACCCAAAATCGTGAAGTGAATCTTGGGTCTCGATCAGAAACTATGGATACTGGCATATCATGCAGTCTTACAATCTCGTTTATGTACATACGAGCAAGACGTTCAAGTGTATAAGTTTCTCGTATCGGTAAGAAATGAGCAGACTTGGTCAATCTATCAACAATGACCCAAATCGCATCTATACCTTGAGAAACCTTAGGAAGACCGGTAACGAAATCCATGGTAATATGCTCCCACTTCCATTCTGGAATTTTAAGTGGTTGCAATGGACCTTTTGGTACTTGATGCTCCGCTTTGACTCGTTGACAAGTTAGACACCTTGAGATAAACAACGCTATCTCTCTCTTCATATTGCTCCACCAAAATGTATGACGAAGATCATGATACATTTTGGTACTTCCAGGATGGATTGCAAACGGTGTGTTGTGCGCCTCCATCATGATTTCATACTTTAAATCAGGGTTGTTAGGAACACAAAGTCTGGAGTTGACTCGAAGTATTCCTTCTTCATCGATTCTTGCTTCCGGCATAGCACCTTCTTGCACTTTCTTCCTCATACGCATCAGCTCCAGGTCTGTAGCTTGAGCAGCTTTAACTTTATCGATTAAAGTCGGTTCTACTCGTATATTCGCCATCATCACATGGGTCCCTGGAGTCTTTAACTCTATCTCCATCCTTTGCAAGTCACACAAAATGGGCCTTTGTGTTGACAATATCGCACTCGTACTTGCATATGATCTTCTACTCAATGCGTCAGCTACCACGTTCGCTTTTCCAGGATGGTATTGAATGGTATGATCATAATCTTTCAACAGTTCAAGCCAACGTCGTTGTCGCATGTTGAGTTCCTTTTGAGTGAAGAAATATTTGAGGCTTTTATGATCCGTAAAGATCTCCACCTTCTCCCCATACAAGTAATGCCTCCAAATTTTAAGTGCAAAGACAACAGCTGCCAACTCTAGATCATGAGTAGGATAATTCCTCTCATATTCCTTGAGTTGTCTTGATGCATAGGCTATGACTTTTTCATGTTGCATGAGAACGCATCCCAACCCTTTGCTCGAAGCATCACTGTAGATGACAAATCCCTCCGAGCCAGATGGTATTGTTAGAACAGGTGCTGAAATGAGTCTCCTCTTGAGTTCTTGAAAACTCTTCTCACATTCTTCGCTCCAACCGAACTTTGTATCTTTCCGAGTCAGCTGAGTTAATGGAGTAGCGATTCGAGAAAATCCTTCCACGAATCTCCGATAATAACCAGCTAAACCAAGAAAGCTACGTACTTCGGTCACTGATTTAGGTTGCTCCCAGCTTTGAATAGCTTCAATCTTTGCCGGGTCAACCGATATTCCACGACTTGATACTACGTGCCCAAGGAATGCTACCTCCTCCAGCCAGAACTCGCATTTCTTCAACTTGGCATAAAGCTTGTATTCACGAAGCTTTTGGAGTACCAGCCTCAAGTGTTGCTCATGATCTTCACGGCTTTTGGAATAAATAAGGATGTCATCAATAAAGACGACCACAAAGTGATCCAAATATTCCTTGAATACCCGGTTCATCATATCCATGAAGGCAGCAGGAGCATTAGTCAATCCAAAGGACATGACTAGGAATTCATAATGCCCGTACCGAGTTCTAAAAGCCGTCTTTGGAATATCCTCAGTTCTAACCTTCAGCTGATGATATCCAGAACGAAGATCGATCTTTGAAAAGAATTGTGCTCCTTGCAACTGGTCAAACAGGTCATCAATACGTGGCAATGGGTACCTATTTTTGATGGTGACATGATTCAACTCCCGATAATCAATACAAAGTCGCATACTTCCATCTTTCTTCTTCACGAATAGAACAGGAGCACCCCAAGGAGAAGTACTAGGACGAATAAAGCCAATGTCTAACAATTCCTGCAGTTGGATCTTTAACTCCTGAAGTTCAATAGGAGCCATTCGATATGGGGCTTTGGAAATGGGTTTTGTACCGGGTTCAAGGTCGATACAAAATTCAATTTCACGCTCTGGGGGTAGGCCAGGAAGTTCTTCAGGGAATACGTCAGGGAATTTATTAACAATAGAAATATCATTCAAAACTGACGTATTTTTGTTTAGATCCGTGACATGAGCTAAGAAAGCTTGACATCCGTTTTTCAATAAACGAATAGCTTTATGGCTTGAGATGACAGCGATTGATTTTAATGGTTTGGTTGCTTGAATTCGCATAATAGGTCGATTAGGAATATGAAAGCTAACAACCTTACGAAAACAATCAATTTTTGCATGATGAGTAGTTAACCAATCAATCCCTAGAATCACGTCAAATGCAAGTATTTTTAATGAAATCAAATCGACAGGTAATGTGTGGGTACCAACTTGAACCAAACAAGACTTATAAACCGTGGATGTAATGAAGGTTTCTCCCAATGGAGTTTCAACAGATAAGTCAAAGTCTAATTTCTCCGGAGTCAAATTTAATCGATGAGCGCAAGTAGGAGAAATAAAAGAATGGGTAGAACCGGTATCAAATAAAGTATAGACTTCGTTAGAGTTTATGATAAGCTTACCCGTGATGACCTCATTCGGGTTCCTTGCTTTCTGGGAGGTCACAACAAACGCTCTCCCTTGCACTACCGGTTTTGACTTTTCTGGGACGGCCTTTGGTGTCTCCATCTTGGCTGAACTTGTTTTTGGTAAACGACAAAATCGAGCTAAATGACCTTCTCTTCCACAATTATAACATGCTTTAGACGGCATCGCGCAGTTTGGACTGATGTGCCCCTCCCCTCCGCATTTGAAACATATGATAGGTGGTCGTTCTCCTTCCTTAACAACGGGCGCTGGTTCTGACGTCTTTCCATCATTGTTGAATCTCCTCTTCTTGAAATGACCATTCTTATTGTTTTGGCCCTGATTACCACCGAAGTGGTTACCATTTCTGGCCTGTTGATTCCCTCCACGCTTGTTGTCACCGCTTCGATGACTGCTCTCACTGGTATTATCATTTTGTCGACTGCTCTCTTTTGGTTGCGTTGACTCGTTATCGCGCTCCACTAACTGAGCCCTATTCACAACATCTGAATACAATCACAGTTTATGAGAAATAAGATGTTGACGTATCTCAGGTTTCAAACCTCTCAAAAACATTCGCGTCATTCACTCTTCATTATCCACCAAGTAGGACGCAAACCGGGACAACTCAGCAAATTTAGCCTCATACTGCGACACGGTCATATTATTCTGCTCCAATTTGATGAACTCCACCTCCTTCATGTGACGAACACTTTCGGGAAAGTATTTGTCATTGAACAGCTCTTGAAACTTCTCCCAAGACATCTTCAGTACGGCAGGTTGAGTACGCTTAATCGATTCCCACCAGTAATCTGCCTCTCCTCGCAACATAAAGGCGGCAAAGGGAACCTTTTGCTCCTCGGAGCATCCCAAGACATCAAATATCTTGGTAATCTGCTTTATCCATGTTTCTGCTATAAGTGGTTTTGGCTCTCCCTTAAACTCTGGTGGTCCCAACTCCTTGAACTGTTTAGCGGTGACCGTCCGAGAGTTTTCAGTGTTTCCACCTATATTTTGGACAGGAGCCGCTCTTGCCTGCTGTTGCATGAACTGCATAAAGTTTCTGAACATTCCATCATTCATCATCTGGTCAGTGTTGTTGTTTGCATGAGGATTGTCACCTTCCTGATGCACATTATCCTGATTATTGATATGTGGTGAATCAACAGTCGCCTGTGCTCCATTGCTATTCTCAACATTCTCAGATGCCATTTTCAGATACTGCCACAAAATAAAAGTTAATTGATATGTCATATATTATCCTTATATTATGACCGACCAATTAAATACCATGCAAATAAACTTAGGTAGGTCATACTAGCGAAGGAATTCCCCGTCTCTCCCCTCCTAGTTCTATTCTCACATCTTAGCCAGGGATCATATCCCTAAGCTCTGATACCAACTGTGACGCCCCCAAAATTAGGTATACATCACCCATCTTGGGTCGTCAGATACATAGTACAGAATACAAATACAACTTACTAATACAACTGTCGTGTACAATACGACAAAACATAAACTGTGAGTTTGAATACAAATATTATCTTCTAGAGAGTATTCATACTCAAAAGGAGTCCTCATTACATTTATTAACACACCATTACATAGAATAGTGAGGACTACTAACTAATACTATCATTCGGACCATCACTCCGTTCCCCGACTTGTCCCAGCTACGTTCTCATTTCCTGAAGAGAACAGTGAAAGAAAGGGTGAGCTCAACTAGCCCAGTAAGAAATATTATGACTAAGATAATGCAGAATAAATTATCATTAGCCTTCAACAATGTTAAACTGATAAAATATAATAGACATCAAGTTTAACTGCAGCGGAACAAGCAATCCATTAAAAGAGTCAAGTAGAAAATAAACTCTACTATCTTTTATGATTTAAAAGGTTTTTCAACACTGTGATCGCTGGGACTCAGCTTAATAAAATAATCCACATCATCGAATCACCCCTGCACTACGGCCAAGGATATTCGTGTATTCATTAATGGTCATGATCATGCCAACAACTGTCCATCAATGCACTACGGGCCAATGAGGACTTTTACCACATCATTTGTAACATTACGGTCATGATTATACCGAATAATCCCTGGTCATAATCATACCAAGTCCATCTATGCACTACAGGCCACAGATGACTTTCAACATTTTATAAACATGAGGATGATGACAATGATATAAGAATTCAATAAAACAAGTTCAAGAATTAATTTATCCAAGAATTAACAACGTCCAAATTGTCAACATGATACTGCTTTGTGGAGTAAAATTCAAGAATGCTTAGAAGAATATTTTCATGAAAAGATACTGGATGAAACGCAATTATCAAGGATATTCCACAAATTTCATGGAGTATAGAAGTCAAAACTTAACCAACTGAGTATAATAAAGAATGGAATAACAAAAGAAATCACCATGCATGCGATAGACCGCACAGACAGGTTATTCCACAGAATAATAAATAATGGAACCAGGTCCGGCGTAAAACGCACAGACAGGATATTCCAACAGAATAATAATAAAGACGGAACCAGGTCCGGTGTAAAACACACAGACAGGATGTTCCAACAGAATAATAATAAAGACGGAACCAAGTCCGGTGTAAAACACACAGACAGGATGTTCCAACAGAATAATAATAAAAATAAAACCAGGTCCGGTGTAAAACACACAGACAGGATGTTCCAACAGAATAATAGAAGAATGTCACCAAGTATAGGGTAGACCGCGTATACAGGTTATTCCAACAGAATAATAAGAAATGGAATAACAACAGTTCTCTTCATGAATAAGAAAGAATAACACCCCTTACCGTTTTAAAGAAGAGCTGAAATAAGGAAGTAGTTAAGTAGCAGAATACTCTTCTTCTCTCTCTATAGTTTCTCTCTATAGTTTCTCTCTCTAGAGTTCAGTGAATTCGTAAGAAATAATGAAGGAATGAGCTGCTATTTATAGAAAAATAGAATGCATAGTAACTAATCCATGAACGGTTCAGATTGATTACTTTAATCTGACGGTCCATATTTAAAGAAAAATCTTTTAAATAAAATATAATATATTCTATTTATAGAATAACTTTAATAAAGTATTCTGTTTTATATAAAAAGATGTTTCTGTTTTATTACGTTAATAATACGAATAAAACAAAACGTCATTATCGCTAAATAATTCATATTATTAACTGACAATAATTGAATCAAACTGAGTGACTTCTCACATAAGCATTAATAATCAATACCGTGTGCTACTATGCAACCACACGTATTACTGTACTTTTACTACCGAGTAGTTCAACAGTATCAATGGTAAAACTTCCGCCGTTATTTTTAATAAAATATTTTTGTCGTTTTCTCAATCGGACAATAATTTTGTTGTGGGGTCCACCAATGATTGTGCCGTTGTACGAATATTCTCTGTTAAAACGAATATTCTCCGACCAATCGAATATTATATAACAACTTCCGTACTTTGCAAAATTTATAAATATTACCCACAACTATAACATTATATATCAAATTAACTCCATAATATTCAAAAATGATATTTATAGAAAATTAATCTTTATTTATAAAAGTTGGGGTCTTACAGCAGCGCCAAGACTCGAGCAGCAGCGCCACAGCGCCAAGTGTCCGGCTGCAGCGCCACCGCGCCGCAGCGCGAAGATCACGTGTACCAGTGGCGCCGCAGCGCCACTCTCCAGAAAATTCAGAAATGAGATTTTTAAAATATTAAAGTCTAACAAGTGTTAGTGAATTGATGTAATGAACATGTAAATATGTTAGAAGAATAATGTGATGATAAAAATAGTTGTTTAAACATGTAAATAACATAATTACATGTGATTTAAATTATTAAATTCATAATTAGATTATTATTCATGAAGTATAAATTATGTGATAATGAGATAAATTGACTAAGTATAGTCGATAATTAAAGTAGACAACGAGAATGAGTTTATGTTGATAAGTTAATTTATAATTAACTGGTATTGTGTATATGAATGGTATGTAGTATTTAATTCAAAGAACGTGCTTAGTTAAAGTGTAATCTACGCACGAGGCAAGTTTCTTAAACTTAAACTCTTAAATTTGAGCAAGTTTCCTAACCCTACTTGTCATTATTGTTCAAGTTTATTATTTACCTCGAGTAAATTATCAATTCTATTATTCAAGTTCAAATGTTATATTAAAGATTGATTATCTTTTCAAAGCATGATTCAGTTATACAATAATTGTCATATTGTATACGTTTTGAGATTATTATTATTCAAATTGAATATCATTATTGTTGAACCTTATTAGACTAGTGAACCCTTAATGATTCAATTAGTCCATAGTTGATGAACGTTCTAAATTTCAGAACTCTTGATGAATTATCCAAACCAAACTTCCTTTGGTGCGGACTCGAATGTCAAACTGATATGAACAATCCTGTATAGGGGATTATTTACGCTTTAGCGTTAAGATATTGTGCACAGTATGGTACTAAGGGCTGATCCCCCTAAGTACGAGAAGAAGGTCCATAGTCTTATGACTGTTAAAGGTTTCAAGTATAACCCTTGTTAACCTAGGACATAGTTCAAGGTCTTATGACCCTCAAAATTCTTTTGATTCTTGTTATTCATTCTTGATTCAAAAGTTGAGCTTTTATTCAGATGTCTTTGATTTATTCGCATGTTATTATACTGTTGTTTCATTATTATACTTGTGGGCATTTGTGCTCACTCTTACTTAATAATAACATTGCAGTTAAGAATGAAAGAAGTGATGAACCTTCCACTAATAAAGGCAAGGGCAAAGTTAGCAAGTGATGAAGACTTGTTATTTTTATTAGATGATGTATTTATGTTTAAGACTTGAGTATGATGTTATTAAGACTTATTTATTTATGATTCTGCACAGATGTTTTATGGTTAGTTAACCTGGGATTGTATTATTATTATTCAGATGTTGTAACCCTTAAGGGGAAGATTTTTATTCTATCAATTGCTTGGCTTACATTTATTATGGGTAGATAAATAGATGATGCTTGTGTCGTGAACACCAAATTCCGTGGAATCGAAGTACCCGGATTTGGGGGTGTCACACTCTATTTATAGAAAAATGTTAGCACGTCGAAGCAGACTTGACCTGCAACCTGATGGCTTTACCTGCTACTATTACCACCCACCACATTTGAATAAAAATCTTAGCACATTTTCACCAACCAAAAGTGGGGCCCACCAATTCTAGAATTTTTCACCTAAATGAAAATTTCTGAAACTTCAACAATTTTTGAACCAGTCATCTCTTAAAATTCATAACAAATCATACGTTCATTTTTAACGGTTCAAAATTTGTGAATATATACTTAACTTATATATGTATAACATATCCAAAAATCACAACGATCCAACGGTCAGATTAAAAATTATAACTCACACAATAAAGCTGTAAGAACACTGATTTGATCTTTTAATACCTCCAATCCGACAAAATACTGATAAAATACCTCAACATTAATTCTTTCATTTATAACCACATAAATAAATCCATGATTTATATCCACATCAAATAAATATTTCATTATCATATAGATTAATAATTAATTATTCACAAATAATATTACAGAATCACAATTATGACAATCAGGCCATTGCCAGGAAATAGGTGGCTTTCCAATAAGGATTTCTCCTTACTAGCGCGCAATTAGATGACCAAACCTCTCCTTAGACAGAATTTTCTAGACATTGTCAATAATTCTATCTAATAATATTATTCAAATAATATGAATTATTGATCTGATAATAGAAAATACTGTGCAGTGATAATTATTAAAACATCAATAATATAAAATATCAACGTAGCAATTATTGAATCAATAAAATAAAATATTGAATAGTAATTACTATAACAATTATTGAGTAATGCCTTTTTACGTAAGGATCAATAATTCAAAAATACTGTGCAATACCGTGTGCTACTGTGCAACCACGCATATTACTGTATTTTAACCACTGGGTATTCCAACAGTGTTAACGGTAACAACTACGTCGTTATTTATAAAAACTCAAATTTATTATTTTCTTCATCCGACAATTATTCTGTTATGGGACCCACAACTTGTGACGCCCCAAAAATTAGGTATACATCACCCATCTTGAGTCACCAGATACATGGTACAGAATTCAAATACAACTTAATAATACAACTTAATACGACAAAACATAAACTGTGAGTTTGAATTCAAATATTGTCTACTAGAGAGTATATAAACTCAAAAGGAGTTCTTATTACAATTATTATCACACTATTACATAGAATAGTGAGGACTACTAATGCTATCATTTGGTCCATCACTCCGTTTCTCGACTCGTCCCAACTATATTCTCATTTCCTGAAGAGAACAGTGAAAGAAAGGGTGAGCTCAACTAGCCCAGTAAGAAATTTTATGACTAAGATAATGCGGAATAAATTATCATTAGTCTTCAACAATGTTAAACTGATAAAATATAATAGACATCAAGTTTAACTGCAGCGGAACCAGCAATCCATTAAAAGAGTTAAGTAGAGAATAAAATCTACTATCTTTTATGATTTAAAAGGTTTTTTATGACTTTTATCGCTGAGACTCAGCTTAATAAATAATCCACATCATCGAATCACCCCTGCACTACGGCCAAGGATATTCTTTAGTATCACGACCATGAATTATCCATGCACTACGGCTAAAGATAATCATGTTTTCATCAACAGTCCTGATCATGCCATAAAACAATTCATCTCTGCACTACGACCAAAGAGAATCCATAGCCATAATCATACCAAAAACTGTTCATCAATGCACTACGGGCCAATGAGGACTTTTTCCACATTATTTGTAACATTACGGTTATGATTATACCGAATAATTCCTGGTCATAATCATACCAAGTCCACCTATGCACTACAGGTCACAGATGACTTTCAACATAATATAAGCATGAGGATGATGACAATGATATAAGAATTCAATAAAAACAAGTTCAAGAATTAATTTATCTAAGAACTGATAACGTCCAAATTGTCAACATGATACTGCTTTGTAGAGTAAAATTCAAGAATGCTCAGAAGAATATTTCCGTGAAAAGATACTGGATGAAGCGTAAATATCAAGAATATTCCACTAATTTCATGGAGTATAGAAGTCAAAGTTTTAACCAACTGAGTATAATAAAGAATGGAATAACAAAAGAAATCACCATGCATGCGATAGACCGCACAGACAGGTTATTCCAATAGAAAAATAAATAGTGGAACCAGGTCATGCGTAAATGCACCGACAGGATATTCTGACAGAATAATAAATAATGGAACCAGGTCCGGCATAAACGCATAGATAGGATATTCTGACAGAATAATAAATAATAGAACCAGGTCCGGCGTAAAGCACAGACAGAATATTCCGACAGAATAATAAATAATAGAACCAGGTCTGGCGTAAATGCACAGACAGAATATTCCAACAGAATAATAATAAAGACGGAATAATAGAAGAATGTCACCAAGTATAGGGTAGTCCGCGTATACTGGTTATTCCAGCAGAATAATAAAGAATGGAATAACAGAAGTTCTCTTCATTAATACAAAAGAAATAATACCCCTTATAGGTACAACAAATAATATTCCTTACGGGCACAATAAATAATATCCCTTACCGTAAAAGAAACTTGATATCGGAGTAGTGAAGTAGCTGAGTACTTTTCTTCTTTCTCTCTATAGTTTCTCTCTCTAGAGTTTCAGTGAATTCGTAAGAAATAATGAAGGAATGAGCTTCTATTTATAGAAAAATGGACTGCATAGTAACTAACTCATGAACGGTTTAGATTGATTTACTTTAATCTGACGGCCCATATTTAAAACAAAAATTTTTAAATAAAATATAATATATTATATTTATAATCTAATAAAACGAATAACTTTATAAAAGATTTTACTGTGCAAATACTATGCAGACACTATGCAAATACTATGCATAATAAAATATAATATATTCTAATTATTGTCTAATAAAACAGATAACTTTATAAAAGTATTTTGTTTTATATAAAAAGATTTTACTATTAGCCTAATAAAACGAATAACTTTATAAAAGTATTCTATTTTATATAAAAAGCTTTTCTGTTTTATTACATTAATAATACCAATAAAACAAAACTGAGTGACTTATCACGTAAGCCTTAATAATCAATACCGTATGTTACTATGCAATCACACGTATTATTATACTTATATTATCGAGTAGTTCAACAGTATTAACGGTAAAACTTCCGCCGTTATTTTCATAAAATATTTTTGTCATTTTTTCAATCTGATAATAATTTTGTTGTGGGGTCCACCAATAATTGTGCCGTCGTACGCATATTTTCTGACAAAAATAATATTTCCCGACCAATCGAATATAATACAACAACTTGCATACTTTACAAAATTTATAAATACTACCCACAACTATAACATTATCTCAAATTCACACCATAATATTTAAAAAATATTTCGAAAAAATTAAATCTTTATTCATAAAATATGGGGTTTCACATAACTGGCTGCGCCGTCATACAAATATTCCCCGACAGAAAGAATATTTCACGACCAAATGAATATTCTCCGACAACAATGAGTATTTTATAACCACTTGCGTATTTTGAAAAATTTCATATATTACCCTTAACTTTAACTTGTTATCAATTTAACCATTTACTAAATAGAAAAATTGAATACTTTTATTTCATAAAATTCGGGGTCTTACAATCTCCCCTCCTTATGAAATTTCGTCCCCGAAATTTACGTACGTACCTGGTGTTTCGAAAAGGTGAGGATACCTCGCTTTAATTTCTGATTCCAACTCCCAGGTCATTTCTTCAATAGCATGGTTTCTCCACAAAACCTTAACTTGTGGTATAACCTTCGTGCGTAGAATATGCTCTTTCCTATCCAAGATCTTAACAGGTACCTCCTCATACGTTAAATCTTCGGTTATCTCGTCTGGTTCTAACTCAATTATGTGGTTCGGGTCTTTCACATATTTACAAAGCACAGATACGTGAAAAATATTATGAACACGAGACATGCTTGGAGGTAATGCGAGTCGATATGCCACATTTTCTATTCGGTCAAGAATTTCAAATGGACCAACAAATCGTGGATTGAGCTTTCCTCTCTTCCCAAATCTTGTAACTCCTTTCCATGGTGCAACACGTAACAATACATGATCCCCAATACTAAATTCTACATCCTTTCGATGAAGATCCGCATAACTCTTTTGTCGATCCTGTGCCGTTTGTATACGTTGTCGAATCGTTTGGATCTTCTCTGTAGTTATGCGTACCAATTCTGGTCCCAACAACGTTGCTTCACCTACCTTGTCCCAGCATACTAGAGAAGGACATTTTCTTCCATACAACGCCTCGAATGGAGCCACACCTATACTTGCCTGATAACTGTTGTTGTAGGAAAATTCCACCAATGGTAGGTACTTATCCTAACTCCCTTTGAAATCTAGGACACAGTGTCTTAATAGATCTTCAAGAGTTTGAATAGTCCTCTCTGACTGTCCGTCCGTTTGAGGATGGTATGCCGAACTGAATCGTAAATCCGTGCCCATAGCTTTCTGCAAGCTAACCCAAAATCGTGAAGTGAATCTTGGGTCACGATCCGAAACTATGGATACTGGCATGCCATGTAATCTCACAATCTCATTCACGTACATACTAGCAAGACGTTCAAGGGAATAAGTTTCACGTATAGGCAAGAAATGGGCAGACTTGGTTAATCTATCAACAATAACCCAAATCGCATCTATGCCTTGTGAAACCTTGGGAAGACCCGTAACGAAATCTATGGTAATGTATTCCCACTTCCACTTCGGAATCTCAAGTGGTTGCAACGGACCCTTTGGTACTTGATTCTCTGCCTTTACACGTTAACAAGTTAAACACCTCGAGATAAACTCCGCGATCTTTCTTTTCATATTGCTCTACCAAAATGTATGTCGAAGATCGTTAAACATTTTGGTACTCCCAAGATGGATTACAAACGGTGTATTGTGTGCCTCCATCATGATTCTATGCTTCAAGTCAGAATCGTTAGGAATACAAAGTCTGGAGTTGACTCGAAGTATTCCTTCTTCATCGATTCTCGCTTCTGGAATAGCACCTTCTTCCACTTTCTTCTTCATACGCATCAGCTCCATGTACGTAGCTTGAGCAGCTTTAACTTTATCGATTAAAGTCGGTTCTACTTGTATACTTGATATCATCATGTGGGTACTTGGAGCCTTCATCTCTATTTCCATCCTTTGCAAATCATACAAAATATGCCTTTGTGTTAACAACATTGCACTCGTACCCGCATATGATCTTCTACTCAATGCGTCAGCTACTACGTTCGCTTTTCCAAGATGATATTAGATGGTATGATCGTAATCTTTCAACAGCTCAAGCCAACGTCGTTGCCGCATGTTGAGTTCCTCTAGGGTGAAGAAATATTTGAGGCTTTTATGATCCGTATAGATCTCCACTTTCTCCCCATACAGGTAGTGTCTCCAAATCTTCAACGCGAAAACGACTGCTGCCAACTCCAAATCATGAGTAGGATAATTCCTCTTATATTCTTTGAGTTGTCGCGAGGCATAGGCTATGACTTTCCCATGTTGCATGAGAACACATCCTAACCCTTTGCCTGAAGCATCGTTATAGATAACAAATCCATCCGAACCAGATGGTATTGTCAGAACAGGTGCTGAAATGAGTCTCCTCTTGAGTTCTTGAAAACTCTTTTCACAATCCTCGCTCCAACCGAATTTTGTATCCTTCCGAGTCATCTGAGTTAATGGAGTAGCGATTCTAGAAAATCCTTCCACGAATCTCCGATAATAACCAGCTAAGCCCAGAAAGCTACGTACTTCGGTCACCGACTTCGGTTGCTCCCAACTTTGTATGGCTTCAATCTTCGTCGGGTCGACAGATACTCCATGTTTTGACACCACGTGCCCAAGGAATGCTACTTCCTCAAGCCAGAACTCGCATTTCTTCAGTTTGGCATATAGCTTATTTTCACGAAGCCTTTGCAGTACCAGCTTCAAATGGTGCTCATGTTCTTCACGGCTTTTGGAATAGATGAGAATGTCATCAATAAAGACAACAACGAACTGATCTATCTTTGAATACATGGTTCATCATATCCATGAAGGCAACAAGAGCATTAGTCAATCCAAAAGACATGACTAAGAATTCATAATGCCCGTACCGAGTTATGAAGACAGTCTTCGGAATATCCTCAGTTTTAATCTTCAGCTGATGATATCCAGAACGAAGATCGATCTTTGAAAAGAATTGTGCTCTTTGCAACTAGTCAAACAGGTCATCAATACGAGGTAACGGATACCTATTCTTGATGGTGACATGGTTCAATTCTCGATAGTCAATACAAAGTCGCATACTCCCGTCTTTCTTTTTTACGAATAAAACAGGAGCACCCCAAGGAGACGTACTAAGACGAATGAAAGCAATGTCTAACAATTCCTGTAATTGGACTTTTAACTCCTGAAGTTCCATAGGAGCCATTCGATATGGGGTTTTAGAAATGGGCTTTGTACCGGGTTCAAGGTCAATAAAGAATTCAACTTCACGTTCTGGGGGTAGACCAGGAAGTTCTTCAGGAAATACGTTAGGAAATTCACTAACAACAGAAATATTATTCAAATCTGGCGTGTTTTTGTTCAAGTCCATAACATGGGCTAAGAAAGCTTGACATCTGTTTTTCAATAAACGAATGGCTTTATAGCTTGATATGACAGCGATTGATTTTAATGGTTTGGTTGCTTGAATTCGCATAACAAGTTGGTTAGGAATATAAAAACTAACAACCTTACGAAAACAATCAATTTTGGCATGATGAGTAGTTAACCAATCAATTCCTAAAATCACATCAAAAGCAAGTATCTTTAAGGAGATAAGGTCAACAGGTAATGTGATTGTGCCAACTTGGATTAAGCAAGATTTATAAACTGTAGATGTAATGAAAGTTTCTCCTAACGGAGTCTCCACAGATAGGTCAAAGTCTAATTTCTCCAGAGTCAAGTTTAAACGTTGAGTACAAGTAGGAGAGATAAAAGAATGGGTAGAACCGGTATCTAGTAAAGTATAAACTTCGTAAGAATTCAAGATTAGCTTACCCGTGATCACCTCGTTCGGGTTTCTCGCGTTTTGGGCAGTCACTACAAACGCCCTTCCAGGAACCGCTAATTTCAACTTATCCGGGACAGCTTTTGGAGTCACCATCCCCGCTGAACTTGGTTTTGCTATAGAATATTCTCGAGCTATATGACCCTCCTTCCCACAGTTATAACATACCTTGGATTGTTGTGGGCAGTTGAGGCTGATATGTCCCTCTTTCCCGCATTTGTAACAAACGACCGGTGCTCGTTCTCCTCCCCTAGAAACAGTTGATGTTTGTGCTGACGTTTTCACGTTATCATTGTTGTACCTTCTCTTCTTGAAATCTCCTCCCGACTCGCTCCTTCTATTATCACGGCCACGATTTCCACCAAAGTGGTTACCGCTTTTGTCCGAATGTTTTCCTCCCTGCTGGTTTTCATTGGTCCGATGACCGCTGCCACCGGTATTACCTTGGTTGTGATCCCTCAGTTGAATATACTCATTATGTCGCTCTAATAATTGAGTCATGTTTACAACATCTGAATATAAAGAAAATTTATGAGAGATAAGATATTGCCGAATCTCGGGTTTTAAACCTCTCAGAAACATCATTGTCATTCGTTCCTCATTCTCGACCAAATGAGGTGCAAACCTGTATAACTCTGCAAACTTCGCCTCGTACTGGGACACCGTCATGTTGTTTTGTTCCAGTCTAATACACTCTACCTCCTTCATATGACGAATACTTTCAGGAAAGTACTTGTCATTAAACAGTTTCTGAAATGTTTCTCAGGACATGTTGAGTACGTCAGGCTGGGTACGCTTCACAGACTCCCACCAGTAATCTGCCTCACCGCGGAACATAAAGGTGGCGAATGGAACCTTCTGTTCCTCCGTGCATCCCAAGACATCGAATATTTTAGTAATTTGCTTGACCCACGTTTCTGCCTTGATTGGATCCGGCTTTCCCTGAAAGTCTGGTGGTCCCAACTCTTTGAACTACTTGGCCGTGACAAACCGCGCATTGTTATCATTTTCATCCGTATTCTGCACACGAGTCTCCCTCGTCTGATTTTGCATGAACTGCAAAAAGCTCCTAAACATTTCATCATTCATCGTTTTCTCGGTAACATTGTTTACAGGAGGAATATTACCTTCCTGTTGCACGTTCTCCTGGTTTGTGACTAAAGGTTGTTCCACAGTCTCACATACTCCATTGTTAACGTTCTCGGTTGCCATTCTCAAATACTGCCATAAAACAAGGGTTAATTAAATAAATTAACATATCACATAATATCCCTATATTATGACCAACCAACACATAAGCTTAGGTAGGACACACTAGCGAAGGATTTACTCGTCTCTCTCCTCCTAGTTCTATTCCCCGATCTCCGCCAGAGACCATATCCCTAAGCTCTGATACCAACTGTGACGCCCCCAAAATAGGTATACATCACCCATTCTGAGTCGCCAAATACATGGTACAGAAACAAATACAACTTTATTAAAACACTTATCACGCAAAATACGACAACACAATACTGTGAGTTTAAATACAAATATTGTCTTCTAGACAACATCCACACTCAAATAAGTCCTCATTACAATTATTGAAATACTATTTAATAAAATAGTGAGGAATGCTAACACCACTGACTAGAAACATCACTCTACACCCCGACTAGTTCCCGTTATATTCTCGTCTCCTGAGAAAAATGGAACAAAAAGGAAAAGGGTGAGCTCAACTAGCCCAGTAAAGAATATTTTGACTAAGATAATATACAACAAATTATCATTAGTCTTCAATAGGGAAAAATCTGATAAAATATAATAGACAATAAGTTTTAGATCAACAACTGCAGCGAAAACAGCAAACCATTAGAAGAGTCAAGTAGAGAATGAGTTCTACTATCTTCTCAGATTTAAAAATTCATCATCAATATTTTATCCCTGTAACAACAATCAATAACCATCTTTAATCAAATATTCATCTTTGCACTACAGGCCAAAGATATTCATTTGTATCACCAGTCGGTCATGTTCATCTCAACACCTGTTCATCTTTGCACTACGGGCCAAAGATATTCATCAGTTAATCATTCATCTTTGCACTACAGGCCAAAGATATTCATCAAGTATCACTATTAAGGACTGGGAATGATGAAAAACATTTTAGAGAACGAATCCAGTGAGACAGAAGGACAAATATAAAGGATTTGTATTACAGTTTATACAAGATCAATAATACTTCATAATAACCAATTATGAAGCAGAATTCAAAAATAAAGATCAAAACATGGATACAATCAAAGATAGTAACCATAATAGCCATCTTGGATAAAAAGGAAAAATTTTATTTTTCGGTGAATAGTGTCGTATTCGTGAATAGTGTCGTATACATGAATAGTAACTCCGACACAAAAAGTTTTAAATTTGATAAAAAGTTCAGACCAATATTTCGGCATAATGATATTGAAAGAAATAATATCATTTACGAAAGAATAACATCCCTTACCTCAAGATAACAGTACTTCTGTTCGGAAGATCGGTATAAGGCTGAAGGAAACATGCACTGATAAATAAAAACTCACAAAGTATCTAAATACTTACAAAATACGCTCGATAATATAGAGAGAGAAAGAGAAAAAACTTATGAATTCTGGTGTGATTTTTAATTCTAACTTAGCCCTCTATTTATAGAAAAATGTTAGCACGCCGAAGCAGACTTGACCTGCAACCTGATGGCTTCACCTGCTACTATTTCCACCCACCACATTTGAATAAAAATCTCAGCACATTTTCACCAACCAAAAGTGGGGCCCACTAATTCTAGAATTTTCCACCAAAATGATAAATTCTGAAACTTCAATAATTTCTGAACCAGTCATCTCTTAAAATTCATAACAAATCATACGTTCATTTTTAACGGTTCAAAATTTGTGAACATATACTCAACTTATATATGTATAACATATCCAAAAATCACAACGATCCAACGGTCAGATTAAAAATTATAACTCACACAATAAAGCTGTAAGAACACTGATTTGATCTTTTAATACCTCCAATCCGACAAAATACTGATAAAATACCTCAATATTAATTCTTTCATTTATAACCACATAAATAAATCCATCATTTATATCCACATCAAATAAATATTTCATTATCATATAGATCAATAATTAATTATTCACAAATAATATTACAGAATCACAATTATGACAACCAGGCCGTTCCCAGGAAAGAGGGGGCTTTCCAATAAGGATTTCTCCTTACTGGTGCGCAATTAGATGACCAAACCTCTCCTTAGACAGAACTTTCTAGACATTGTCAATAATGCTATCTAATAATATTATTCAAATAATATGAATTATTTATCTGATAATAAAAAATACTGTGCAGTGACAATTATTAAAACAATAATAATATAAAATATCAATGTAACAATTATTGAATCAATAAAATAAAATATTAAACAGTAACTACTATAACAATTATTGAGTAATACCTTCTTACGTAAGGATCAATAATTCAAAAATACTGTGCAATACCGTGTGCTACTGTGCAACCACGCATATTACTGTATTTTAACCACTGGGTATTCCAACAGTGTTAACGGTAACAACTGCGCCGTTATTTATAAAAACTCAAATTTGTTATTTTCTTCATCCGACAATTATTCTGTTATGGGGCCCACAACTGGCTGCGCCGTCGTACAAATATTTCCCGACAGAAAGAATATTCCACGACCAAACGAATATTCCTCGACAACAATGAGTATTTTATAACCACTTGCGTATTTTAAAAAATTTCATATATTACCCTTGACTTTAACTTGTTATCAATTTAACCATTTACTAAATAGAAAAACTGAATACTTTTATTTCATAAAATTCGGGGTCTTACAATTACAATTAACTATTATAGATTTTTAATTTTTAATTTTAATCAAATACCAAGATGAATATTATAAATTATCTAAAAAATAGTCTCCATGCCTCATAATAAACGTCATAGTTTGATTTTTATGGTCAAATTGACCATTTTTAAAATTAATAAATCTTAAAAAATATCAAGATATCTGTCGAGAGACTATGATCATAATAAACTATGAAGCAATTACTACTAATGTCAAGTTTTGTAATTTAAAATTTCTATAAAAATATTTTTATTTATTAATTTTGAAAATAGTCAATTTGATCATTAAAGTCAACTTAAGACGTTAATTAGGGGACGGAGGGAATATAACTCTTTATAAGTTTTATTATTTTATAATTTTTAATGAGTCTTCTTAATTTTAAATTTGAAAATATCTCAAATTGATTTTCAAAAATCAATAATAATAATATAATTTGAAACGAAAGGAGTATAATTTATTTCTATAAGTTACCAAAAAAAATAAATTATCCATCAGAGCTCTTATATACGAACATGATAATTAAATATAAAAATTAGATATAAATATTTTATAATTAATTTAATTTATTTATAAAGATCAAAATATAAATAGATAAAATTATAAATCACTCACTAACATAGTGATTGATGATGGTGTACATACATACATACGTTAGTTGGTTCGTTTTCTATGAGAATATAATTCTGTGCTTGCTGCTGGTTGGCCACTTTGTTCCCATCATTCCTAACCAACGCCCAGTCAGATTCTCACTTTCTTCCCACCTCTTTCTCTCTCCAAAATAACCCCTCCAATTTATTCAAACTACTCATATGCCATCCATTTGTATTCACCTACTTTTAAAGTATATTCTAAATTAATTTGTAGGTATACACTATTTATATTGGTATAAAAAAAATTACAAAGAAAATTATCTGGACAGCTATTTATATAATTCTGAAAAATCTAATATGAAGTACAAGTTAGATTGTAGTGTATTTGAAAGGTCTCCAATAAATTCATAAATTTTTCCTTCCTTTCCTTTCTTTTCTCCCGCATTAATTCTCCAGAATTCACAATATATAATTAAATATATTCAAATAATTGTCCCTAATAATAATAAATATTAATCCTAAAAGAGTATATAGCAATAAAAATAAAAGAGTTGTCACCACAAGAAATATGTGAAATTTTATTTCTCTCCACTCTACTACTACAAAAGAAAAACATAAACCTAAATCTATTGATCCTTCCAATTAGAAACGAGAAACTTATTTGACTTTTTAACTTGTCGGACAAAATAAGGTCGGTTCGATACAACCTTATACATACATTTTTTTAATAATATTATTTATTATAATTAAAAGATAATTTACACTCCAAACTCTATACACATGTTGACTGTTGCACTTTAAATTGAAAAATGTAAAAATGCAAACTTTCTTCATTTAATCGGTCAAAAGTGACCGGCTAAGGCTGTAACATTTATTATAGAGGGGTACTTTTGGTAGTTTACATTTATACCAAATTGCAGTTAATTATGCACCGATTATTTTACTTGTGTTGATTATCAGACAAAAATCCCCAAATCAGTTGGGTTAGGGTTCGCGATCTGAAGGAGAAGTGGGACAATGAGTGAGAACAACAGATTCTTAAAGGATTCAGAAGACAATGAAATTTACGGAGTGAAAGGTGTCCTAGAATACCGTAAGTGCTTCAAAGAATATCTTGAATAATGGGCTGGTGCAGTTTATTGTGTTATTTTTGTAGTTTATTGTGTTCTTTTTGCAGTTTATTGACTTCTTTTTGTTGTAAAGTGAAATGGTATTCATCATTAAATAGTATAAAGCTGGGCAGTGAACCCTTTTGATTATCAATATATAAGATTCCGTAGTTATTACTTTACAATTTTTGGATTTTATGAAATTAAATATGATGTGGTCCACACATTTAACAGACAATGTTTACTTTGTGTTTGTGGCTTTGCAGGAAATAAGGAATATTTTATAGTCAAAATTTTTCATGGTGGACACTTTGAAGACAGTCCACATAAACAGTATATGGAAGGTACTTTTAATTTTTTGATTTCTGTCATCCTGATTACATCTCTTTACTTGACATAATTAACATGGGGAAGGAGTTGGGATATCAAGTTGGACACCTAAAGTTGCATTAGAAGTCACCTGCAACTGATATGGAGCGGGGATTATGGGTGTTAGAAAATGATAATGATGTTTTCACAATGTGTATGCTTATCCCTCCTAATAGGCTAATTAAAATATATTTGAAGGTGATTAGACCTGTGGGAACAAAAGCCGACTTTAAAGTTAAAGGAGATAATAATAATGAATGCAGAAATTTGATATCAATTGGGGATTATAAAATAGTGTCAACTGATGAAGATTATATTGATAGTTCTATGGAAGAATCAACTGAGGATGATGAAATTAGAGAGAGAGATAAGGGTGATCAGACTGGGGGGACTGAGTGTAACACCCCAGTCCCACATCAAAAGATAGGAAAAAAATTTGTCTATATATAAGGAAATAAGTTACTACCAATAGTACCTTCAAGTCATGACCTTTTAGGAACCTGTGGTGGGCTAAGATGACCCAAGAAGATACTATTGGGCCAGTGGTTTGAGGCCTAATTTTGATAGATTTGATTCGATTCGGACTTAAAATTTGACTCGAGATTTATTCCAGACTCGGGATTTGACTCGAGTTATTTCACTGAGGATGGGGCAGAGGGTGATCAAACTTAGGGGGTTAAGGATGATGCATTTGGGGATGATGGTGCAAATGTAACACAAAAAGGCAAAGGAAATGGTTATGAAAAAGGAAAAAGATTTGCCATTAACAAAGGAAAGGGAAAACAAACTGCAGAAACCCAAACTTCACAATAAGAAGAACCACATAAACCAAGATTTTCATCCTCTAACTATGATGACCCTGATGTGGAAAGGATGCCTAGGGTTGATGAGTTTGATCCTAAACCACCTGAACAAGAACATAAAGGGTATCCAGAATATAGGAAAGGTGACATAGAGGATCCTGAGTTTGAGTTGGAAATGACATTTACCAATGTAACTGAAGTGAAGGCAACAATCAGAAATCATGGCATCAAACAAAGAAGGAAGGTGTATTTAAAGAAGAACTTGTCAAATAAGATCCAAGCAAGGTGTGTGGAGCTATGTACATAGTACTTCTTTGTTACAAAGGTGCAAAGAGAACTCACACTTAAAATCACTATGTTACAAAAAGTGCATACTTGTTGCAAAGAGTGAGATAATTATTGTATAAATACAGTATGGATTGCCAGAAAATATGAAGATGGTCTTCGGATGAATCCAACATGCGGATTAGATCAGTTTCATACTAAAGTAGTTAAAGATTTGGATATTGGAGTATTAAGGAGCCTAGCATATAGGGTTGAGAAAAGATTAATGATAAACATTGAAGGGAGTGCTAAGGAGGAGTATAGAATGGTTTTGGACTATGCTGCAGAGCTTAGAATAATCATGCTTGGGAGTACTTATGTCTTGAAGAGAGCAGAACCAGAGCAGGGACAAGACTTTGGCAGATTTTTGAGATTTTATGTCTGTCCACAGCCACTAAAAGAAGGATTTAAATTGGGGTATGGACCACTGGTGGGGCTTGATGGTTGTTTTCTTAAAGAACCATATAGGGGGGGTCAGATATTAACTGCAGTTGGTGTTGACCCTAACAATGGGATGTGGCCAATTGCTTGGGCTATTGTTAAATCTGAGAACACTCAGTCTTGGGTGTGGTTTATGAACTTACTGGTGGAAGATCTCGGGATTGCAAATGATGGAGGCTGGACATTCATTTCAGAAAAACAAAAGGTATAAACATCTCTCAATTTATATATATATATATATATATACAACCAGGATCCTATCAGGGATCCCAGATTTTAGTAAAAGACGGACCTTTTTTTTTTTTTTTTTTGCTTTTTTTTTTAAAACAACTAAAAAAAAATTTAATATTTTATGGAACTGAAATTTTTCCATAATAAAGTGTTTTGGGCGTGTTTTGAATACCTATACCAAAAAATGGTGGTACAGTCTGCACAGACTATACCACCATGTTTTGTTATACGTACCCAAATCACGCCCAAAACACTTTATTATGAAAAAATTTTAATTCCATAAAATATTAAATATTTTTTTTTAGTTGTTTAAAAAAAAAGCAAAAAAAAAAAAAAAAAAAAGGTCCGCATTTTGTTAAAATGCGGGAGTCCGGATAGGATCCGCTCCCTATATATATATATATATATATATATATATATATATATATATTATTCCATAAATTATTACATTTATTGCATCTTTCAGCTAAATTACCTTTTTTGTCCCCAGGGTTTAATTAATGCTTTAGAAGCTGTGGTCCGAGGTGCTGAACACAGGCATTGTGTCATACATTTATATAGGAACTTTTGGAAAAAACATAAAGGCTCTGGTTTAAGAAAATTGGATTGGAATGATGCCAAAGTTACAAACTTTTATGTCTTTCTAAAGGCAATGGAGGTGTTCAAAAAGGAAGATAAAAGTGCATATAAATGGTTAGCTCCTAAGCCACCTGATCAATGGAGTATGTCTCATTTTCAGACCATATGCAAAAGCGACATGTATGTCAATAACCATTGTGAGGTATTTAATAGCAAAATTCTTAAGGCTAGAGTGAAATCAGTAATAGGGTGTCTAGAAGGACTTAGATTATATTGCTTGAATAAGATTTTTAAAAGATGTTGAAACATAATGGTGTATTGTGCCCTAGAATAGGAAAAAAATTAGAAAAATGGAAAGGTCAGTATGGGATGGATTGCCATTGTGGTCAGGTGGTGGTGGGAGGTTTATAGTGACTATGACTTCTGGGGGTTATTCATTTGTGGTGGATTTGGTTAAAAAAACATGTACTTGTAGGAGGTGTTACATGTCTGGAATACCTTGTGCTTATGATGCGTCATGCATTAACAAAATAGGACATGATCCATATACATGTGTACATGAGTGTTTAACCAAGGACATGTATCTAAATGTTTACAGTCATAACATTGAGCCTATAAGGCACATATATGAATGGGATCCTACTGGGATTGAGCCACATTTGCCACTAGTTAAACATACCCCTGTAGGCAGGCCTAAAGTTGTTAGGAGAAAAAGTAATGATATTCCAGATTCAAATCTAAAATGTACAAGTTTGAAGAGGAAAAGAACATCATTGAAATTTGGATTTTGGAAGGAATGGGGTCATAATTCAAGAAGGTGTCCTCAAGTATGTTAAGTGTATGTTTCTATTTATGTGCTTTTTCAATATCCTATATTGGGTTTAATACATTTTTGTTTGTCTTTTTTTAGAAACTGAATAAACATCCAGATGTGATTTTACAATCTTCCCAGGCTCCACAAAGTCAATCCTCTCAACCTTCTCCAAAGGCTAAAAGGGCTAAGAAGGTTCAAAAGACTTCCTAGGCTGTAGATGTATATCATACTCAAGCTTCTCAACCTCCACCAATTACAGCAACACTTGAGACTACAATGCAGCCAGGTAAAATGAATGTTGATCAAGAGAAAACAGGAGGTTCTATAAAGTGGCAAGGTGGAATCCATTATTAGGGTAGCCAAAGAAATAACTCATATGATATATTACAACCCAAAAACTACAAATGGAATGGAAAACAATGTACAACACTAAGAAACCTAGAAGCTGCAGCAAGATCCAAAAGAGAGAAAATCCAGTTTAGGATTACCTTGGGCTACTGATGGTCCAAGGTTGTTAATGTTTTAATTCTTTGGGAAGTTGATCGATATAAAAGAACCTACAGTTTGGGGGGAAATTAGGTTTTCCTGTAAAGTGTTTAGTAGTTGGTCTGAACTAACTTGTGTTCTTAATTGGGGTCAATTCTTGCTGGGGAACAACACATGGCTTCAAAAAGACAAAGGGGGGCTGAATCTAGTTCGAGGATAGTAAGAGAGCCAGCCAAATTCGTAAGTGCAGACGCCGAAGAAAAATTCAACACAGTATTATTTAGAAAGACTTTGGTACTAAAGAGCGGGTTTAAACCAGATCTGGAATTGGACGGCTACATGGGCCAAATGATAGCCGAAAGAAATTGGTTTTAGTTAGTTGCACAGTCGCGACCAACAGTGATACCTATTGTGAAGGAGTTTATGCAAATGTAATAAATAGAGAAAGTCGTGTAGTTACAGTTAGGGGAAAACAGGTACCATTCAATGCATCGACAATCATACAAATGCTTATTTTGGGTAGCCCAAAACATTTCAGAATGACATATATGAAGACTACCTTCCCGACGAGGATGAATTAATTGCAAATTTGTGTAAGCCACGAACACACACGGGTTGGCACAAATGAGAAGATTATCTTTCCTCACTCAGCTTTGAGCTGTTATGGCAAGGCTTGGTACGCTTTCATTTGCGCTAAGCCCATGCCTATACTGTAAGACCCCAACTTTTATAAATAAAGATGAATTTTCTATAAATATCATTTTTGAATATTATGGAGTTAATTTGATATAATGTTATAGTTGTGGGTAATATTTATAAATTTTACAAAGTACGCAAGTTGTTATATAATATTCGATTGGTCGGAAAATATTCGTTTTAACAGGAAATATTCGTACAACGGCACAATCATTGGTGGACCCCACAACGGAATTATTGTCGGATTGAGAAAACGATAAAAATATTTTATTAAAAATAACGGCGGAAATTTTACCATTGTTACTGTTGAACTACTCGGTAGTAAAAGTATAGTAATACATGTGATTGCATAGTAACACACGGTATTGATTATTAATGCTTATGTAAGAAGTCACTCAGTTTGATTCAATTATTGTCAGTTAATAATATGAATTATTTAGCGATAATAAAGTTTTGTTTTATTCGTATTATTAACGTAATAAAACAGAAACATCTTTTTATATAAAACAGAATACTTTATTAAAGTTATTCTATAAATAGAATATATTATATTTTATTTAAAAGATTTTTCTTTAAATATGGACAGTCAGATTAAAGTAATCAATCTGGACCGTTCATGGATTAGTTACTATGCATTCCATTTTTCTATAAATAGCAGCTCATTCCTTCATTATTTCTTACGAATTCACTGAACTCTAGAGAGAGAAACTATAGAGAGAGAAAAGAAAAGTATTCTGCTACTTAACTACTTCCTTATTTCAGTTCTTCTTTAAAACGGTAAGGGGTGTTATTCTTTCTTATTCATGAAGAGAACTGTTGTTATTCCATTTCTTATTATTCTGTTGGAATAACCTGTATACGCGGTCTACCCTATACTTGGTGACATTCTTCTATTATTCTGTTAGAATATTCTGTCTGTGTGTTTTACACTGGACCTGGTTCCGTCTTTATTATTATTCTGTTGGAACATCCTGTCTGTGTGTTTTACACCGGACCTGGTTCCGTCTTTATTATTATTCTGTTGGAATATCCTGTCTGTGCGTTTTACGCCGGACCTGGTTCCATTATTTATTATTCTGTTGGAATAGCTTGTTTGTGCGATCTATCGCATGCATGGTGATTTCTATTATTATTCCATTCTTTATTATACTCAGTTGGTTAAGTTTTGACTTCTATACTCCATGAAATTTGTGGAATATCCTTGATAATTATGTTTCATCCAGTATCTTTTCATGAAAATATTCTTCTAAGCATTCTTGAATTTTACTCCACAAAGCAGTATCATGTTGACAATTTGGACGTTATTAATTCTTGGATAAATTAATTCTTGAACTTGTTTTATTGAATTCTTATATCATTGTCATCATCCTCATGTTTATAAAATGTTGAAAGTCATCTGTGGCCTGTAGTGCATAGATGGACTTGGTATGATTATGACCAGAGATTATTCGGTATAATCTTGACCGTAATGTTACAAATGATGTGATAAAAGTTCTCATTGGCCCGTAGTGCATTGATGGACAGTTGTTGGCATGATCATGACCATTAATGAATACACGAATATCCTTGGTCGTAGTGCAGGGGTGATTCGATGATGTGGATTATTTTATTAAGCTGAGTCCCAGCGATAACAGTGTTGAAAAACCTTTTAAATCATAAAAGATAGTAGAGTTTATTTTCTACTTGACTCTTTTAATGGATTGCTTATTCCGCTGCAGTTAAACTTGATATCTATTATATTTTATCAGTTTAACATTGTTGAAGGCTAATGATAATTTATTCTGCATTATCTTAGTCATAATATTTTTTACTGGGCTAGTTGAGCTCACCCTTTCTTTCACTGTTCTCTTCAGGAAATGAGAACGTAGCTGGGGCAAGTCGGGAAACGGAGTGATGGTCCGAATGATAGTATTAGTTAGTAGTCCTCACTATTCTATGTAATAGTGTGTTAATAAATGTAATGAGGACTCCTTTTGAGTATGGATACTCTCTAGTAGACAATATTTGTATTCAAACTCACAGTTTATGTTTTGTCATATTGTACGCGACAGCTGTATTATTAAGTTGTATTTAAATTTTATACCATGTATCTGACGACCCAAGATGGGTGATGTATACCTAATTTTGGGGGCATCACAATTGGTATCAGAGCTTAGGGATATGATCCCTGGCTAAGATGTGATAATAGAACTAGGAGGGGAGAGACGGGGAAATCCTTCGCTAGTATGACCTACCTAAGTTTATTTGCATGGTATTTAATTGGTCGGTCAGAATATAAGGATAATATATGGCATATCAATTAACTTTTATTTTGTGGCAGTATCTGAAAATGGCATCCGAGAATGTTGAGAATAGCAATGGAGCACAGGCGACTGTGGATTCACCACATATCAATAATCGGGATAATGTCCATCAGGAAGGCGACAATCCTCATGCAAACAACAATAGTAACCAAATGATGAATGATGGAATGTTCAGAAGCTTTATGCAGTTCATGCAACAGCAGGCGAGAGCGGCTCCTGTTCAAAATGTAGGTGGAAATACTGAAAATTCTCGGACGGTCACCGCTAAATAGTTCAAGGAGCTGGGACCACCGGAGTTTAAGGGAGAGCCAAAACCACTTATAGCGGAAACATGGATAAAGCAGATCACCAAGATATTTTATGTCTTGGGATGCTCCGAGGAGCAAAAGGTTCCCTTTGCCGCCTTTATGTTGCGAGGAGAGGCAGATTACTGGTGGAAATCGATTAAGCGTACTCAACCTGCTGCACTGAAGATGTCTTGAGAGAAGTTCCAAGAGCTGTTCAATGACAAATACTTTCCTGAAAGTTTTCGTCACATGAAGGAGGTTGAGTTCATCAAATTGGAGCAGAATAATATGACCGTGTCGCAGTATGAGGCTTAATTTGCTGAGTTGTCCCGGTTTGCGTCCCACTTGGTAGATAATGAAGAGCGAATGACGCGAATATTTTTGTGAGGTTTGAAACTTGAGATACGTCAACATCTTATTTCTCATAAACTGTGTTTGTATTCAGATGTTGTGAATAGGGCTCAGTTAGTGGAGCTCGATAACGAGTCAACGCAACCAAAAGAGAGCAGTCGACAAAATGATAATACCAGTGAGACCAGTCATCGAAGCGGTGACAATAAGCGTGGAGGGAATCAACAGGCCAGAAATGGTAACCACTTCGGTGGTAATCAGGGCCAAAACAATAAGAATGGTCATTTCAAGAAGAGGAGATTCAAAAATGATGGAAAGACGTCAGCACCAGCACCCGTTGTTAAGGAAGGAGAACAACCACCTATCATATGTTTCAAATACAGAGGGGAGGGGCACATCAGTCCAAACTGCGCGATGCCGTCTAAAGCATGTTATAATTGTGGAAGAGAAGGTCATTTAGCTCGATTTTATCGTTTACCAAAAACAAGTTCAGCCAAGATGGAGACACCAAAGGCCGTCCTAGAAAAGTCAAAACCGGTAGTGCAAGGGAGAGCGTTTGTTGTGACCTCCCAGAAAGCAAGGAACCCGAATGAGGTCATCACGGGTAAGCTTATCATAAACTCTAACGAAGTCTATACTTTATTTGATACCGGTTCTACCCATTCTTTTATTTCTTCTACTTGCGCTCATCGATTAAATTTGATTCCGGAAAAATTAGACTTTGACTTATCTGTTGAAACTCCATTGGGAGAAACCTTCATTACATCCACGGTTTATAAGTCTTGTTTGGTTCAAGTTGGTACCCACACATTACCTGTCGATCTTATTTCATTAAAAATACTTGCATTTGACGTGATTCTAGGGATTGATTGGTTAACTACTCATCATGCAAAAATTGATTATTTTCGTAAGGTTGTTAGCTTTCATATTCCTAATCGACCTATTATGCGAATTCAAGCAACCAAACCAATAAAATCAATCGCTGTCATCTCAAGCCATAAAGCTATTCGTTTATTGAAAAACGGATGTCAAGCTTTCTTAGCTCATGTCACGGATCTAAACAAAAATACGTCAGTTTTGAATGATATTTCTATTGTTAATAAATTCCCTGACGTATTCCCTAAAGAACTTCCTGGCCTACCCCCAGAGCGTGAAATTGAATTTTGTATCGACCTTGAACCCGGTACAAAACCCATTTCCAAAGCCCCATATCGAATGGCTCCTATTGAACTTCAGGAGTTAAAGATCCAACTGCAGGAATTGTTAGACATTGGCTTTATTCGTCCTAGTACTTCTCCTTGGGGTGCTCCTGTTCTATTCGTGAAGAAGAAAGATGGAAGTATGCGACTTTGTATTGATTATCGGGAGTTGAATCATGTCACCATCAAAAATAGGTACCCATTGCCACGTATTGATGACCTGTTTGACCAGTTGCAAGGAGCACAATTCTTTTCAAAGATCGATCTTCATTCTGGATATCATCAGCTGAAGGTTAGAACTGAGGATATTCTAAAGACAGCTTTCAGAACTCAGTACGGGCATTATGAATTCCTAGTCATGTCCTTTGGATTGACTAATGCTCCTACTGCCTTCATGGATATGATGAACCGGGTATTCAAGGAATATTTGGATCACTTTGTGGTCGTCTTTATTGATGGCATCCGTGTTTATTCCAAAAGTCGTGAAGATCATGAGCAACACTTGAGGCTGGTACTCCAAAAGCTTCGTGAATACAAGCTTTATGCCAAGTTGAAGAAATACGAGTTCTGGCTTGAGGAAGTAGCATTTCTTGAGCACGTGGTATCAAGACATGGAATATCTGTTGATCCGGCAAAGATTGAAGCTATTCAAAGCTGGGAGCAACCTTAATCAGTGACCGAAGTACGTAGCTTTCTTGATTTAGCTGGTTATTATAGGAGATTCGTGGAAGGATTTTCTCGAATCGCTACTCCATTAACTCAGCTGACTCGGAAAGATACAAAGTTCGGTTGGAGCGAAGAATGTGAGAAGAGTTTTCAAGAACTCAAGAGGAGACTCATTTCAGCACCTGTTCTAACAATACCATCTGGCTTGGAGGGATTTGTCATCTACAGTGATGCTTCGAGCAAAGGGTTAGGATGCGTTCTCATGCAACATGAAAAAGTTATAGCCTATGCATCAAGACAACTCAAGGTATATGAGAGGAATTATCCTACTCATGATCTAGAGTTGGCAGCTGTTGTCTTTGCACTTAAAATTTGGAGGCATTACTTGTATGGGGAAAAGGTGGTGATCTTTATGGATCATAAAAGCCTCAAATATTTCTTCACTCAAAAGGAACTCAACATGTGACAACGACGTTGGCTTGAACTGTTGAAAGATTATGATCATACCATTCAATACCATCCTGGAAAAGCGAACGTGGTAGCTGACGCATTGAGTAGAAGATCATATGCAAGTACGAGTGCGATATTGTCAACATAAATGCCCATTTTATGTGAGTTGCAAAGGATGGAGATAGAGTTAAAGACTCTAGGGACCCATGTGATGATGGCGAATATACGAGTAGAACCGACTTTAATCGATAAAGTTAAAGCTGCTCAAGCTACAGACCTGGAGCTGATGCGTATGAGGAAGAAAGTGCAAGAAGGTGCTATGCCGGAAGCAAGAATCGATGAAGAAGGAATACTTCGAGTCAACTCCAGACTTTATGTTCCTAACAACCCTGATTTAAAGTATGAAATTATGATGGAGGCGCACAACACACCATTTGCAATCCATCCTGGAAGTACCAAAATGTATCATGATCTTCGTCATACATTTTGGTGGAGCAATATGAAGAGAGAGATAGCGTTGTTTATCTCAAGGTGTCTAACTTGTCAACGAGTCAAAGCGGAGCATCAAGTACCAAAAGGTCCATTGCAACCACTTGAAATTCCAGAATGGAAGTGGGAGCACATTACCATAGATTTCGTTACCGGTCTTCCTAGGGTTTCTCATGGTATTGATGCGATTTGGGTCATTGTTGATAGATTGACCAAGTCTGCTCATTTCTTACCGATACGAGAAATTTATACACTTTAACGTCTTGCTCGTATGTACATAAACGAGATTGTAAGACTGCATGGTATGCCAGTATCCATAGTTTCTGACCGAGACCCAAGATTCACTTCACGATTTTAGGTTAGTTTACAAAAAGCTATGGGCACGGATTTACGATTTAGTTCAGCATATCATCCTCAGACGGACGGACAATCAGAGAGGACTATTCAAACTCTTAAAGATCTATTAAGACTCTGTGTCCTTGATTTTAAGGGATGTTGGGACAAGTTATTACCATTGGTGGAGTTTTCCTACAACAACAGTTATCAAACAAGTATTGGTATGGCTCCATTCGAAGTATTGTATGGAAGAAAATGTCGTTCTCCAGTATGCTGGGATGAGGTGGGTGAAGCAACGTTGTTGGGACTAGAGTTGGTACGTATAACTACAGAAATGATTCAAACGATCTGACAACGTATAAAAACCTCACAAGATCGACAAAAGAGCTATGCTGATCTTCATCGAACGGGCGTGGAATTTGATATAGGAGATCATGTGTTCTTACGTGTTGCTCCATGGAAAGGAGTTACGAGATTTAGAAAGAGAGGAAAGCTCAATCCTCGATTCATCGGTCCATTTTTAATCCTCGATCGAGTAGGAACTGTGGCTTATAGACTCGCTTTACCGCCAAGTATGTCTCGTGTTCATAACGTTTTACACATATTTATGTTACGTAAATATGTGGAAGACCCGAACCACATTATTGAGTTAGAACCGGACGAAATAGCAGAAGATTTGACGTATGAAGAAGTTCATGTTCAAATCTTGGATAAGAAGGAACATATTCTACGCTCCAAGGTTATACCTCAAGTCAAAGTTTTGTGGAGAAACCACGATGTTGAGGAAATGACTTGGGAGTTAGAATCTGAAATGAAATCAAGGTATTCTTACCTCTTCGACATACCAGGTACGTACCCTAATTTCGAGGGTGAAATTTCATAAGAATGGGAGGTTGTAAGACCCCAACTTTTATAAATAAAGATGAATTTTCTATAAATATCATTTTTGAATATTATGGAGTTAATTTGATATAATGTTATAGTTTTGGATAATATTTATAAATTTTACAAAGTACGCAAGTTGTTATATAATATTCGATTGGTCGGAGAATATTCGTTTTAACAGAAAATATTCGTACAACGGCACAATCATTGGTGGACCCCACAACAGAATTATTGTCAGATTGAGAAAACGACAAAAATATTTTATTAAAAATAACGGCGGAAGTTTTACCATTGTTACTGTTGAACTATTCGGTAGTAAAAGTACAGTAATACGTGTGGTTGAATAGTAACACACGGTATTGATTATTAATGCTTATGTAAGAAGTCACTCAGTTTGATTCAATTATTGTCAGTTAATAATATGAATTATTTAGCGATAATGAAGTTTTGTTTTATTCGTATTATTAACGTAATAAAACAGAAACATCTTTTTATATAAAACAGAATACTTTATTAAAATTATTCTATAAATAGAATATATTATATTTTATTTAAAAGATTTTTCTTTAAATATGGACCGTCAGATTAAAGTAATCAATCTGGACCGTTCATGGATTAGTTACTATGCATTCCATTTTTCTATAAATAGCAGCTCATTCCTTCATTATTTCTTACGAATTCACTGAACTCTAGAGAGAGAAACTATAGAGAGAAACTATAGAGAGAGAAAAGAAAAGTATTCTGCTACTTAACTACTTCCTTATTTCAGTTCTTCTTTAAAACGGTAAGGGGTGTTATTCTTTCTTATTCATGAAGAGAATTGTTGTTATTCCATTTCTTATTATTCTGTTGGAATAACCTGTATGCGCGGTCTACCCTATACTTGGTGACATTCTTCTATTATTCTGTTAGAATATCATGTCTGTGTGTTTTACACCGGACCTGGTTCCGTCTTTATTATTATTCTGTTGAAACATCCTGTCTGTGTGTTTTACACCGGACCTGGTTTCGTCTTTATTATTATTCTGTTAGAATATCCTGTCTGTGCGTTTTACGCCGGACCTGATTCCATTATTTATTATTCTGTTGGAATAACCTGTCTGTGCGATCTATCGCATGCATGGTGATTTCTTTTGTTATTCTATTCTTTATTATACTCAGTTGGTTAAGTTTTGACTTCTATACTCCATGAAATTTGTGGAATATCCTTGATAATTGTGTTTCATCTAGTATCTTTTCATGAAAATATTCTTCTAAGCATTCTTGAATTTTACTCCACAAAGCAGTATCATGTTGACAATTTGGACGTTATTAATTCTTGGATAAATTAATTCTTGAACTTGTTTTATTGAATTCTTATATCATTGTCATCATCCCCATGTTTATAAAATGTTGAAAGTCATCTGTGGCCTGTAGTGCATAGATGGACTTGGTATGATTATGACCAGGGATTATTCGGTATAATCATGACCGTAATGTTACAAATGATGTGGTAAAAGTCCTCATTGGCCCGTAGTGCATTGATGGACAGTTGTTGGCATGATCATGACCATTAATGAATACACGAATATCCTTGGTCGTAGTGCAGGGGTGATTCGATGATGTGAATTATTTT
This sequence comes from Panax notoginseng, assembly GCA_016801055.1. Taxonomy (NCBI): domain Eukaryota; kingdom Viridiplantae; phylum Streptophyta; class Magnoliopsida; order Apiales; family Araliaceae; genus Panax; species Panax notoginseng. The sequence continues at coordinate 4,915,510 of CM029021.1, read as the reverse complement.
ATTAAGCTGAGTCCCAGCGATAACAGTGTTGAAAAATCTTTTAAATCATAAAAGATAGTAGAGTTTATTTTCTACTTGACTCTTTTAATGGATTGCTTATTCCGCTGCAGTTAAACTTGATGTCTATTATATTTTATCAGTTTAACATTGTTGAAGGCTAATGATAATTTATTCTGCATTATCTTAGTCATAATATTTCTTACTGAGCTAGTTGAGCTCACCCTTTCTTTCACTGTTCTCTTCAGGAAATGAGAACGTAGCTGGGGCAAGTCAGGAAACGGAGTGATGGTCCGAATGATAGTATTAGTTAGTAGTCCTCACTATTCTATGTAACAGTGTGTTAATAAATGTAATGAGGACTCCTTTTGAGTATGGATACTCTCTAGTAGACAATATTTGTATTCAAACTCACAGTTTATGTTTTGTCATATTGTACACGACAGTTGTATTATTAAGTTGTATTTGAATTCTATACCATGTATCTGACGACCCAAGATGGGTGATGTATACCTAATTTTGGGGGCGTCACATACACGCCATCAGAACGACGTTATAAAATAGAGAGCACAACTGCTATAACGGATTGTTCATCATTACGAGCTACGCAATTTGATTCAAATTTATAACTTGGATGTGGGCTCAGTTATTCAGGACTCTATCGATTGAGCATTAAGAGGAGGAACCACTGGAGGCCTTCTACATGAATTTTTTATTATCGAATTGTGTCGTCAGGTCATGGTCCAGTTGCATTCTTCAAAGGAGACACAGCAGTCGATGGCCATTATTGGCCATCCTACCATCGAGAAGTACAAGGCATGGGTAAGGGAAATATCACATCCATGGGGCAAAGGCTACATCATAATTCCACCACCGCCGCCACCACAACCTATGAATGAGCCAAGGGCGGAAGAGACAGAGACTGGGTCATTTATAAGCTTTCAAAGAAGGGTTCAAAGACAAAATCTACGGCTCGCTCAACCCCAAGCCATGATGCATAAGTATAACATTAGCATATTCACAGCATTGGCAGATGCGTTCTCTCTCTTCAGCCCAAACGCTACTCCAGTCCAACTGCCAATCCAACTAGTTTTGCCTGTATATCCCCCTTCGGATGATGAAGGTCACTTCGATGAGTCTTAACTCGTCGCTCAAGGAAGTCCTCTGTCTTAAATTTTTTATATCTCAAAGTAATCAGGGCATTCCTTGATTCAAGTTTGGGGGATTATTTGTTTATTGTATAGTGTTTACATGTTAGGTTGCATTACTAGTTTATAACTAGCATGCATTACTAGTTTATAACTAGCATTCATTCATTCATTCTATGCGTAAAAAAAATTACAGCATGCATTCACGTAGGATTTGTGTTAGTAGAGGTATGCATATAGCATTTTTCATTGAGTTGAGCATTAAGCCTTGGTAGTTTAGATAATGGCTGATGATGAAATTGGTTTACTCTTACTTGCAGATAATTAAATAACATGTACTGATTAGCCTTGATCATAGGAACCTCACAGTAGTATTCTTGACTTCTTCCACATTCAAGCACATGACCCATTGACTATCAGTGGCGATTAGAAACTTTATGTGTGATAGGACATGAGCGCTTATTTTATCACTGCTTGAAACTAAGCATTGGCCAAATCATAAGTTTGGGGGAAGTTTTGGTTTCGTATAACATACACATAAAAAAAAGAAAAAAAAAGAAAAAATATATATACATAAGGAATAAAAACTTACTTAGTTCAATTTTGTGGCCTTTATTACTCGAACAATAAGCCCTAGGGGATGTCTTTACACCCAGTGCCCTAAAACTGTCTGGTTTGGGAGTCGTTGGTTGAAAGTTCGCTAAATGGGTAACATTAAAAAGCCTAAGAGAGTTGAAGATTGCACGAGTCAGACAACAAATAAATAGTGGGATGGAGCGTAACACTTACCCGCGAAGCATGAGCACTTAATGAAATATATTTACTTTTTAAAGCCTGATTTCTCTATTCTTTGCGTGGATGTCATGTTTGGTTGAAAATTGGTGACAATGGTGATGTGTACATGAAATTGATCATATAAATAACTTTGAAACTGTTGATATGATATTGGACACACACATACACACGGAAGGGGGCTAGAGTGGTGTCAATGAAGTGAGGATATAAAGGGCTATGATTATACATGATGCGAGATTGACTGTAGGTTATGTGTTTATCTCTAATGCATATGCATTATCTAACTGTTTTGGTTATTGCTCAATTTCATTAGTTGTATACATCTAGTTTAGTTTGTGTTAGATTAGTTTTGTTAGATTGCTTGAGGACAAACAATAACTTAAGTTTGGTGGTATTTGATGAATGGGTTAAAAACCTACGAATCTAGTATTTTTTAGCTTAATATATTGTTATCTTTTGAGTATTGCATATACTTTTCATGTGTTTTGTGTTAATTTGTAGGAATGGGGTATGAATGGGAGCAGTTGTCCAAAAAGGAAGCCTTTCTGAAAAATGGCCTGGGGTGCTCTGCTAACATGCTGAAACTGGCACGGGGCGCGCCAAGCTGGACTGAAACTTTGGATGGTAAGCGCGAAGCGCGCTGCTTACATAGCAACTTGGGCGCGGGGCGCGCGAGGATGGTAGAAAAACTATGGATAGTTGGCTACTGATAGGATTGAGACTTACCTTATGCAATAGGGTTTTTAATAGGACTATAAATATTATAATTGGGCTCAGTTTAATATAACTTTTGACTGATATTCATTGAGAACTATTCTTGGAGGCTTGGAGATCGAATTGAAGACACAACGAAATAAATATTAAAGAATAGAGATTGAAGATCTTCGACAGAGTTTTATTTTTCCTCTTAATTTAATTTCTGTACTCAAGATGTTATTTAATTATTATCTTTTGGTTTCAATTTTGATGATGAACAAATTTCTTAATTAGGAATACAATGGAACCTTTTGCAAAGATTTAATTCAATTACTTATTATTTCTACTTGATGATTCCTTTGAGTTGATTATTATATTCCGATCATTATTAAATAATTGGTTGGGCAATAATTAACTTTATATCTTTAATTGAATTGACAGAGGAAATCTTAGATTAGGTATGGATATAATAATGCATAAATTTGTTGATTCTTTATAAAATAACATAATAGTGTATGAGACGAAAGTACTTGTATGACATGTGTAACTTTGTTAGGAGTTTGTGCTTAATGAGTCTGTTTTAAGTGTCTTGCATGAAAGTAGCAAAATAATTGGAATAGATCTTTAATTTTTATTAATCATTGAAAGATGTTAGTAAATTGATAGGCAATCCTAGTTATCAATTCATTGGATAAAATCAAGTGGGAATAAGGTAAGGGGATTATTGTGAAGCAATTGAGAAAATTGTATTCCTATGTATTAATCCTATGCTAATCAATCCTTGTCAGTTAATTAGTTCTTAATCATTTAAATTAAATCAATTTTCACAAATCAATTAAGGTGACTGTATAAGTGGAATTAAATTGGTAGAAACTTGGTAATTAGAGTAAATAGTAGTAACTGTTCCCTATGGGTTCGACACTATTCTTACTTCTTTATTACTTGATTGATCGTGTATACTTGCGCGTCTTTGTCATTATATAAATCGGACAACATTGCCCGTATTGCGAGTTTATGATATTTGTGATATTAATACATTAATACAGTAATACAGAAAATAAATTTATAATAATAGTGGTAAGTAATAAAGAATAGTAATTTTGAAAATGTGTAATGTGTGTCCTGAAGTGTGAAATGTGTGTAAGAATAGTCCTAAAATATATAAAATGTGTCTTGAATAGGGGTGAAAACGAGTCAAATCTCAGCGAATACTCTAATGCTCAGATTCGGCTTGACTCAAAAAAAATGAGCTCAAATTCGACTCGAATTCGATAAGGAATTTCTAATTTTGCGCCAGATTCGACTCGAATCATTACTCGGACCTACTCGGCTCGTAAGTACTTGACTCGTTTACAAAATGAATTACTCACGAGCCTTCAAATCGAGTTTCGAATATGAAATATTTCGTTTAATACTGAACCACTACATACTAAATTGATTATTGAACTAATGTTTATATATAAAAGTCTTTTACTTTTATTTATCTAAAGAAATTACAAAGAATGTAATACGAATTGACAATCAATTCACTGATTTATTCAAGTACAAGCTTACACAATTTAATACTACACTTTATAAATTATAAAGATTGATACAAATATCACATATTTAGCTTATTAGTATGGATCAGACCAGTATTCGAATATGATCCATCAAGCAGGTATCGAGTATATATGGTTCGAGAAAAAATAAAATACTCGAACCCTAATCTGAGTAAATACTGGTATACTCGAATTCGACTCGTGTATCATTAAACAGAAAACGAGTATGGATCATATTCGACTCGAATCAACTTCGAATTCGAGCTTTGGATCATATTTTTGAACCGATCTCGAGTCGAGTATCGAGCTACTCTGCTCGGCTAACACCCCTTGTCTTGAAGTGTGAAACGTGTGTAAGAATAGTCCTAAAGTGTGTAGCGTGTGTTCTGAAAATGTGTAACGAGTGGATTGGTGATAAACGGTATAGATTAAAAGTGGCCTAAAATGTGTAACGTGTGGTGATGTTGATGTGGGATAGATTTTTGCTATAAATAGGGGGTTAAGCAGAAGGATTTTCATAAATCTCTTGGATATCCTTCTTTCCACTCTTTGAATCATTAGTGTAAGTGTCTTTGAGGTGCTAAGGTTGTCTTAAGTTTTGGTTCACCAAATTGTTAAGGTGAGTTTTCATAATAGTTGCATTAGCACCTATACACATCACACAATTTTTACAACTCTTCCTGTAGAAGACTCTTCAATTTGAAGATTTATTTTGAAAAACTTTCTCTTGAATATTGTTTTGAAATATTACTTATTTTAAAAGTTATTTTGAAATACTCTGTTTTGTACACTATACAAATTTATACTATCTAGTTCATTTTGAAAATTTCATAATATACGAGTTAGTGTATACTATGAAACTTATATGTGGTAGTTACTAATTATATTTTAATATACATATAGGTTGATCAAGGCAGTATCTAATCATGTGTTAAGATAAGTGATATCATTTTCTTTCATACCCCATATTATGGTAATTAATAAATTATTATTCTTTTTTATAACTTTTTAATTCATTAAATCGAGAAAATTCTTAAACTATTTAAAACATTCTTAATATATAGTTTGCGCTACATCTAATATCTTTTCTCCTGAATCTTCCTATTGCGTTTAACACGTGATAGTTTAATTGTGAAACTTATTTATTCTATTCTTGAACTCTAATCGAATTTCTGGATATCATGTTAACAATTTGGACATTATTAGACTCTGGATAAATTAATGTCAAATCTCGAATGTTTATTTTTTTTTATTGTTCATACAACTTCTATTCATTCTTTATATCACTGTAATTTGTACTATTTGTACTAATCATCAAAGAATCAAGTTATGGTGAATGTCTTTGGCCTGAGTGCAAAGACGATATGCTTGTTGAGTGTCTTTGGTCTGTATGACAAGGGCACATGATGAAAGTTCACTTTGGCATGTAGTGTAAAGATGGACTGTTGATTGATATGATCATGAACTTTGGTGTTACAAATGAATATATTTGGCCCGTAGTGCAAAGACGAACTGTTGATTTATATGATTATGAACAGAAACTATTGATTGGTGTTACATGGATAAAATATTGATGGTGAACTTTTAAAGATAGTAGACATTATGGTCTACTTGACTCTTCTAATGGATTGCTTATTCCATTGCAGTTATCGTTGAAAACTTATAATATCTTATTCCTCATTATTTTAGTCATGATATTATTTAATGGACTATTTGAGTTAACCCTTTTTCCTTTTTGTTCTATTGTTCTTCTTAGAAAATGAGAGTATAGTTGGACTAGCCGAAGAATTGAGTAATGGTCTGAGATAGTTACTATAGTAGTTCTCACTATGTTGTAAAATAGTATGAAAGTAATTGTATTGATAACTTAATTTGGATGTTAATATCGTTGTACTATATGCAGTACAATATTAGTATTAAAAACTCACAATTTATGTGTTGTCATATTTTGCATGACAAGTATAATAGTTGTAAATAGTAAAATTTGTATTTGATAGTATATATTTTTGAAGACTCAAATTGGATTGTATAAACTTTATTTTGAAGTGTCACAAAAATAATATTAAATTAAAATAAATAGTACAATTACAAGTATGTTTTTTTTTTTGTAAGCAACATAACCTTATATTTTATCTAGTGGGCAGATAAGTGAGCATTAACCTCTCTTACTTTTCCATACTATTTTTGTTTATTTATTCGTAATACCATAATGAGACAAAAGGGGAAAAGAATAAAAAATAGGCAAAGATACGTACCTAACAATTCAAAATTCTAAAGGAACCAAAACTGATGCATGATTCCTAAACAAGACTATCTAAGTGATTAATTTTGCCTTTTATTTTATTCAAATCTTTTCTTTTTTTTGCTTTAACTTTTTTTTGTTGCATGCATTTAGACACATAATTATGTCCATGTTCATTTTCTCTTTCCTCTATAAATTCTAGTGCAAAGTTACCCCCAAAGGAAAAAGAAAGTGTACTAAAGAGAATTGAGAAACCTACACACGTACATATCGAGTGAGGGAGAAAGAAAGAGAAATGGAATGGAAAAAATGTTATTTGGATTTGATACTAGTACCCTTGGGGCTTCTAACATCCTTGAGTTACCATGCGTGGTTATGGCACAAAGTTCGTACGCAACCACTCACCACCGTCATCGGAACAAATGCCAGGGGGCGCCGCTTGTGGGTATCGACCATGATGAAGGTAATTTTATTTGCACAAATTAAAATAATGTTTTGATGCACATAAATCACATCATTTTATAAAAAAAAAAAAAAGTGTTCTTATAATTAGACTGATCATCTTAATTGAAGGACAATGACAAGAAAAACATCTTGGCCGTCCAAACCCTCCGGAACACCATCATGGGATCAACCTTAATGGCCACAACCTCAATCCTCCTCTCCTCCGGCCTGGCCGCCATCATAAGCAGCACATACAGCGTAAAAAAGCCCCTCGACGACACCATTTATGGCGGTCACGGGGAGTTCATGGTGGCACTAAAGTACGTTACACTCGTAGTCATTTTCCTCTTCTCGTTTATGTGTCATTCTCTCTCCATTAGGTTCATCAACCAAGTGAACTTCCTCGTCAATACTCCACAAGACGAAATAATGTCGTCCATAATTACTGTTGAGTACATATCGGAGCTTTTGGAGAAAGGGGTTAGTTTGAACACGGTGGGGAACAGATTGTTTTATGCAGCGGTTCCGGTTTTGCTTTGGATATTTGGGCCAGTGCTTGTTTTTTTGTTTTCTCTCGCTTTGGTCCCTGTTCTTTACAATCTTGATGTTGTGTTTGTAAGAGAAAAGGGAAATGTTGAGGATAGGGAAAATATAATTAGTCATGAATGCTGTTGATTATGTCAAATTCGTAAATCTGGGTCTCACCATCTAGTTAGTTAACTGTCATTTGAGTTAGTTAAAGTGTTTTTATTTATTTAAGTTGATTAAAATTTGGACTCATATTTAAAATATATATATATATATAAATTAAACTATTTTCAACCCATATATATTTTTCATTCCAAATCCAAATCTTCAATAATGCAATTGATATCGTCCGTCCTGAGCTGATGGGGAGTCAATCCACTGTCAATACTTTGATAATGCACTTTGTTCCCCAGCAACTGCAATGGTTATAAGTCGCTGATGAGGAGTCAATCCACTGTCAATACTTTAATACTTTGATAATGCATTTTGTTCCCCAGCAACTGCAATATATATTTAGTCATTACAATTTCATGCATAAATAAACTAACTACATAATTAATAAACTGTTTATTTATTTTTTCAAACAATAAAAGTAGGGAGAAATTATTAATACCTAATTAATTATATACCACTATCATATGCCCATCAAAAAATATATTTCTCATGACTAAAATCAGGTATGCGACCCATATGACAAATTATTAATACTTAATTAATTATTTTTTAAAGCATGGTATATATTGAGATATTACATCTGGAGATGATTGCCTTATTTTTAATATATACTACTTCTAATTGTTTTTATCTTTTTCGTATATATTAAGATTCATTTAAAACACACTTAAATTCATTCAAAAACTCATGATCGAAAACCTCTAATAGTACAGTTGAAATCTTGTAAATAATTCAATATGCTATAAAAACCTGCAAGCATAACACAATTTTAAATATACAATATATATATATATGCTATATATATATATAGACACATGTTAGAAAGTATATAAAAAAATTGAGTGTCGAAAAATTTTTAGAGAAAGAAAGTGTACAAAAATTTTAGAGATAATCTAAAAATTTTAGAAAGTGTGTTTAAAAATGTTTAGAGAGGAAGAATGTATGAACAGAGGCGGAACTAGGGGGTCCGAGAGGTCACATGATCCCCCAACCTGGAATCTTGGGGGTTATTTGCCTTCTTTTCCTTTCTTTTTCTTTTATATATTTTGTTTTCTCCTTTGTTTTTCTCTTGATTTTGCTTTATAATCAAAGTGGGACAAAAAAGGTGGTAGCAATTTTCTCTGTAAACTAATTAAAAATAAAAAGCTATAGAAATAAAATAATTTTTTTTATCCCACTATAGTGACCATAAGTGCACCATAGTTCTATCCTATCAAGATTATTAAATCTTTTTTTTTTGTTGGAATTCCTTATTTCATTCTAATTAATCTCATGAACCACAATATAAGGTTTTGAATATATAATATTATAATTTGTAATTTATCTATAAAAGTAGCTAATCTATTGACTAAAAACTTCAAAGTCTGATTAATTAATAGTCCCATAGTTCGAGGGAAATTAATATATATATATATATATATATATATATATATATATATATATATATATATATAAGCCATTAGACTCACAACTCAAAGGTTGACCAGGGTTGGAATATGATGTTGTGAAATACTATAATTGGGCAAAATGAATTTGAAAGAAACACTCCAAGCGTCAATAAATATTTGTTTTTACTGATATATTTTGACCCTCCTCTAAAAATGTTCTGGTTCTGCGTATAAAATATTAGAAATATAAGCTGAAGGAATATAGAAATTAAACATCATAAATAATTTATTTAATTGGATCATAATAATGGTAAACTTAAAATTTGAAATATGAGTATATTTGACTCATAACTATATGGTTTTAGCCCACACAGCTCATATTAAAAATAAGTAATATAGTTTTAGTTCTTAAATAGAACCATAACCAAATTTTAAAAATTAAAATCAACCCGTAACCATATTTCCAAATTTGTGATCGTTAAAAATGTATTTTCGATATATGTGCCATGCCCGGTTTTTTGTTTTAAAAATTTTTAGTACCATTTTGGGAGAGAAAAAATGAGTTTTTTTAACTATAGGTTTTTAAAAGGTTAATTTTAAAAGGCCGTAACTTAGAGGAGAATAGATCATCTGTCTCCATTTTCCTTGTTTCTTTTGTATATCTTACTTAAATTTTAACACTTGACACAGAGAAAATAGGGACAGATGATCTGCTCTCAATTTAGAGAGCTTTCAGTCGATATGATTTTGAAAGGGACATATACCAACTCATTTCAAATTAGTGTATTTGTGTGTTTTGTATCATTTCACAAGTGTATGTCTTTCCACTAATTTTGATTTATTTACATCTGAAAAAAGAAATTGCAAGGAAATAACAAAAATGAAATCCTATTTTTAAACCTCTTGTTAATTGCTCCTGCGGTTCCAAAAATGGTAATATTATTATTTGTTGAAGTTATTTTGAGACATTTTAAAACTCAAATTTGATATAACTTTTTTTAATACAATGGGAATATATATTAGCTAAGATTTTATTAATTATAAGATTCCTTACTTTCTACTTTTTATGAAACTTATCAATTTTAGAAATAATAGATCAATATTGTGTAGAATAATTTTTATTAAAAAATTGTTTCCTTCTAAAATATATTTTTTTAACGTATAACTAATTATTAATAAAAAATCAAATAAATTTAGAAATCTAAAATAATAGCTCATCTTTTTATATAATATAAATGATAGTATCCATCTTTAAATTAATTATTTATTGTTTGTATATTCATCTATTTATGTAATAGGTAAAATCTTATTTAAAATCATATAGTTTTACTTATATAATTTAATAATAATTTTTCATTAGATAAATAAATATTATAGTTATCAAGAACATAAATTTTAAAAAATACTTACTAAATTAAAAAATGAGTAAGAATAAAAGATAGTTGGTAAGATAATTATAATAGTAAGAATGTAGATTAAAAATTTGAAACCAAATAAAGGTTTAGGGTTAAGAGACGATTTTGTACTATTTATTATTTATTATATATATAGATATAGAGTTGAAAAAAAATCTTTTAAATTTAAAATTTATAAATAGAATTATTGTGGACAAGGAGTTTACTTTAATCGGTTCTTTTTCACATGGGAATGGTGTGCTTGCTGGTTGGCCACCTCTTATTTCCATTAGAAGCACACCTGGTTGGCCGCCTTTTATTCCCATTAGCATCCGGTGGCACAAATAGTGCACGTGCTATTATGTGTGTAAAATTTGTCAAAATTACGTCGTTTTGACAGATTTATTTTTTAAAAAAATAGCTTATCTCCTTTTAAATTAGAAATCAAAAATAAATTTGTCAAAATGACGTAGTTTTGACAAACTGTACACAAATAAAATATACACAGATGTGTATAACCATTATTCTCAATAATATAAAATGATAAAATAGTAATATAATATAATTTGTAAGGATAAAATAGTAATATACTTATAACTTTTATTCATAATTTAATGAACAACTTAGCTTTTATACCAGTTTGATATATTAACTCCTTTTCATTTCCAGGATCTATGAATCGATCCCAAAACCTTAATAAGTTAATTCTCAATATTGATCATTAATCATTCCTGTCTTTACATTACATTCGATGTTATACTTAATAAGAATGCGAAATAATTAAAACTTTTCTAAATTCTTTATTTATTTCCCTGAATCACAACCTTCATCATGTACATATCATTGAATCAAATTTATTCTGTTATTCAATTCATCAGTGTTACATTATAAAATTTACATCTTAATTCGATGTTCTTTATATATCGAATAGTACGGCTTTACAACTCTACAAGAGTTAAACAACTATCAAGTACATCATCTAAAACCAAAAACATGATTCAAAATCATAACTTCAGGTAAACAAATCAATCTTCTTGTGATACTATTGAACTCTATTAATCAAGTAACACGTAACTTTACCGTGAGTCTTTAACCTGCAAAAGTGGTTATTTGCAAGGGTGAGCTCAACAGCCCAGCAATTTTAGCAGTTTTCATGCATCACATAGCACATAATATCATGCACAGTTTATACCAACATAATCATTTAAACTCAATACGCATGTTGCTTCTCACATAGCAAGTATAGAGATTAACTTCTTAAACATATAATCGTAGATTAACTTTCAAATTTCATACATATCTCGTATGCATTTCATATATTAATCAACATTCTCATGGCAAAATATAATTCAACCAACAGTTATCAATTTCATATAACAAATACGAACTGAAAGACTTGTCTGGCTCGTAGATTATCAACTACAACTTAACTGTGTGACGCCCCCAAAATAGGTATACATCACCTATTCTGAGTCATCAAATACATGGTACAAAATACAAATACAACTTAATAATACAACTGTCGTGTACAATACGACAAAACATAAACTGTGAGTTTGAATACAAATATTGTCTACTAGAGAGTATAAAAACTCAAAAGGAGTTCTCGTTACAATTATTATCACGCTATTTCACAGAATAGTAAGGACTACTAATGCACCATCTAGGACCATCATTCTGTTCTCCGACTAGTCCCTGCTACGTTCTCATTTCCTAAAGAGAACAGTGAAAGAAAGGGTGAGCTCAACTAGCCCAGTAAGAAATATTATGACTAAGATAATGCAGAATAATTTATCATTAGTCTTCAACAATGTTAAACTGATAAAATACAATAGACATCAAGTTTAACTGCAGCGAATCAAGCAATCCATTAAAAGAGTCAAGTAGAGAATAAAATCTACTATCTTTTATGATTTAAAAGGTATTTCATTACTATTATCGTTGGGACTCAGCTTAATAAATAATCCACATTATTCCTGCACTACGGCCAAGGATATTCATTAATATCACGACCACAAATTATCCATGCACTACGGGCCAAGGATATTCGTGTATTCATCAATGGTCATGATCATGCTAACAACTGTCCATCAATGCACTACGGGCCAATGAGGACTTTTTTCACATCATTTGTAACATTACGGTCATGATTACACCGAATAATCCCTGGTCATAATCATACCAAGTCCATCTATGCATTACAGGCCACAGATGACTTTCAACAGAATATAAATATGAGGATGATGACAATGATATAAGAATCCAATAAAACAAGTTTAAGAATTAATTTATCCAGGAACTAATAACGTCCAAATTGTCAACATGATACTGCTTTGTAGAGTAAAATTCAAGAATGCTCGGAAGAATATTTTCATGAAAAGATACTAGATGAAGCGCAAATATCAAGAATATTCCACTAATTTCATGGAATATAAAAGTTAAAACTTTAACCAATTGAATATAATAAAGAATGGAATAACAAAAGAAATCACCATGTATGCGATAGACCGCACAGATAGGTTATTCCAACAGGAAAATAAATAATGGAACCAGGTCATGCGTAAACGCACCGACAGGATATTCCGATAGAATAATAAATAATGGAACCAGGTCCGGCGTAAACGCACGGACAGGATGTTCCAATAGAATAATAAAGACGGAACCAGGTCCGGCAGGATATTCCGACAGAATAATGAATAATGGAACCAGGTCCGGCGTAAAACGCACAGACCGGATGTTCCAACAGAATAATAATAAAGACGAAATAATAGAAGAATGTCACCAAGTATAGGGTAGTCCGCGTATACTGGTTATTCCAGCATAATAATAAAGAATGGAATAACAGAAGTTCTCTTCATGAATACAAAAGAAATAATACCCCTTACGAGTACAACAAATAATATCTCTTACCGTAAAAGAAACTTGATATCGGAGTAGTGAAGTAGCAGAATACTTTTCTTCTTTCTCTCTATAGTTTCTCTCTCTAGAGTTTCAGTGAATTCGTAAGAAAATAATGAAGGAATGAGCTTCTATTTATAGAAAAATGGACTGCATAGTAACTAACTCATGAACGGTCTAGATTGATTTATTTTAATCTGACGGTCCATACTTAAAGCAAAATATTTTAAATAAAATATAATATATTCTATTTATAATCTAATAAAACGAATAACTTTATAAAAGATTTTACTATGCAAACACTATGCAGGCACTATGCAAATACTATGCATAATAAAATATAATATATTCTAATTATTGTCTAATAAAACAGATAACTTTATTAAAGTATTCTATTTTATATAAAAATATTTTAGTATTAGCCTAATAAAATGAATAACTTTATAAAAGTATTCTGTTTTATATAAAAAGTTTTTCTATTTTATTACATTAATAATACCAATAAAACAAAACTGAGTGACTTATCACGTAAGCATCAATAATCAATACTGTGTGCTACTATGCAACCATGCGTATTACTGTATTTTTACTACCGAGTAGTTCAACAGTATTAATGGTAAAACTTCCGCCGTTATTTTTATAAAGTATTTTTGTCATTTTCTCAATTCGACAATAATTTCGTTGTAGGGTCCACTAATGATTGTGTCGTCGTACGAATATTTCCTGTTAAAACGAATATTCCCCGACCAATCGAATATTATATAGCAACTTGCGTACTTTGTAAAATTTATAAATATTACCCACAACTATAACATTATATCAATTTCACTCCATAATATTCAAAAATGATATTTATAGAAAATTCATCTTTATTTATAAAAGTTGGGGTCTTACAAACTGCGTATCGCTATCTGCAATTCGTGTAATCCTACACAATTGTATAATTATGAATTCATACACATTAGTCATATACATTCAGATATTCTCAATGAAATAACAAATTTTACATTGTTTTATTTCACTTCTTCAGTATACTCTTAGGATAGCTATGTTGCTAGTCCATTCCACACTCATAATTATTCTTTCGAAATAATCTTATTTCATCTTTTACCGTCTTTAAGGAATATATATAGACATGCTCTAAAGTCTAGACAGTTAACAAACTGTTCTTGATCACTCTGTAGCACGGCGCAGCCGCGCTGAAAATAGGCTTGGGAGTGGCGCGGTCGCGCTACTCCCTGCCAAAACCAGAACTAAAATTTTCAAGGATCCAGTTTTCTTGTTAGCACACTAATATCTTTGAACACAATATAAACATATAAATACAGGGTTTAGAACAAATTTGGTTTCCCACACTTGTTAACGTTGAGGTTAACTTCTAAAACTTTTAGTTTCTTTTGCATTTCTTAGCTCTATTAGGATTAACATGTTCAAAAGTCTATGGACCAAGTTGAACACCATCTCAAATATTTACAATAGATTTTGAGATAAAACTCGAATCAAGCATCAACTTCCTTTTCAAAACTCTTTAATCGAGACTAAATAGGTTTATTCAGCAAGGGACTCGCTATGTTAACCATTAAGTCACATAACGATCCTAAACAATCGTTAATACGCATGCTCATGTGTATCAAACTCATTTACACATAGTTAGTATAGTCCTTTCTTTAAACATGCTTGAATAGCTTATGTCATGCTTAACTAATTGGAAGCACATATCATTCATGCTTAAAGGCATAAAAAGTACTAGTATGCTTGCTTATAAGGTCATAATGCAATTATTACAATGCTCATCAAAAATAGTTTCTAAAACTTTTAAATTTTCTTTTAAAACACATACTAAACCGAGCTTGACAACCTTTTATATGCAATATATATTGAAACCACATTCCTTACCCATTCGCGCACATAACTAGGCCACATACACATGTTCACAAAGTCAGAACTTAAAAGACACAAAGTTCGTCAAGTTTCATTTTCAAAGCTTCAAGTTTTCTTTAGAAAATCATTATTAACAAGCTAACACAACTCATTATATGCAAGGTAACCTTAGACCACATGTTAGACTCATTTACATACATATTTAAGTTATCTACACATGCTCACAGGATAATAATACAATTAAGTTTATTTTCAACAAGAGTTGTCTTTCCAAACTTAGTAGTTTCCTTTAAAACTCAAACTAAAACAAGTTACAGTGACCTACTATAACTAAGGTAACTTCAATCCATGTGTTGGGGTTATTTATATGCATTTCCAAACCAACCTAACATGCTCAAAAAATCAGATTATAGCAGAAGTTGGATTTCAAGACTATTGACAAACGGCACGGTCGCGCTGGATTTGTACTTGGAAGTGGCGCGGGCGCGCCACTTCGGCACATCACCAGACAATGCTATGTTCTGCAGCAGTTCAAACCCAAACACATACCCATTTGATTAGCATACTCTAAACAACTATCATGATTCCATATAACTCAGATAATATCATGATATCAATTTTCAAGCCAATTCATAATTAATTTCATGAAAATTTTAGAAAGCTATCATACTTGAAAGTAAAAACACATATGAGGACATTACCTCTTCAAAGCTTGAATTTTCTAAATTCCTTCCCAATCAGTTTGCTCACTCAATTCCAGAGCACTCACTCTCTAATATAGACTTATCAAATATTTTAGCAACTTGGATTTGTGAATGGGAGGTTCCAATTTATAGAGGAACCATTACCCAAATTTCAGTTTTGCCCTAGAAATAAAACCAAAGGAAAGAGGAAGAAGCCATGGGATAATAAGAAGCTGGTGGAAAGTGACCAACCACTCCCTCCCCACTATTTCCATAGCCATTATCACCATTTTCTAGCCTTTTTGATTTCATTGAGTTTTGAGCATAGAGAGATAGGCTAGGTCAATGGCCTAGTCACGTGAGGAAGGCAAAATGACTGAGAAATTGGGATAAGGCTTTTTAATAAAGTTGCAATCTCCTTTTTAACCTTAACATTATTAATGTGATTTTCCTTTTGGGCTACACAAGTCACATTTGATAACTTAATGTTATAACCTTATAATAAGTTAGGGGTACCTATACTCATATTCATATAATTCATGTACATTGAGTTAACCCAAATAATATTTTAATTGGGCTAAATATATTTCAGTTGAGTACTCTAAACCCGTTATTTTTCACCACGCTTATCATACATAAGTACCACAATGATTAATTAATATCCATCATTTATTTCCTTACCATTAATTCTCTTTTCATAATTCAATTAAATCTTCAGTTGGTTTAACTTTAATATTCATGTCACACAAGGCTCATTTATCCAAGCTCACTAGAATTATATAACTTAAGCTTATTATATAATCTCAGCAGTAAAATATCAGAGGTCTAGGCCTGGTTTGACTTTTCCCCAAAATCTATTTTATTTAATATTCATATAATATCAAGTTTGTGTGACACACTTCACTTTAATACTAAATTGTTTTAGCTACCTTGAATAATTATACGATTATATATAATATGTATAACTATTTCACTAGACTTTATTAGAGTATACTCATAACCAATTCTCTTAGAATAATTAGAATGTATTACACTAATTATTATATAATATGATTGTTCAATTCCCTTTCTTTTATAAATTGTCTCACGACAACTTCTTTAATCTATACATTTAGTCATATCTTAAATATTAATTCAATTTATAAATCTTTAACCAATATTTATTTATAACCATATTGGTTTTCTTTTCTCATCCGCAACCTATTTTTCATTAACATCTTTCAAGATATTAGACCATTTCATATATTACCATGTTATGTAATATATAAAAAAAATTATCAAAATTAATTAACATAATCATTTCATTTTCTTCATGTAAAGCACATATATTAATTCACCATTTTACTTAAGTGAATTACCCCTTTCATTCACTTCACTATCACGCCACTAGCACATAAGGCTTTAATAGTCAAATTATATTATAATGGCTTAAATATAATTTACTACCTTAAACTATATGTCGTATTCCACTTCGGTGATTCACCTTTCAATTTTGTCAATTAAATGATTGAACTATTAATTTTTTCTAATTTCAACAAATTGAGTCTGTCACGTCAGAAATTGCTGACGTGACTATCTGGGTGGAACCATAAGAAGCTGATGCATGTGTGTAAAAAATAAATTTTTAATTATAAATTAAATAATTCTAATATAATACAGGGTAAAATGGTCACAACTCGTACATTTAAAAAAATTAAACAAGTCAAAATCTTCAAAACAATAACAATCCATCTAGATCTAAAGGAAGCCCCAAAGTCGATCTGAGAATCACAAATTGTCTTTTAGGAGCTTTTGTTCTAGAAGCTTCGTTTTTAAACTAGACTCTCTCGCGCAATTGTTCGACTAGGTGGAGGAGCTCCATCACGTCCGGCGAACAAGGTTGCACCTGCGCGGAGGCGTGTGGGAAGTATGCAAGAGAACGCGGCTCCTTTTACTGGACCTTGGCTGAGCTCAGCGAAAGAGATGACTTTGGGAGTAGGTCTGGTTTAGGATTTGCATGTGATTTTTGAAAATCCATTACATTTTTTACCTTTCTGGCAACCATTGTTGCCCCTAATCAGATGTCTCTCTATATATCTTCCCCATACACACATAAAATTTTTCCTGTCTCTCTCTATATATATTTATATGGGTTTACAAAATTTTACTAGCATATCTGGTTTAGATAGATTGGGGAAAAAGGATGAGAGAAGTAAAAGGAAAGTGAAGACTCCAAAGTAGTCGTTTTCTGTCTGTTATTGAAGAGTTGGTGAGTGAAAGGAGTGAGGGTTTTATTTAGTTTTAGATAGAAAATGGAAGGCACAGATGACGAGGAACGGTCTCCGTATCTTTCGCTAGAATAGTTGAGAAATTTGCGATTCTCAGTCTTTCGCCGGAATCGTTGAACAATTTGTGATTCTCAGAGTTGGGTTTTTTTTGATGGCTTTGTTTAGATTGATTGTTATTGTTTTGAAGATTTTAATTTCTTTAATTTGTTTGAATGTAATTTAGCAAAAAAAAATTTGAATGTATGGGCTGTGACCATTTTACCCTCCATTATATAAAAATTGTTTAATCCATAATTAAAAAAACTATTTTTTTACACACATCAGCTTCCTATGACCCCACCCAAATATTCACGTCAGTAATTTCTGACGTGGCAGACTCAATTTGTTGGAATTGAAAAAACTTAATAGTTCAATCATCTAATTGACAAAATTGAAAGGTGGACCACCGAAGTGAAATATGACATATAATTTAAAAAAGTAAATTATATTTAAGCCTATTATAATATTACATAATTTAACTTAATTAACCAATATTTATCCTGGGTTAATTAATTTCCATAATTAGTTATTATCCAATTCTTGCTTTGTTATCTCAATCCATTCATGGACAGTTTGAATATCAAATATAAACCATATGATAACATATTAGTCACTAATATACAAATTCTAAAGTTCAGATTACACAAACTCATCCTGAACCGTCTGCAGACCAGCGCGGCCGTGCTGGTCTTAGACTTGAGAGTGGCGCGGTCGCGCCACCTAAAGTTCAAGCACAGACATGTTCTGCTTCAATAGATACTTTTATTCGCAAATCCTTTAACATGCTTCCTATATGCTAACTTATTATACTAACAAAAATCAATCTCCTTTTTGACTTTACAATATCAATTACTACATTCTTCAATAATTTAGAGATTAAACTTCAAGTTTAAACTCTTCTTTCTTTAATAGTTTAATTAACTATAAAATCTCATATATAATTTCTTCCCACATAATTTTAAATTCAAAATATATAAAACATACATACATTCATATTTGAATCCGACATATCTTATAATAATTTTTAATTACTAACTCTTATTTTAATAATTTCTAAAATTTCGAGTTATCACATTTGCCATTTTAATATTTCTTAATTCTCTTATCTGATCCAAAATGTGATTCATGGATGTGATTCATGGCTTTTAACATTTCTAACTTATATCAAATTAAGTTTAGTCAAGAATTACCTCATAGTCAGCACGTTCTGAACTATCAACATTTCCTAAATTAGTGTTTGCATTAGCAATGATACAGAGGTGTGCATGCTCCTCACCATTAGACTTTTCTTCATCCGAGTTTTCAGAGTCACTTCAGGTAGATTTCATTGCTTTAGCTTCGTTATTCTTGTACTTGTCTGGAGTGTACTTCTTTTCTTTGTCCTTCTTTTTTAATTTAGGACAATCAGATCTATAATGAACTAGCTTTCCACATTCATAACAATTTGGTGCTTCTTTAGGCTTGTGATCTTGCTTGTATCCTAATCTTCTACCCTTCAAACTTCTATTCTTAAAGAATCTTGTTGAACTTTTTGAATAACATGTTAATCTCTTCTTTTGTTACTGAATCACCATTAAAGTCAGAGTCTTCATTTGAGCTAATTTTTTCTTTAAATGAAACTGCCTTCTTCTTCCTGTCATCGTCATCCCTTTCTGACCGGTTAAGCTCATGTGTTTGCAATAAGCCATATACCTCAGCTACAAGTGAGTTTTGACAAATATTTAGTTTCTTCTATTGATGTGACTTTAGGCTCCCACTTTTTTTGTAGATCGAGATCGTAACAACTTCTAAATGTTCTCCTTGTCTGTGTACTATTTTCCAAGATAGCCAAGCTTGTTGATGATTGTTATTAGCCTCGCATAAGTCTTTAAAATATTCTCATTTGGCAGCATCTTGAATGACTCATATTCTCAAGCAAGTCTGAAATTTTTATTTTCCTTGACTTGGTTTGTTCCTTTATATGTCGTTGTTAGAGAATTCTGAATCTCCTTATAATTATTTCAAGATGAGATCTTCAAGAACTCATTTCCACTTAGAGCACATTGTAGGCACGATATTCTAAATTGACTTTTCTAGCTTTTTATTCAGTCCACTCACTTCTTGGCTTTAGACCTCTATTGCCATGTTTCTAAGGAATCGTCACGCCATCAATGAGACAACTGAACATGTCAAGATCTTACGCAATCATGAAGGCTTTGAGTTTTTACTTCCAATATTCGAAGTGTTCCCCTTTGAACAATATCGTTGGTCGATTGATGTCTTAACCTTCTTGGAATAAGTCATCCATGTTAGTCATATTGATCAACTCTGTGATTTGAGCTTAAGCTCTGATACTAGCTGTTATCCCAGCGTATGACTAACCAAGAGGTTAGTATATAGTATTGTTTAAGGAAAAAACAACAAACCTTACAAGTTGTTTCAGGATGCACAACTAACTATATAACTTATAATTTCTAAATAGATCTAATATATCAGTGTAAGCTCGATATCTAGATCATCAACCTGACAACCAATATATCATTTGTTAGTAAAAAAGGTAATGAACTAGTATATGAATGTTTCTGGATCTGTCCGACTCTCTGCTTGAATGTGACTCTCTTTTGAGCTTGAAGCTCTTCTCTTCTTTTACACTCCTATGATTTTTTCTTTGATGAGCATGAGCCATTTTATAGTTGATTAGATAGTCGTTAGAGAGATGCAAACTTTATTAGAGATTTTGAAATTTTCATCAACGATTATGATCTTCCATGCAATCTTAATCTTTTTGATATATTTGAATTTGAAATGTATTTTCAATTTCAAATGGTCTGGAGTTAGTAGGTGAGATTGCAGAGTCCTCTTTCAAGCAAATGGAATAAACATTTTTTAAAATATATGAATAGCCATTCCATTATAACGCTCATTCTCTCCAATTTTAAGTAACCCAACATAAGAATCATTCATTGGAATGCCCATTCAATTCTCCCCAAATCAAATAGACCATTAGTTACTGTCCACTTTATATATTTCAATAATTCTAGGCCGTCGACAGGTCTAGTTACCGGTCCAATTTTTTTTTTTTTTTGTTATTGCCTCCCAAAAAATGTATAGTATTTAACTGAAATTTTTATAAAATTCAGTATAGGTGTAATTTAAATACATATACAAAACAAAGTTATACAAACAAGGTTATATAGACTGTACAACCCTGTTTTGTTTATGTATTCAAATTATATCTAAAAATAAGATTATGCTAAAATTTGAATTGGAATAAAGACTACTATATATTTTTGGGAGGAAATAGCAAAATAATAATAATTTTTGAGCCGGTAGCTGGACCGATCGGAGAAGGACTGTCGCCGGAAAAGGACTATATATTTTAATTTATATTTTTGGGGACGAAAAAAAAATTATAACTTCAGTAATGGGACGGATAGAGTATTTATAAAATAAAATAACTGCTTTTTTTTAGTTGAACCGCTCCTCAACGGGCAAGTCAGGTGTTGGAATAAAATTTGATTATTTGGTTGATAAGAAAGGTAAAACAAAGGTTTCTCTCCCCTGAAGTCGCTATGGACACAAATTCTAGGGCTCAAACCACCGCCGGTGGCAGATCCGGCGGGAAGATTTTACGACAGAGGCGAAAAGTCGCCGCCAAAATACCATACGACCGCCCTCCTCCTCCTCTCGAAAATACCAACAGTAATAATTGGTTTACAGGACTCATTTTCCCTGGTGCTTCCCGAATGATCTATAGCGGTGCAACAAAACTCTTCTCCTTCATGACTGACAACAATTCGTCATCGTCGTCCTCCTCCTCTTCAGACAGTGGTACATCTATTACCCTTAATTCTACCATTTATGTTAATTAATGAATTGTATCTAATATATATGCACTTATTTTTTTGTTATAATTCTAAAATATGTGCATTAGAACAATATATGTTTTTTTTCCTTTCAGATTGCCTGTTTATGTTTTTATTTTCTGATATCTGCCAAATTTGTGATTGTTCGTGTGGGCATACCTTTGTTTTCCTTCTGTCCCAACATGTGAGTTTCATTTTGCACTTTTTAGTGCCTTCCAAAAGGAATGTTCCCCATTTTATAGACTACAATTGTGACATGGTGTTTTGAATTTTTCTTTTGTGAAAAGTGGTTAACGGAATTAGTAAATTGATAATGTTGGTTGATAAAATAGTACTCCCATTCTAGAAGGGAAGGGGTTTTGCAAGCTTAAACCTGCCTATAATTATACTGCTATTACTTGTCCATTGAATCTATTCCACAAAGATTTTCTTGGTGAGTAAACTCGTTATACAAATATTTCCAACAGTTTCTCTAACATGTCCTTGTAATGTTGGGACCCACCAAAATGCCTCACAGCAGATCTCAATTTAGTACTAAAAGGGTGTTATGGTCCTCTCTATCAAGGTTCCTTGACTTTTGAAAAACTAATAACCTTTTCAAAACAAAAATAAAACATAAGTGATAATCTTTGTGAGATGATGGAATGTATTCTTATGTAACTGAGGGGAAAAAGGGAAGGTCAAGGTTAAAATACTTGTACGTGAGTGCCAACGTCCATTGCATCCAATTTGGAAGTCCCCAGTGAAAGGCGGAGATACTATGTGGGACATAGGGAGTGAATTTTTATTTGATATGACAAATAAGTTTAACCCCTGGATTAGTGGAGCCACTTTCCTATTCCTTAGGTGGACCTGTATCCTGAGAAATGCCCCATTTAGGATCTGGAATTTAATGTAAACATTAGCTTTTTCACTCTTCTTTTTCTCAATTGCTATTAAGAGCTCATTTGGCGGGGTATCTTTTCTCTAAATCGACAAATAATATGTCATAAACCCCTGAATTAATGAAACTTCAAGTTTCCCATTCCTCATGTGGATGATCCAATTTGATCCCCTATCCCAAGATATGCTGTATCTTTTTTGATAAGTAAGAAATGCCGTATTCAGGATCATTGTTGAACCAAAATCTAGTAACTAACGGAATGCATTACCTTTGACGCTTTTCGTCCTTGCAATTGTAATTAATTGTCTGTTTGGATAAAGTGTTGTGGCAGTCACATAAGAGCACTACTCCCTCTGTTCCATTTGGATAAAGTGTTGTTGTCGTCACATAAGAGCACTGCTCCCTCTGTTCTAGCTTGAGTGTCAGTTTCAAAACCATGTTTAAGTGTTGTGGCCGTCACATAAGAGCACTACTCCCTCTGTTCCAGCTTGAGTGTCAGTTTCAAAAACATGTTTGTGGCAGGGGGTTTAAACGTGTCAAAAACACGTTTAGATATAATATTTCTCATATTTCCTGGTTTGAAATTGCAGTTTAGATGGTAAAGAATAATTTATCAAAATTATGCAACTTATACTCCCTCGGTAACAATTTGTGAAATCATTATTGACTTTTTTAAAAGTCAATTTGAAAGATTTTCAAATGCAAAATTGATATAGATTCATTTAAAATTACAAATTATTACTTGTACTTTTTAGTTAGTTTAAAATAATTATCATTATATTGACTAAATTTAAGTGAATCTATACGAATTTTGAGTTTGAAAGTATATCAATTCGACTTTCAAAAAGTCAATAATGATCAAATAAATTGAAAGGGAGGTAGTATAAGTTATAGTTTTTTGGTGCGCTTTTAGAAATGTTGAAATTTTGCGCTTCTCAATTTCCTTTTGTATTTAATCCCGAGAAATTGCATAAATGAATCCTAAAATATCTTGAAAAGTTCTGTTACATTATTCACCAAACATGAGTTGAAATATCAAAATTACACTTTTTAAAAAAATTTCTTGTAGTAAAAAGAGTTCTCTAAATGTCGCTGTTTCTACTGACATCGTGCACTAACTACTAAACATATATTTCTAATTGTGGTATGATAACTAGATCAAGCTTTACTAGAATCAATAGAGCTCTAATAGTCGAGGTAAGTTATGTAAAGATGGTGTATAATAAAGTTATATTGAATACATGATGTGCAATTAAGTCAAAAAGTAATAAAAATGCGTAGTGGCTGATTGTTTGCTTGATTTTGGTAATATATGAAGAATTTGAGGATGTTTTATATTTATGTATAATAATTACAATTATAATTTTAATCTGCTGATGCATGATTTTCTCTCTCTTTCTTCTTTGGCACAAAACTTTTGCTAGAAGATGGTGGTAGTTGTGATGATGATGTTGGATATGATATCCCTTCCGAGGTTGGTAAATCGAAAGAGGTAATTTTACTTCTTGTTTCTCTTCCTACTGATTTATGAGTATTTCATGTTTGTGACACCTTCTTTCTCATATATACTTTCAAATTACAATATAAGAATGTTTGTATTGCCCATGTTTTTTTGACGAAAGTGTACAGAGTGAATTGATCATCATAGTAATAATAGTATTGTTTATGGGTCATGGAGAACCTTTTAAGTCCCACATGAGCCACAAGACCCACAACTAGTTGATGATTGAAATAACTTATCTTAATGTGTAACAAAGGAAGAAGATTAAGACATTAATTACTTTATATTGTTTATATTGTTGTTTAGAGATAAATATATTGTAATAACTAATATTTTTATTATATTAGTGAGATTCTTCTAGAAGTATAATTATAGAGGTAAAATATAAGGAGTTGTTTCTTTTTTAAATTAGGGTTTTTACTTGGTCATTAAGTTTAGGTTTTCTATATAAAGAGTTGTAACATGTATTATTTTTCATATTACGAACATGGACTGATTTGAGAAAATTTTGTGCTTTTATGGTGTATTTCTCTACTAATTCTCTGTTGGGATAGCCGAGTAGATATTCTTATTTCTTCTTTCAATCTTGTCATACATCATTTGGTATCAAGAGCCAGAATGGATAATGTCTTATGATTTTTTATACAATTTCTTTCTATCCAAATTTTCTTGGACTCCATATATTTTGTCAAAGTTCGCTAGAGAATCGATAAACAATTTTGCAAGACGAAAGTGCGATCTGCAAAAGGAATTGTTGTTGCCGTAGTCTCCATTTACTCCACCTCAAAAATAAAATTGTTTTCTTACAAAAAAGCTCCAGCTTTTCTTTGGGATCAAATGATTAAACAATTTAAACTTGAGCGACAAATTTTTGAGTGTCGAGAGACTTTTAAAGGTTTTTGGTATACATGTGGTTTTAGTTATGAAAAATTGCCTGAATAATTAACATGGCATAAGCAAACACTTAGATATTTAAAGGAAGAGTATGTGTAAGCAACAACTCCATATTTTTCAAAGGCGATTCAACACGATGACAAAGCTAAAGTTACACTGAATGCAGACGATCCTGAAATTTTTGAGTTTTATACTTGTCGATCTTAAATACATTCAAGCCAATCTTTTGAAAATTACTTCAGTGGTGATCAAAGAAGAGCCACCTACGGACGAAATTTAAATTGCGTGTACTGCATGGAAGATTCAACTATGGTTATTAGTCAAGTAAAGATAGTTGAGATTGAAGGAGTTGGCAAACATGAAGATCAAGTGTTAGTACATGTTGACCAGGGAGATAAAAAGACAGTCACAATTGAGGTGAAATAAGTAGATTTTCTTATTTCAAATGGTATATTCGAGTGCAAAACTAGATTGTGATGTTCTTGGATTGTGGTTTCTATTACAAAAATCGTGGATGCGTGTTTTTTTCCGATGGCAGTAACAAAAGAAGAAAATTAAGACATTAATTACTTATTATTTATATAATTGTTTAGAGGTAAATATTGTAATTAGCAAGTATATTTTTATTATATTGGTGAAATTATTCTAGAAATTTAATTATAGAAGTAGAATATAATTAGTAGTTATTTCATTTTTAAATTAGGGTTTTATATGTTCATTAAGTCTAAGTTTTCTATATAAAGAGGTGTAATGTTTATTATTTTTCAGTTTTATGAATATGAATTGATTTTAGAGTTTTAAGTTGGTGGCTTGAGAGCCTTGTTTATTCCTTATTTTCCCCACTACTCCCTTGTCCTGCATTATATCATTACCCGGATTAGGATCCTCTCTATTACACCTATCTTTCAATTTCTCACATTATACATTTAGGGACAAAATAAAATTTGTCGCAAACAATTGACGACACAATAAAATTTGTCGCAAACAATTATGTCGCTAGAAATGTCGCTAAAAGTAATATTTGTGTCGTTAAATGTGTATTGGAGAAAATTAGAAGATAGGTGTAATGAAGGGGTTCCTAATCCATCATTATCCCATTTAATATGTATGATGATTAATTAATTATCAACAAGGTTTTTGAAAAACAAAAAGAAATATGACAAAGCCTAATAAATAACAATAAACTTGTTAATGTTTACGCACTTTCATATAGAAGTGTGCAACGGTAAAAACCGTACCCACCCATACCGCATCGAACTGGTTACCAATCTTACCCAAAAATGGATACGTCGATTTGTTACCGAGACGGTACCGATATATCCATTTTGTACCAAATATTTTTTTCACAACCTTTTAAAAAATCAATTATGCAAATATATTAGTTACAACTCAAAACACTGAAACTCAACAGTAAAATATAATGAGAATATCCATCAAGAAATGGAATTTCAGAATGTCGACCAACAACAATGGATTTACCAACTCCCAAATTAATCTAATAGACAAAAGAAACCAGCTTTATATTTCAACAAAAATGGTCGGCTGTCAAACAAAATCTAATCTCAAATCCCATGTATACAAATCAGCAGCTTGAAATAGCAGACTTTGTAAAAGAAGAAGATATGCTCAGCTCTCGAATCTCCACCTTCTTGGGATGGTTTGAAAAGAAGAAATATTTGTGTGTTTTTGCGTGTGTTCGTGTATTAAATGTGATAGAAGAGATGAGTGTTGATCAATGTTCTAAAAGGCGCTAGGCGGGAGGCGGACGGTCGAGGAAGGCCTAGCGCCTAGGCGGGATTTTTTATTTTAAGTCAATTTTAATATTTTATCTTACATTTATCCAAACAAAACAATAATATAAAGCAAAACAATTTACAATAAAAACTTTTGCTTAAAATTCAAACAAATATCCATACTGCTAATGTCAAAGTTCAAATACAAACATGCAATTATTCTAAATTCAAACATATTTTTAACGTATTAGGTGTATTCATAAACAACATTGCTATTAAATAATAAAATTTAAAATTTCAAGAATTTAATTCAATATTAAAACTTAAGAAACTAAACATAAATTTAAGAATTATATTGAATTAAACTAAATATTACAAATGTATCATCATTTATATAATTTGAAGTTGGTACAAGTTCAAAAAATTAAAACTATAATAAAATTATCCATTTTGACTTTATATTGTTCACTTTTTGTTGTGATTTAATATGCTACAACATGTATTATGAATATATTAAAATCAAGGAGTGTTAAAATCATTAAAAAAATAAATATATTAAAATCTGGTTTGGGTAGTTATTAAAATAAAAAAAACATCTTCGCCTAGACCCCACCTAGGCCCCTCCTAATTTTCTGGATAGATTTTTTTGCCGTCTGAGGCTTAGGTGAGGCGTCAAGGGGTCCTAGTGCCATGGCGAGGCGCCAAGGAGGGGCCTAGCGCCTAGGCGAGGCGCCAAAGGGGGGCCTAGCGCCTAGACGGGGATTTTTAGAACACTGGTGTTGATAGAGAGAGATAACTGTGTTTGTGTAATCTAGTGTGTGTGTGAGAGAGAGAGTTGAGTGTAGAGGGATAAGCTACTGCATTAATGTTGCATAGTGGAATTAACGAGTTAGTGGACAGCTAGAAGAGTTGGACTTGGGATATACATACTATATTATATATTTCATGGACCAGTACGGTTCAATTTTACTGAAATTCAAAACTATAATACCGCTACTAGTCCCGTTAAGCCAGTATTTACGGGAAAAATTATTGTTACTGAACCTGTTATAAAATATACCGAACAGGACGATTTGACAAGACTAGCATCGGGAAAAAACCGGATTTACCAGTTTTGTTGCACACCCCTACTTTCATATATATACAACTTCTAATATAAATATAAGATAAAGTGGTTATATATACATAAATATTAAATATAATCTGGAAACAAACAAATTGATATTATATTTATATACATATGAAATGACATCTTGATTTTGTTCCTTATATACGTTAAATATCAATTTATTATACTAATTAGTTACCAATTTACCATGATAAATCAATTAACATTTGACATCAATAAACATTTATCTTGAATATTATTATAATACTATATTCATATATTTTCCCTATTATATGAAGATTGAAGGCTATACTTGTAGTATAAAAAGTTTCCTAAGGAAAAAAAATTGTAGTATAAAGACTAAGCAGCAGGTGCAGGGAAAAAAACTTCAGTTATCGCATGCATTGCATATATCGTATAGTGTGCTACTTCGGAATGTTCTAATTAACTTTTTAAGTTAGAACGAAGATGTATGTTACCATGAGTGGAGTTGCTTGTACTAGAGTGCCTTTTGACGAACATGAGGTAGGACCTTCGTGAAACTTGACCCCGTAGCATTATTTTTGAAAAGACGAAGTATTGCATCACATTGTAAGATATACAGATTTGCTGCAAAATCAACTAAATTAAAACAAACGCTTTGTTGGCTATACATCTACGCACTTGCTACATGTATGACACCATTATATAGTGGAAGTATGCCTCATTAATATACATACTATGAAAATCTTGCAACACCTACTGGTAAGCCTCTAGTTGTTTTGATTCAGTAATCTGTATGCTTTCGATTCAGTGAACACTCATAAGATTACTAGGGATACATTGTGCCTTATAGGTCTTTAGGTATTATGCTGCAAAATAATATTTCAAAAAAATGAAGTACATGTAACTGTTTTTTTTGTTTTGTCAGAAGGATGGGATTACGTTAGAGATGATCAAATCCTTTAGAAAGGAATCTCAACTACTTTTAGGAAAGACTGAACCTAAATGGGTAATTGAACAACTACTTATGCAGGAGACATTTTCAAGGTAACTGGCATTAGTTAGTTTATTTAAATTTTGGGTAAATTCTTTTCTAGTATTCTTTAGTCAATTCAGTTTTCTGTTATCACAATTGCTTACTATGATTGCATGCTATTTTTTTCCAGCTAAATTTCATGTACTAATCTTGGTACTTTATGTATGCAAATCTTTTTATAAATTTCCTTGAATGCCATTGTAGGTTGCACCATAAACATCTGTTAGGGTGGTTCAATTGAAATCTGTTACATCTAATAAATTTTTACCAACCCATTTTATAGGGCATATTTCTGAGTGGCGTAAAATTTAATGAGGTACCTAAGCGGGTCATGTACATCGGCGGGTAACATGCTATTTTC
This sequence comes from Panax notoginseng, assembly GCA_016801055.1. Classification (NCBI taxonomy): domain Eukaryota; kingdom Viridiplantae; phylum Streptophyta; class Magnoliopsida; order Apiales; family Araliaceae; genus Panax; species Panax notoginseng. The sequence goes on along the minus strand of CM029021.1, from coordinate 4,886,052 downwards.
TCATATTTTTAAGAAAATTTTAGCCATGGATTAAAAAAAACTTGAGAATAGAAGATCTCCTAAGTTTACATTTATTTGGTGGTGCGGAACAAGTTCATCAATGATGTGAAAATCAGTATCTATTGTTTATATAGTTCAGATTAACTCTTCTTTTTCTTCCTTTTTTTTTAAATGTTAAAGTTGTAAATGTTAATATTTATGGCTTTCACATCCTTAAATCATATGAAAATCCTCAGTGAACCTGAGTGAGAGTTAGATTACAATTCCTTTAAGAAAAGGTGAAGGAACTATGTCAATGGTGAAAGAGGTTATAGAAATCCTTACCATGCTACTGGAGAAAAGAGTTGATTGCATTTTGGCGGTTTCTTATTTAGTGTGTGCTTTTATTCATTAAGATAGTAGGTCATATTCTTATCCACCTTTTGTTTCAAACTCTCATTTTGCTTCTAGCATATTAAGCATAATGGAGATTCTTTGTGAACCTCAAACAAACAGAGGTATAGTTGAAAAATTAAAATGTTTTCACTGTAATTGTTGCTTCAGTTGAAACCCTCCCAACCACCCCCCCCCCCCCCTCAACCCAAAAAAAGAAGACTCATTTATACTGGGATTCATCTTGGGATTAAGGGTTAGTTTAGCTGAGCATTTATACTATTGACATTTATGATAAGTAAATGTGCAAGGTTTACTACTACTGCTGTGTAAAAGTCCCAACATTTATTGCTGATCTGGCCTATATCTTTAGCGTTCAAATTAAGTAGCTAGAAACTTAGAGAGAATGCATATGAGTTTGACATATATTGATATGTGTTTTACAGCATGTATTTTACTCGTTAATCTTGCAGTTGAGCAAGTTATATTAAATTCATAAATTGTCTTCCATAGTTGTTTTTTCTGCTGCACTTATTTCTTTGTAGCTACTGTTGCATTTTTCAACTTAGTAATAATTTTAAACTTTGAGCAGGGAAGAGTGTGATAAACTGATAGAGATTATTAAGTCGCGAGTTGTAGATTGTTCCATCATGGAAGAGGGACAAATCACTGGGCTAATTGAGACACCTAGCAGAAGATTTGGCAGTGGTATTGCTTTCCTGATATTTTGAACACAAGAAACAACACTGGCAATTTGACCCCCTGAATATTTGTTTCTGATAGTTCATATAATCTTTCATATGCAGATACTCCTGATCTGTGCAGTAAAGCTCTCATGGAAGCCAAAAATTGGTTGGAGGAAAAGAAAGTGGGATCAAGTTCCAAGTCTGGTAGCACTGTTGCGCTACAGCATGTCAGTTACTCTTAACATGATCTTTTGATGCTTACCCTATGATTTTATGGGTATTCATCTACTGTTCTGTTTTGCACTTGGTTCAAATATTTGATGTGTGCTATATCCTTGTTCTTATGTAGTTGGGATGCATGAATGCATCAATTATACTTCTTATAAACCTTAGTGTATTGGAATCAAACTTTCTTTTCTTATTTGTTGTGTAGTCCACCCCCATCAACTCTAATTAATTGAGTGACAAAGGTGACTAGATACCTTCTTGAGAATTTCTGTAATAGTTTACATGACATGTATATTGGAGCTTACCCATGTTCATGAATCTTGTTTGGTGATATGACTCATCCAATAGTTGTTATTTTCATATTAGAAGGTTGACATAAACCTTAACTTCTTTATATAGAAACAGAATTTCATAGATGAAAAAGGAGAATTACAAGAGAGAATAACCAGGAGCTCTTACATAATAGAAGAAAAGTAGTACATCACTGCAATGGCACTTATAAAGGGGGAACCAATTGAAGTGCGAGAATTAGAATCCAAGGCCTTTTATACCTAGAGCTATGATACAATGTTAAGCCACCAATTGCTCTGCTAGTTTATACTATTAGAACCCTTAATAATACATTGATAAATTAATGGTGTGCACAACATTTTAAACACACTTTTTTGACTTTCAATTTCATAAGCAGGACTAATACAGTCAATTTGAACAACATAATGTATCAGTAGGTGGAATAGCATGACACTGCCTCCTCTGGCAGCATTTTGAATTTATCCAGCTACTTCCTTAGATTGATTAGAAAGTTTTATTGTTGCTGGTCAAGGTAAAAAGAAAATATTTGATATTTTTTGAAACATTTTATTTACTGCCATTTTGCTATTATAATATTGCTTCACACACACTTCATTTGTGCAACATATTATGCTTGAAATTGTAAGAACTGGTAACACAGACATTAGAAGTTGGTATCGTGAGTCCTGATTATTCTTTATTGAATGCAGCTTACCAAACGTAAGGTGGGCTCACCAGTGGATATGGCTAAATCATATATGCAGGCTCGTCCTCCTTGGGCTTCTCCTTCTTTAAGGCGTTCTGGATCAAGAACCCCATCACCAATGGCAATTGACCTTTTTAAAGAAGAAACACCATTTTCAGTTGGTGGCAATTTGTTGTCCTCTGCTCAGGTGCTGTTCAGACTACTTATTTTAGAAAATAAATAAAATATAAATTGTGTGAACTAAATCCTTGTTTAATACTATGACGGCAACTTCAGGTCTGAAGGCTAAAAAATTTAACCAGGTTTATAAATGTTGGACCACCTTTTATATTAAAGACTGGTTGGTTGGTAATATGGTGGTAATGGAATGTCATTCCAGGCATAATCATCATTCCGCATTTGGTGTAATGGTTTTTACTTGCATAAATGGAAGGAATGTTTTTGTGTTTTGTTTTTTGGCAACAATGAAGGAATGAGAATTTGGGGACTAATTTTTCCTCGGTTAAACTTGTTTTATTGGGGTTCAAGTTTCTCTCAGCATCACATTTCCCTATTCTCGAACCCTAGTTATTTATTCAGCAAGATCTCCTATGCAAATTCAGGGGTTTCAACAGTACAAATGGTAGGAGGATTCTTTGGAGATGTGCTTGTTTTGCCATTTTGTGGGGAGTTTGTATCAAGAGGAAAGCTAGGATTCTTTGTGGTCAATATAGATTTGCTTTGGGATAGGCTTTCTTTGCTTCACTTTGTACTCACGCTTTGGAAGCTTTTCGAGGAATTTCTTTGTCAGATCTTTATAGAGATTTGTTGGTTGTGCTGCACTAATACCCCGTTTTCCCACTTATTATCTTTGGTCTTCCTTTTTGGAGGTCTTTTGTCTGCAACATACTTCGTAATTTCTTCTCTATTCATCAATAAAATCTTCTTTTTTCTAAAAAAAGATTAATCTCGCCACAGTTTACAACTGTTCTAGAGTCGATCGATTGCTGCTGCTAGCGTCACCCAAGCAATTGTTTCCTTATAGTTTTCATCGCTGGTGTGTGAGGAATAAAGAATTATAATGTTCACTCGTGCCACCTGTCGTCACCACTTTTCGTCACCACTTGTCACCCTCACCTGACATTGGAATTAACTAAAGCCAGTCTCGTCGTCATCACCATCTTTTGCAATCCTCTATGTGCATGGATGTGAAAGAACATAAATCCGATCATCACTGTTTATAGAAATAACAGAGGTTAGGCTGTTCTCTATTTTGTTTTATTATACCAATAGCAACTGAGTCCCTCATATTTGGTTAGAATTCCACCCACAATTACATAGTTTGGTAACTTTTTACAATCCCAACCCTAAGCATTCACTCTTCAAGCTTTTTCCCTGTCACAAATATTTATTTGATTGGCCATGTAATAAAAATAGAAGATTAGTTTTAAAAAAAAGAGAGTTTTCTTCTTATTATTAGTAATCTTTAGTGATTGTGGAACGCTGCAAAAGTGAACATAAAGCTTTAGGCTTTTATTCACACACAAGAAGACAACAAGAAAATCATCGATTCCCTCGAAGAACGTACTGCAAATATTCAAGCTCGTGTCAATCTTATCTTAAAAAGGAAAGTTATTGAGGATAGTAGCTCAAGTTTAGCGAAGAGTCCACCACAAGGTCCTGATCCTATGTTAACTATAGTTGACAAAGGAAAAAGACTGGATGTTGGAGATTTTCATGGAGATTACAACCACAGTTGCTTTCATTGGTATGGTTTGATTGATGGTGATGAAGTAACCTTTTTTTATTTTGCGAAACACTTGAGTCATGAAAGTTTCTACGAGTCGTTAATTCGTACCTCCGGATTACAAGGAATGAATGTATCTCTAGTTTTTAAAGTTAGTGAAATAAAGTAAGTTTGTGTAGAAGTATATTGTGTTGTTCTATGGTGTTGCCACATGATCCGAGTTCCCTTTGAGTTGAAGAGGTCATGATCTCGATGTACTAAATCACAAGATTTCTAGGTGGGTTATATTCTAGGATATTCTTTATGACAGTTGAAGTTGTTTAGGTGGCTAATGAAAAAGAAAACATATTTTAATCTCAATGGAAGTCATCACTAGGAACGAGTCCACTTTTGTGGGGCCTATAAAAAGCAGACTGGTGGATAAATCGTCAACAAGCTCTAAAGTTGGTGGGATTATTCTCTCTCCATCTTGAGAAAGTACCAATCCTACATCAAGTTGTTACAGTTGTCCTGGCTTGGCCACATAGCTTTCAACTGTCTATCCCCCACACATGATTATTGTCCATTCTAAACAGGTGGTTGTGCTAGAAAAGGAATTTGGGATGCTGGTTTGAATGTGGCACTTTGTGATCCTGCAGTTGTGAATTATCATGTCGAATAATGCAATACCAATACTATTGATGCTGAAGCTGATACTGGCTTAGTGGGATGCTTGTTTGAATGAGGCACTTTGTAATCCCACATTTGTGAATTATCATGTCTTAGTAGTTCTTTTTCCCCTGCTTGTTGCCAAGTAACAGATGGATAATACACAACTACCGGGGGGGGGGGGGTAAATTGCTTTGAACAAGGGCGAAATGTGTGGGACTAGTGTGCTCTCTTATGATTAATAGTCATAGCTGTATAGATTTTGAAATGTGGGGGACTATTGTGCTCTCTTATGATTAATAGTCATAGCTGTATAGATTTTGTTTCAGAAGGAAGTTTGAACCGCACTCAGAGCCATGACATGGGTGTAGAAAACCAACACAAAGCTACGGGTTGGGAAATGATGTTTGGTCACTTTTTTTGTTGGTAGTTACTTTTTCCATTGGTAAGTTTATAGAAATTGTCATGTGTGATGTCGTGCCTCATCCTCTTAGCTTGGACATGGATTTGGGATTGTGATGCACAACATGTAGGGAGTGCGAGGACTCGCTCGTTTGTCAAAGGAGACACCAAATATACTTTTACTTGTGCTACTGTGCCAACTTTGAAGCTCAAGAAGAACTCTTGGGTGATTCAGCATGCCCCTTAATTCTATTGTATTGCCCCAAACTCGGCTTCATGTAGTTCTTTTGTATGTTATTTTTGGTCGTGCCCCAAACTCGACGGGGTAGAGTTCTTTTTAGCGGAGGAGAACTGATGCATGACAAGCCCACATAAAGGGTTGGACCAATACAAAAGGCTTTGGAAGCCCTTGCCAAAGAGGTCAAGGGGTCCAACAAGAGTTTCTACAAATTTTATTTGATAATCTTATCAATATTTGTCTAGAAAAGTATTATTTTGATTTGTTTCCTTATTTTAGGAGAAGATTTTCTTAATTATGATGTTTGTAACCATAGTTGATTTAGGAAAAGTAGTAGATTTATTATATAGGGATGTTATCTTCTCTTTTGAAGGCAGAGAAGTGATACGAGTTTTATGATGCATATACTGATGTGTTCTTCATACCTCTTCATTCCCAATTCCATTTTTCTTTTTCCCCACTCCCCTCTCCAATTCTAAACCTTAAATTTGTCCCCATCAGAAAGGATTGGTGGAAGTTTATAAGAGTAGTGTAATACATACAGTGAAGAAAAAAAATTGAATAAAAGAAGAAGATTGAGAAACTTAACCTTGCAAGTATATCTATAAACACACAAAAGCACAAAACTCGCTACTAATAGTTTAAATTTATTTCACTTAAAAGAGTGTTTTCTTGTTTGCATATTCTCTAATAATTGTCTTATATTCATAAACTGAGCCAGTAAAAATCTGAGATTTATATCGATTAAACTTTGTGTTATTTTCATGTTTTTACCCTATTCTTAAATCTTACTATTCTTAAATCTTAATTGTAATGATCTAATGATCCTTTTATTTGCTTGAAATTTTATTATTTATTTTTGAAGCTAGACGCTACATTTATTGTCAAGAAAAGGCGATAAAATTATAAATATATGTTTATTCTTCGAGTCTCCAATATGATTATTTCTATAATAGTTTGCTACTTTGCGTAATGTTACCTGAATGTGGCTTCTATCAACAATTTTTTTACTGACATGTGGCAGAAAAGGGATACTTTTTCTGCTGGTTCATGGAATATCCAGGAGGAGATACGAAGAGTGCGTTCCAAGGCAACAGAAGATATGCTACACACCCTCCCATCCACAAGAATAGATCTCTCATCATTTGCTTTAGAGCCTAAAACTTTCCAACATTCCTTCCTGGCTGATAAAATAATAGGTGGTAATAGTGATAGAATGCATGCGTCAAATTCTTTAACACCAACAGAACTAGTAGATGCATCTGTTAAGTTGGCTGCAGGATTGAGTACTTGTCATGATTTCCCAGGTAAATTTTATTTGTCATGGATAAATATATCTTTTTTCCCTGTGATTAATTTTCATCCGTGAGAAACTTAGAATCTGTTTCTTCAAATCCTTTCCTTGTCAATTTTATTTTTTATTATTATAAAACTGTGCTATAGAAGATTTAAGATATACAACACTCTTTTCAGGTTCTTCAACTATGGGTATGACAAAAGATGATTCACAAATTGAACTGTTGTCATCCATTCCACCTACTATTGTTTCTGAACCTAATCAGGTACCTGATGATTTCATATATTTATTCATCCCAGGAACTGATGTACTAGTGTTGTTGTCCTAATGATAACAACTATTTAGTGAATATAAAAACCTAATTTAAAGTCTAAGTTCTGTCAGGACCGAGTATTAAATGTCTTAAGATTTATCTTTATATTGCAAAGGATCCAAAATTCAATCAGAACTTCGAGGAGGGAGTTACCACTGATTCTCATCACTCTATCAGTCGGGAGCTTTTGTCTAAGCAGCATGATGGTACTTTGCCTTCCTTTTCTTTAGGTTCTTACTCTGCAAGTATTTTATCTTCTGACAACTTAAATTGCTTTCTTCACCATCTTTTAGACATTTTACATGTGTTAAGAAAAATCATTATTAATAGAAATAATTCTTGGTTGAGGTAATTCGTGGAATTATATTGGGTGGGTAACATGAAAAGCGAAGCGAGCTTATCAGTGAAAAAAGTATTAGAGCTAAGGTTTTTACTGTTCCCTTCATTGCTATCCCCCACATGAATGGTGCGCATCTAAAATTTCAGATTTCGTTCAGTATATGCATTTGCCGTCTCCGCGTGGGGGACACATCGGGGGCATATTGAGTTAAAGTCCCACATTGATTAAATTAGACCCGGAAACTCACTAACTATAATTGAGAGTCTCTCCACTTAGTAGCAATTGGTTTTCAGATGGATGTTTCAACACTTACCATAGCAACAATAAATTATATTCTTCAAATTATTTTTTTGTTGTCTTTTAAACTTTAACTATACTGTACACCTCATGCGAACCATGGGTCTTATATTAGAGTTATGATATTGTTGAATTTTTTTTTTTTGTATAAATATTTTATTTGATAAGCTAATTATTTTTTATTTTATTTTTTGTTTAAGAATTGAATCATATGGTTGACCAATATATTATATTTGGACTTGTCTATCTTATTATAGGATATTTTAATAATAGGAACAATTTAATATTTGGTAAGATGATCTTTAAGAAAATAGTTTCCTTATAAAATTATATAAATAATAATAATATCATAATTATACTTCAAATATAATTATATTTATATTTTAATAATAGTAACAAATTCAAATTAGATAAGATGTTCATTGTGTAAAATTTGTTTTATTCTCAACCTATATTATCTTAGTAATAAAATTTTATTTAATAATGTTAACAAATTAATGATAGGTAAGATGATCATATAATTGTTTACTTGTAAAAGTATATTACTTATTCTTGTTTATGACTCAGTTGAACCGAACAAAGAGTGTTGTCAAATTATGATATTGTTAATGTTTTTAATTTTATTGTTGCAAATTCTTATTGGATAGATTAATTATTTTTATTTTAATATTTAAGAATTGAATCATATGTTAATATATTATGTTAAATTATATCTACTTTTTGTTTAATAATAGTAACAATTTAATGAGTTAAATTTGATACACTGACAATGTATATACAAGCGGTGTTAAGATCATGACCTATCATTGAAATAAGGTAATGATGTCCAACATAAGTACTTCATTAATGAGTTATCATAATCCAAACATCGCTTATGTATACACTGACAGTGTATGAAACTTTAATTCATTTAATTTTAAGTAAGATAATTCTCATAAAACTATTTCCTTCTGTTATTATATATATATATATATATATATATATATATATATATATATAGTAATAAAAATCCTACACATATTCTAAATTATAATTATATTTATATTTTAAATAAAAATCTTTATGAGAAAATTGTTTTCTTCTCAAACCATATAATTTTAGTAGTAATAAATCTTACTTAAATTCACATTATATAATACTAGTCTCGGTATCATCGTAGAAGATATAATAAGAGTTTTATTAAATTTTGGAGAGAATAACAAATTAAAAAAATTTAAGATAGATGAAATTGTAATATAACCAAATTTTTATGGACAAAAAGCATTGGAAATTTGTGACAACCTCAGGGAGAGTGGTTATTTTCTTTCCTCTCCCTTAATAATATACTTAAACCTGCGTTGCATGTGCAATTATTTAAGGATATAATAATAATTTTTCAAATTACAAAGGACAAAATTGTAACAAGTTAATATTAGGTATATATATATATATATATATATATATATATATATATATATAAATAATAGTAACAAGTTAATATTAGGTAGAATGATCTTATGATTGTTTTTTACTTCTAAAACTATATAATCCTTGTTTATGAATCAACCGAGTACAAACCAAATTGTCTTATTTTCTTATAAAACTATATTATTAATTCAATAATCCTTGTTTTTTGACTCTGTTGAACTGAATGAACCAAATTATACCTTTTAATTCTAGTTTCCTTCTGAAATTAATTATACGTATAAGTAATAATTATAAGTTCTACTTATATTTTAAATATAATTATTCTTACATTTTAATAATAACAAATTAATATTAGCTTATGATTGTTTTATTGCAAACTATATTACGTAACTTTGTTCCTAATGGTCTTATTGTACAATTATGATACTGTTAAATTTTTATCCTTTTTTTGTATATATTATTGAATAGAGTAATGAATTTTTAATTATTAATTTAATAATTGAATCATATATATTTATATTTATCATATATATTATTGGTCAATATTATATTTATACCTATATATATTTTGATAATAGTATAGTTTAGTATTTGGTAAGGTGATTTTCACAAGAAAATCTAAAATTATAGTATCTAAAGAATTATAAAATCTTACTATACTAAAAAATTTTAATTTTATTTTGTTTTCTTCTCAAACTATATTATGTATTAATTATATAATTTTACTTAAATTTGCATTATTATATATACATATATATATATATATATATATATATATCAGTAAAAGTAATAAATTAATATTACGTAAGATGATCTTATTTTGTTTGTTTTTTATAAAACTATATTACTAATACTTTAATTCCTTATAAAATTATGTTACTAATTCTAGAAATTTGGATATATAAATAATAGAAATTGATCTAACGTATGAAAAGTAAAAGGTCGAACCAAAAAAAGGATTAAAAAAAAAAGTGGACCAAAAATAGAAGGACGAACCAAATTGTCTATTTAATTATATTAAGTATAGAACCAAATTGTCTGATTTAGTTATAGTAGAAGTATAGATTGGAGGAAAAAAACATTCAAAAAAATTCTATTTTTAGCATGTCATGAAAGCACTAAAATAAAAAATTTAGTTCATAGAGTTGCTTAAGAGTTAAGAGGGAGAGCGTATATATATTTTTAATCTTGTCTAATTAGATAACAAATGAGAATAGGTGTGAGGTGTTAGGGCTTCTATTTAATCTACAATATTAATGTTATATATTATGAATTTTGACAATAAAAAAAATATTCTTTATTAAGAAAGATTATCATGCAGTACTTACTAAATGAGTAGAGCCTTATATTGATATCAACTTTAGTTATGAAATTATCAATTTTCTATAGAATATATTGACAAATATATATAATTTTATATTTTCACTTTAATATAAACGCATAGAAGTATCAAATACTAGATATTTGCTATTTTTCTAGTATCTCAACAGACGGATGTTAAACGAATTCGGATATGCCTATATCCGTGTTCGTATTTGTTTATTGAGGGATGTGATTAAACTGAATATGGATAATGGATAATATTTACTTTAACCAGATGAGTGTATAATATTCATTTTAAAGGGATATGGATGCGAATAAATATCGGATTTTTCAGTTACCATTTACAGCCCTAGTTGGGCTGAATAAATTACTAGCTCAATGCAGTCTCATAAAGTATGCTGTGTCTGGTAAATATGGCTCTCAGTTTGGTTATTACTTTATGTTCTCTTACTTGATATTCTTTTGAAACTGGAACATCTTATTTACCTTAACCACCTTCCCTCATCACCTTAGGTCTCCCTTGTCTCCCCTGGTGTGCTACCTTATTTCTCTCTCTCAAAAGAATTTCTCCTAATTATCCTTGCTCATATATTAACTCATCTTTGTGCAGCAAATGATGCAAAATCAGACGATAGAAGTATTTCTGTGAAAGAAGTTATTAAAATTAGTAGTGCACCAAATGCCAACGGTTCAGCATCTTCAAGATCTAGGTGAAAGATACTCTGATCACCTACCTTCTTAATAGTTCTTATTATGTTTTCTTTATAGCAAGTATTCTTGGTAATTCTGGTTGCCTCTCAGTTTGTCTGCAGGTGTGGATATAGAGCAGAACCCCAAGCAATCCGATGAGAATAACTTGCATCCAGTTATTTCAATCAACAAGAAGTTGACCAGCAGCATTCCTGGAGAAGAGATCTGCGGTTTTCTAAGCGAAACTTCGCTTGAAATTCCACTCGAAAATGAAATCAACAGCATTGCCACTGGCTCCCAGGACAGTTCCGGTGTTCGCCTTCAGGAGTCAACCCATGAACCAAGTCAAGTAGATTTAAAGCATGGTATAGCGGGCAAGACTGGTAGCGTGGATGAGAAGCAACACGAAAAGAAACCAAGCAGATACCAGAGAAAGGGTAGGGGCAGGGGCAGGGGGAAATGAGTGTAACTCTGTTCTTTTGTGTAGCTGTATAATTTATGTTGTACATTAGACTAGAAAGGATCCTTCTTGTAGTGCATTTGTAGATGTAGTTATTAGAGCGAATTCAGTTGCGGGCGAAAATGCAAAGGTTCAATGTCTCCTCAGTAATTTGCTTGTCCTTCTTTCTGAGTATTAAGAGATTCAGGTATTGATACAGTTTCTGTAATTTAATCAAGAGTCACTGTAAGGATTGTTTAGTTTCGTTGTTCATCTAGCTCTGTCCTGATAATTAGTGCTTCAACTAATTGTTTGTGACGGTTGTAACAGCTGTACTTTTACCTAGGAAAGCCTGTAAACAAGAACTTTAAGGCTATTTTCGTTACTCATACTGTTCTTCTCGGATTTTTTTGTATTATATCTTGCGAGAAACATTATGACTTTACCAGGACCAGATGCGATGACACACTATGTAAATAAATGCATATGCATGGATAAATAAGTCTAGTGTGAACTAGATTAATTTTTTTAGCAAGGTTAACAGTTTAGTCCCATACTCTAAACCTACAAACAAACGCTGGCTAAGCCTTATTGGGCGTTCATAAGAAGCAACAATCCAATTTTTAAATGGAGCAAAACAATTTGGCTTTACTCTGGTGGCAACGTTTACTTGGGTATTCTTACGGTGTTGTGCCGTTCTTACATCTAATCCAAAAGCAGAGACCATATAACATCTTTTTATTTCTAATGATTTAGCTGAAGCATTAGATATTTTTTGGTGCTAAGTTGAATGTTCATAGCTCTCGCACATTGTCACAGTTAGCTTATGATATTGTCTAAATTTAACTGACGTGGGGGGTGCGGGGGGTTATAAGGATTGCAATTTTTTGTTGCTCAGAGTTTATTCTGGATCTTTGAGATGTCTTCAGTTAAGATTATACTCGTGAAAAATTATTACACTTGAGACTTTATTCTCTTTGTTTCCAAAGCAACTCATCTACCAGCCATTAAAGAGCTTAAGCATTTCCACATGCCATAACCTCGTTTGGGAATGTATGGTTTTCATGAGCTGTTCACTCATATTTTCTCAATTGCCTCTGCAAATGCAGATTCAAGTTTTTGAAGACATACAAACCAAGTAATACATTACCCCAGAAAAAGACTATGTAAACATTATTCTTTACAAACTAAAAACAGCAAAGAGTTTGTTTTAATAATTTGCAGTTTGCAACATCTAGTACAAATTTTCTTTTTCTTACAAATAGAATTGCAACATCTATTTAAAAATAAAACCAGATGCTGAATCCATCGTATACCCAAGACTGAGGTATCAGTTTAGTATCAAAACAACAATGTATACTTAAATATTAAGCCAACAAACAAAACCTCGGAAAACTTAGGTACTTAATATGAAGATCTTAATACGGGACATTATTGGGAAGGTTACGGATGACATTACTCTTCATGCCAATTTTGGACCGCATGGCCTCCACACCTGATCTCCTCATCTCCTTCATCACCTTCATCCTTACCCTATGCTCTCTTGATTGTACAGTCGTCAACCCCATGCTCTTATACCTGAAAGAAAGAAACTTTTAGTGCTTAACTTACTGTTTTTTATTCTTCTTAGTCATTCAGACTCTACTCACTTTAATTCTCAGAAGAAAATGATATATATTGTGAATGTTTGTGTCGATTTTTTGGTTGTTAGTTCCGTGGATAACTAGTAGGCGTAATCTTTCTATGACATCTGTCAAACGTGGGCCCTCATATAATTCTATCTAATCTCATTATGGGTATGTTTAGAAATTGTGATTTGGCACAAAATTGCCACATTACATGGCAGGACTCCTAATTCTCTTCATTTTACATTTTTTTAAAGTTCAAGTTGAATGGACGGTGCAAGGAATATCATTAGAGTGGGCTGAGGGCAAAATTGAATGAATGCATTTCTATAACAGATGACCAATAAAGGAGATAAAAGGTGAACCTTGAGGCCAGTGCAACGGAGATGGCAATATCATTCGCATGTGATGGCCGAGGTTTCTGACGATAGTAACGCAGATATTCCCTGGATCCAAGTGCTTTCGTTGATATTTTATCATCAGTTCTTTGGGTTATGATGAGCTCAGATCCACCATTTCCAAGCTCAACATCATTGCTCATGTCATCTGATGCAACCAGCTGCTTCCCATCCACATCCACATAACTATAACAAAAGGAAAACAAAAACATATGTAACATATATAGCAAACTAACTAGTATATCAGGAAAAAAAAACAAAAGGCAAAAACAAAACCTGCTGCTGTAATCATAAAACTCTTCCAGCTCTGCTTCTTCATCATCACCGCCATCACCATAATGTATTTTGCAATGAGATTTTGCGACCATATGTTTCCTGACTGCTTCCAAACTGTTGAAAGGATGACATCTATCATTGCAATACAAACACATGAAATCCCTTTTAACCTGAAATCCGCGACAGAAAAATGCACAGTAAACCCACTTTGTACAAGGAAACAAAACAAATGTAGTACGACATTATAGTTGACACAAATAAAATAGACGAGGAAAATAATATTATAAGCAATGTGCTTATTACCTTTAGACCTAGATAAGTAAGAAGGCCTTTAGGATCGTTTAGATACTCAACGTCAGGGATGAAGAACCCATGATGCTTGTGCATGTGAACCATACAGCTTTCAATTGTATCATGCTCTAAATCGCACATAAAGCAACATGATGGATCCAACTCATTCACCAGATCATCATCATTCATTTCATCATCAGAGGTTAAATCATTAACATTCAAATTAGTCAAAGATTCTACAGTTTCACCAGCCATATCTTCATCTGGGTCAACCTCCTCCCACTCATCACTTCCTTCACTTTCATCATCTTGCTGTTTTACTTGGGGAGCCTTGTTAACACTACGTGGCAGGAGAGGCCTAATTATTGCAGTCCCCTCAGCTTGATCATTCATTCCCTGGGACGTGCGAATTATGTGACTCCGCGATTTTTGATGTTGCGCATGAGCCTTGGAACTCCTGTATCCTTTGCCACAAATGCCACAGCTATAAAGCATTGGGCTCCCCTTTAGCTTGTCTTTCTCTTCATCAAGAGAAGATTGTCTGGCTACAAATAGTGCTTCTGTTACCCCTGGAACCCCCGCAACCTGATAGTGAAGAAATTCAACGTAAAATAAAATCAATATGCTAAAATATCCAAAGCATATTCAAAGAAGCATCTATAGCGATATTGACCACATCGGCATATATAAATCATACGGTGTATTCTCATATCTCAACGCTTAACTATCTTACCTTGGAATGAACAACCAACTACCATACAATACTTGTAAAAAAAAAGAGAGAATTACATTAACACTATCCTATAGGTCAAGAATAAATCATCGGAATAACAAAATTTTGGAAAGTAACTTGCCCTGCCGCAAAATGGGGACCATGGATCTAAAGGCCTCCACAAGGTTAGCTAATCCTATTTACTCAGACTTGTTGACAAAGAGCCAAAATTGCAACTCTCCTTTCTTCAGTCTATCAAGTTTGACTAGAGATATCATCATATCAAACAGCCAATAAAGGCTCGACCAACACCTGATGATGTTCTTTACATTTCCTTCTAACGATGTCCAAGAATTCTCAGGGATGGTGGTTTCATGTTTTACTCCAAAAATCAGAAACTCTATCATACCTTTGTACTTCATATGAAGTCTGCAACTATTACAAAAGTTACAAATAACGAAAAAGTGGACAACATATACCTTTGGCACATCATGCTTGAAAACTTAAGATCTGAGAATTTGATTAAATTTTTTTTTAACATTTGCGTAATACTATTTTTTTAGTGGATAGAATCAATATCACATCCTTAACACAATCAAAAAAGAGAAAAGTAAGGAATGAAAACAAGGAAACAAACCTTAAAATTTAAGAAATAAAAATATAAAGCATGTGGTAGAGAAACTCATGTTCTGTGCCAACCGGCCAGGAGGAATTTACAAACCTGACTAAGGTTCTAATATAAAGTGTGGATTACTTCATATCAAAGTGTAAAACGAAAGCATTTTAGAGCCCGTAGATTCTATTTCAAGGAATAAGAAATGAAAAGAAAGTTATAAAAGTATGAAGATAGTTGTATGGTAAAGAACAGTAATGCAATTGAAAACTTTATTCAAGAAGGGCATTATAATAAATTGAAGTAAAACCAAGTCTACAATGTACAGTAACCACTTGAACTTAGCAGTAGAAGTTAATCCATATTGAACCCACTGTAATGGTTTAGACTATAAACATCAACAGAGATAATATCATGTGTACAAGAACACAAAATGTTTCAATTAAAACTGTTAGAAAGGGAAAAAGAAAATTAAAATCGCCATATGGATTTAAGCTCAAGTTATAATGGAAAATCCTCAAAAAATTGTCATAATGATTTAAGCTTATGTTCTGATGGAGCAAAACAATAAAATGCATAAAAACCAGGTTAGTGTAATTGCAAAATTTATTATTTTCCCTTAAAGATTAGAGCATCTTTGTTTTGTTTAAACTTCTGCTATTTCTCAAAAACAATATGTTTATTTCTAATTAATTTCATAGAGGGCTTTTACTCATGATGTGAGAAATAGCATTTCAAAGAATTAAGGAGCCAAATTACTGCAAATAAAGTAAAAAAGTCACTACGGAATGAGTGGGGGTTGAAAATTTTACAGTAGAAAATTGTTAGGAAATAAACAGGAGTATTATAAACTAATGCCAAAATCTATGTAGTAACGCTAAAGTAAACTTTTGAAATGATAATATTAAGTTCTAAACAATTACTTCACAGGGAATTTCACTATTAGATGAAGTATTTTTCACACTTCACCCCCATTCCCACAGTCCACCTCATAAGATAATTAGCACGGACAATGTTAATTTAAAAATATTGCATTATTCTTCCCTACTATTTCTTTATTTTCTAATTTCCCGCATAGAAAAAAATCCATATGCATTTAAAAGCAATAGAATACAAAAGCATTGAAAGCACATCTAAAAATGAAAATATGAGTTCAAACTCTTAGCTATAAGCGTGTCACCAAATCGACAAATTGATACAAAAACAAAGTTACTTATCCTAATGAAATTACTGCCCACACCAGTTGACTGTAACGGTCACCTTCAAAATGCTGATATATGAGAAAAAGTTTAACCAACAGCCACTATCATGCTAATTTCAGTAACAACACAACAAAAACTTTTGTGTACACATATTCAACAACCAAATGTAAAAGCACCTGTCAGGCAGCAAACATTCCATATAATTATCCCAAATTAAGACTTAGAACATTGCAGATTTTATTTTAATAAATTACCTTATTCATATGAACAATTCTATAACTCTGCCCATTCTTTCAAAGATTTAAACATTTTACCCCCTTAACAAAAATTATTAATTCCATATTCTTCAATAAATTAACAAAAACCCAAATCTCCATTCACAAAACCAAATCAGAATCAATAAACAATTATAAAATCAACATCATAACAAAACCCTAAAGGAGAAACCCTAAATCGAACAAGATATATAGAGGGGACATGACAAAACGTAAAATTTCGAACTTTTTTACCTTCCGTTTGAGGTTGTAACGGTGCCACTCGGACTTGTAATGAAGCTTTTGCTCAGAATCATCTTCAAATTCTTTGTTGCAGGCGTTACAGGTTAATCCAGGCATTTTTCTTCTTTTCTTTAGCTTTTCCAATTCTTTGAGAGAGAGAGAGAGAGAAGAAGCAGTGGGGGATTTTTATAGACGCGAAATGGAGAATGGGGAAAAATTATCAAAGCAGGCGGTGCAGAAGAAAACGATTTGAGGTGACTAGCGGGCTTGCGCAAGTGTCGACGTCCAACATCTAGATAGGGTAATTCGGTAGCTATGGTAACGGGTCGAATCGGGTTATGAATTACCCGTTTCCAATACAAATTCAAAATGTACATAAATGATAAATGTTCACGGGTGATCCGTTTATTTATTTTAGATACCTAATTATACATATAATATAATTATACAATTTTTTAAAAATAATTTATAAACATATACAAGTGTATAAACTATATAAATTATTGGCTTAAATATAAATTAATATCCTAAACCATAGGTCATACTTAACTTCGGTGATCCATCTTTTAATTTTGTCAATTAGATGATTGAACTATTAATTTTTTCTACTTTCATTCAGAAATTACTGATGTGGTTGTGTAAGTGAACAATAATTGAGTTGATGTGTAACAAAAAAATGTATTTTAATTTTTGATTAAACATTTATTATACATTAAAGGCCTAAATCGTCAAATCTACCGCTCTCTCCCTCCCACCGGCGTCAGTCTCATTAGAAAACAGTATACCCAGATCCGAATCAACACCCAAGAGCCAAACCCAGGTGCAAAGTAGTCTTAATCACTGGGATCACTGGCCAAGATGGCTCATATGTTACAGAATTCCTCCTCAACAAAGGCTACCAAGTCCATGGCATGATCCGACGTTCCTCAAACTTCAACACCCAGCTCGGCTAAATCAGACGAGAATCAAACAGGAATCAGATCCGGCGCCGGATCTGTGTCCAGATCTGGCTATGTATGCTTATTGATTATCATGCCCGTTAACCAGCTTTGTGTGGTTGATGATTCTGGTTTTGTTTTGATTCTACGGATAAATAACTCGATGGTTTCATCGTCTTTTCACCAATTGGATCACTTTGGGGCTTGGGCATGCATCTTCTTCCTAAATGGTAGAAATTATTGAGTGGAAGTAATTTCATCTTCTTCCTCTTGATTTCATGCTTCAGTTCAACATTTTTCCAATTGTTGATCCGTTTTTCTGTACCAAAAAAAAATATTTTATCTTTTTCCTCTTGTTTTCTATCTTTTTCAGTTGAACATTCAAACTTATTTCCCTTTTTCTGTACCACTCTTTTCCATTTTCTCAATGGTAATTTTGATGTTCACTCAACTCAGCCAAAAAGATGTTATTAGTACAAATTGCTCTAATCTAATAATTTGAACCAAAAATAATTTTTTTTGCCAATACATCTCTCTATCAGCCTTGATACATTTTTGGAAGCAAACCAAATAAAAAAAATGATAGATATTACTAAATGAAATTACATTTGCTTTTCCCATAATCTGCAATATATGCTTTTCCAGATCTGGTTTGTGTGCATATTGTTTATCTTGTCCTTTAATCAGACTTGTATTGCTGATGATTCGACTCTAGCTTGATTTCGAACCTATTGCTTATTTACTTTGTTTTGGGCTATTTGGAGTTCCTTCTCTATCAGTCACGGTAGTTTTTTTGTCAAAATATGGTTTCTTTAGGTTATATTTTCCTTTATTGTTGTTATTTTGTCCATTGGTGTTTGAGTTTGTGTTTCATTTTGGTATTTCCGGTGGGGTTTGGTGGTGTTGCTGTGTGATAGGTCCCAATCAGTACAAGCACAACAAACACAAAGAAAGTATTCTCTTTGGGTGAGAATGAACCACAAATTCATTAACTTCTGATGCCTATTTCCATTGTCTTCTTTCCAAAGTTATACATCAAAAAAACAACTGAAATGAAGCTAATGGTGTCCGAGTCTGTAGGAGACTCATTCACCCACTACCCATGAATTGCAATCGTGCTAATAATTGCCCTAAAACAAAAGTAAACCAGCAAATATTAAACTAGCAAATACAATAAAAGGAAATGATGCTGAAGTAGGATAAATGGGCTTTGGCTTCTGAACATGGACATCAGTCCATATAGCGTGAGTTGGGCCTCGGGGTCCGACAGGATCTTCTGGGCTTATCATTGCCCGCCCCATGAATAGGATGCTTGTCCTCAAGCATCAGATGAGGAAACTGGTGGCAAAGAGTATCCGTGGACTCCCAGGTGGCTTCTTCGTGGGGTAGATGCTTCCAATGCACCAAGCTTTCTTCCATGAAGGTGTCGCCAAGCTTAATCCATCGTGTATCAAGTATCTGTTGAGGTTCAAGGGTTATGACGCCATTAGCTACAAGTGGAGGTAAGTCAAGTGGAGTTACAGCTGGAGTGCCATTGTATGGTTTAAGCAAAGAGACATGGAACAGGGGGTGAATTCGAGCTGTAGGTGGCAATTGTAGGCGGTATGCTACTGCTCCGATTTTCTCCAAAATAGGATAGGGTCCATAGTAGCGGCTGGATAATTTTTGATGAGCCCGTTTGAAGACTGTTTGCTGACGATATGGATGGAGCTTTAATAGGACTTGATCACCAACTTCGAACTGGATATCTTTGCGCTTGGAGTCGGCTTGTTGCTTCATTCGGTTCATGGAAATCTCTAAAGTTGTCTTGAGTTGGTGGAGCAACTCGTCACGATGCAGGAGCGTTTGATCCACGTCATGAACTGGGGAAAGGCCCTCCGGATAGGCTGGGATAAGTGGTGGAAGGCGGCCATAAAGAGCTTGGTAAGGTGTCATTTTTGTGGAGGCGTGGTAGGTGGTATTGTACCAATACTCTGCCCAAGCGAGATAAGTACTCCATTTGCGCGGCCATTGGTGAACGAAGCAGCGCAAATATTATTCAACACAACGGTTAACAACTTCAGTTTGGCCATCTGTTTGTGGATGGTAAGCTGAACTGAGCATGAGTTTGGAGCCAGAGAGTGTGAAGAATTCGTGCCAAAATTTGCTGACGAAGATTGGGTCGCGATCACTGATGATGGAGCGTGGCATTCCATGGAGTTTGACAACTCCCTCAATAAAGTTTTCTGCAACAACTTTGGTCGTAAATGGGTGAGTTAAGGGAATAAAGTGGGCAAACTTACTGAGCCTATCGACGACCACCAGAATTATGTATTTGCCATGAGAAGTGGGCAGCCCTTCAATGAAGTCGAGAATGATGTCCTCCCAAACCTGTGCAGGAATTGGTAAGGGCTGTAATAATCCCACTGGTGCCTTGGTCTCTGGTTTAATGCGTTGACATACCTCACATTTCTGGACATACTCTTGAACAACTTTATGCATCTTTGGCCAATAAAATTGTTGCTGCAATCTTCTATAAGTTCGAAGGATCCCCGAGTGCCCTCCGACTTTAGAATCGTGAACTTCATACAACAATTTAGCCCTTAAGGAGTGATCAGCAGGCACCACAACCTTCCCTTTGTAAAGCAGCAAACCATCACGCCAAGTCAAGTTGCCATGAGGAGGATCACCCGCCTTTTTTCCCAAAAGCTACACATAGGAATCTGATTTAGAGGCCTCGCGGATCTGCTTCCAAATATCCACGTCTGAAAAGTGAAGAACAGCCAATAATGGGCTTTCGTGCCGCCTAGATAAAGCATCTGCTGCAGAGTTGTCACGACCCGGTCGGAAGATGATTTCATAATCGTACCCCAGTAATTTGGCCACCCATTTTTGCTGCTCCGGAGTTGAAACACGCTGATCTAAGAAAAATTTGAGGCTTTATTGATCGGTTTTGATGTAGAATTTGCGGCCAAGTAAATATGGTCTCCACAATCGTATTGCTTCTACGATGGCTGGCATTTCCTTTATATAGATTGACCAAGTTTGCTTAGTGATTCCCAAGGCTCGACTCATATAAGCAATTGGTCTATTTTGTTGAGTTAGAACAGCGCCAATTCCGTTCCCCGATGCATCCGTTTCGATGGTGAAAGGTTCGGTAAAGTTTGGCATGGCTAGTGTGGGGGTGGATGTCATGGCTTGTTTCAGAGCTAAGAAAGCTACTTCCGCTTCTTCATTCCATTGAAACTTCCCTTTTTTGAGGAGGTTAGTTAATGGTCGAGCTATTAATCCATACCCTTGAACAAACTTGCGGTAGTAGCCGGTGAGGCCTAAGAATCCACGGAGCTCGGTAATGTTGGAGGGTCTTGGCCAAGCAACCATTGCTTCAATTTTTTTTTCATCAACTTTGACGCCACGATGTGTAATTATGTGGCCCAAATACTCTAGCTCTTGTTTTCCAAATGCACATTTGCTCATCTTGACATAGAATTGGTGTTGCTGAAGGATGGCTAATGTAAGTTGGACATGCTCCAAGTGCTGCTCCCATGTCGGACTGTAAATTAAAATGTCATCAAAAAACACCAAGATGAACTTCCGCAAATACAGTCGAAAAATCGAGTTCATTATTACTTGGAAGGTAGATGGTGCGTTGCATAGCCCAAATGGCATAACCAAGTACTCATAGTGGCCATTGTGAGTGCGAAAAGCAGTTTTAGGAATATCAGGGGTGCTAACTCGTATTTGGTGGTATCCTGCCTTAAGATCCAGCTTAGTAAAAAATGCAGCTCCGTGTAACTCATCAAGCATATCATCTACTGTTGGAATTGGGAAACGATCCTTTACGGTGGCAGCGTTTAATGCTCGGTAGTCTGTGCAGAATCGCCATGTGCCATCTTTTTTTTTCACTAGCAGTACTGGAGAAGAAAATGGGCTGGTGCTTGGTCGAATCAACCCTGCATTGAGCATGTCTTGAACCTGATTTTCAATCTTAGTTTTTTAGAAATATGCGTACCTATATGGCCTCACATTAATAGCTTCGGTTCCGTCTTTGAGTGGTATTTTGTGATCAATTTCGTGTGCTGGTGGTAAGCTGGTAGGCGCAACAAAGACATCTGAATATTCCTCCAGCAATGCCTGTATATCTGATGAGAGTTCCTCATTGTTCTGCTGTCCTTCGAGTTGAAAATATAAAGCAAACACAGCTTGTCGTTGTCGAAAGTCCTTAGTTAAGCCCTGCAATGTGGTGTCTTGGATTGGTGGAATTTCAATCCCCTGGAGTTTCTTAGGCTGTTGCTCCCAGATGAAGTCCATGGTTCGCTTATTCCAATCACAAACTACTGAACCCAACGTCTCTAACCACTGAATGCCTAGCACCATATCCAAACCATTTAAGGGCACAGAAAAGAAGTCGAGGTGGAACTCATTACCTTATAAATTAACCATGAGTTTCTCATATTTCCTTTTACAAGATAATCTTTCCCCATTGGCAACTCGGACAGTAAACGGTGTTGTGGTCTTCACGGGCAAATGAAGTGTTTCGGCTACTCGATCACTGATGAAATTATGAGTGGATCCACTATCGATTAAGGCAACCACCTCATGCGCTCCAATAATTGCCTTAAGTCGCATTGTTCTTGGTACAGTCCATCCAGTTAGTGCATGTAGAGTGATCTCGGGCTCCTTTGCGTTGTCATCTTCCTCAATCTCGGATATTTCCCTTGTCGTGTTTACCCCTCCCATTTCCTCTGGTGTTTCATCTTCCTGTATACAGCCCTCTAGGAGCATCAACTGTGGTGCTTGACACTTGTGTCTAGGGGTGAACCTTTCATTGCAGTTGAAACATAATCCTTGAGCCCTACGTTTCTGCATCTCATCCCATGACAGCCTTTTGATTGCCACTTGTGTGGAACCCTTGGGAGGATTGGTGTTACTTACAGGAACAGAATCTTGTAAGGCACCTGGCCGTGCAAATCGCCTCTGTCTCGCAAGCTGATCGTCCCTCATTTTCGCCAAGCTAATTGCCTCTTTCGCAGATTGAGGCTTGAACATTCTTTTTCCACAGCCACCTCTACTTTCAAGCCTCCCATGAACGTACCCACGAGAGCCTTTTGGTTCCATCCACGAACTCGATTCCCAAGCCGTTCAAATTCCCGTTGATAGTCTCTCAATGTTCCCGTCTGTCTCACTCGAGATAGCGCTTCGTCGAAGTCTTCAGAATCAGGGGGTCCAAATCGAGCCCTTACTTCATCTTCGAAGGCTCCCCACGAAATACTCCCCTGTCCTTCAGCGAATGCTTTTCGAAACCACTGCCACCATTGATTTGCCTCGCCTTCGAGGTGGAACGAAGATAGACGCACCTTTTGATCAGCGGCTATCTCTTGAAACTCAAAGAACTGGTCCACACGATTGAGCCATTCCGTCGGGTCATCTCCAGAAAATCTTGGCAATTCCAACTTTGCAATCTTGGAAGAAAATGGCCGGATGTTTTCGCCGGTATCTCGGTTGGTTCGGTGGGATCCTTCATGCTGATAATTATTATGGCTAGGTGATCCTCTGCTTGAGAGGAATGCTTCAGATAGTTTTGCAATAGTTTCTTCTAGTCGTTGGATCTTGTCAGTGATTCCCACCTCCATTCGCTGCATTCCTCCTTGAACTCCTCCAAGCCCCTCCTCTAGAAGCTCGATCCGTTCCTTGTTTGTCGTCATGAACTTGGCTCTGATACCAATGATAGGTCCCAATCAGTACAAGCACAACAAACACAAAGAAAGTATTCTCTTTGGGTGAGAATGATCCACAAATTCATTAACTTCTGATGCCTATTTCCATTGTCTTCTTTCCAAAGTTATACATCCAAAAAACAACTGAAATGAAGCTAATGGTGTCCGAGTCTGTAGGAGACTCATCCACCCACTACCCATGAATTGCAATCGTGCTAATAACTGCCCTAAAACAAAAGTAAACCATCAAATATTAAACTAGCAAATACAATAAAAGCAGATGATGCTTAAGTAGGATAAATGGGCTTTGGCTTCTGAACATGGACATCAGTCCATATAGCGTGAGTTGGGCCTCGGGGTCCGACAGGATCTTCTGGGCTTATCACTGTGTTTTGGTTATGCTGGTGGGAGGGTGAGAGAGAGCGGTAGATTTGACAAATTTGCCCTTTAATATATAATAAATGTGTAAATAGATATTAAAATACTCTTTTTTAGTTACACATCAGCTCAACTATTACCCACCTAGATAGCCATGTAAGCAATTTCTGACGTGGTATACCCAATTGAATGAAAGTGAAAAAAATTAATAGTTCAATCATTTAATTGACAAAATTAAAATATAGATCATCGAAGTGGGATATGACTTATAATTTAGGATAATAATTTATATTTAAGCTTAAATTATTTATAACCATGAGTAACCATTTAAATATTATTCCCTCCGTCCCAGGATAAAAGTCTTGGTGGATTTTTTACGCATATTAAGAAGATGAATGAAATGACAAAATTACCCATAATAATGTCATTAAATATGGAGAGAGAATTAGAATAAGAAAAGTATGAGATATTTAATGCTACGGGTATAATAGAAAAATATGTGTAAAAGTTTGGTTATTAAAGAAAACTGGACATTTAATACGGGATTACCTAAAATAGTAATAAGGACTTTTATCATGGGACGGGAGGAGTAATATTTATAATAATTAAAATGATTATCACTCTATATACCTAAATCGGGTATGGGATGGTAATAACTTTTTGGGTTTAGTTTGGTTGGATAATACTAATCTCGATCATGTTCGAGTAATATTCACGGGTTTGGATGAAAATTTTCATCCATAATATACGGTATTCCTATCAAATACTCCAAATACTAACCATAACCCAACCCTTTTGTTAATTTTTTTTTCTTTTAAGTTTTTCTAACTTTATTTTTACCTTACAAATAATGTTTTTCTATTTGAGTTTTTCATACTTGCTCGAACAGTTTTGATAATTATGACTTTAGTGGGATCTTTTGGTCACATTTTTTCTTTCTATTTGTCCAAATTAAATATATTAGAAACTGTATGTTTAATTTGATGATGATATGATTAATGTATAATTGTTAAGTACTTCATCCGTCTCGTATTAAACGTTCTAATTTCTTTTTTAGGATGTTTCACAATAAATGCCTCATTCATATATTTGTAGCTATTTTTATCTTCTTACTCAATTTTTGATGCAATTAAAGAAATGAAAAAATGTTTACATTAGAAACTGATGAACTATTATATCACTTTCTCTCTTATATTACCGGTATAAGATGCCTTATATTTAATGGCTCTCTAGACTTTTTCTCTCTATTCATTCTAGTTTTAGTACTTATTGGGAATGTGTGAATAACAAAAAGAATGATTTAGAAAATTAATTCACATGAGAAGAAGTAATACTTCATAGAAAAGTGGAGAAATACTTCAATTAATAAGTAATTCTTCATAGATCACTTTAGCTCATTCTTTTTGAATAATAAAAAGAATGATCTAGAAAAATAATTCACATGAGAAGAAGTAATATTTCATAGAAAAGTAGAGAAATGATTCAATTAATAAATAATTCAAAAGGACAATTTAAGTAAAAATATATATATTATTAATCAGCGTGCCAAAACCAATTAGGATGTTTATTTCGAGGCGGAAGGAGTAATTTTTTTATAGTCATTCATAAGAATATGATGTATAACGACTTAGAATAGAAAGATCAAACTTGTTAAGTTGATCTTATTGAGCTGAATTGATGTATAGATGATAGGATCAAATCGATCGTTTAGTAAATGTTAAGCGATCTAAAAGTTACTCTGTCTATACGTAGAGTTTATTAAAAATAGCAGGGTTAGCTATGCTATCGTAGAGTATCCAATGGAAGATTGCAAAGTTTGTAAAAAGATTGTAGCGCCCTCTTAAGGATCATAAAGTAAAGCGAAAATCGTAGAGTCCGCTCTAAGATCGTTATAGTGAAGATCGCATAGTATGCTCAAGGATCATAGAGTGTTTATTGTAGAGAGTCATTCGTAAAGCAGATCATAGAGAACACATCGTAGAGTGTCTAACAACTATCTTGGAGATGTGACACCACTCACAAGTGGTAGGTGAAGCTGCAGTCTGATGTGACCAGTCAGAGCCAAAAGCAAGCTGACATATTAACCCTAAAAGTCAACATCAACGAACATCTAAGAGTGGAGCATTAAATGCACGAACGACAACTGTACAACGGGAAGAACTCAACGAAGTTTATAAAAGAGTACGATAATTCAAATTCAAGTACAAATCAATAACAATAAAAAAGTTCAACTTTTGCCAAAGTCAAAAGAGCATCACTGTATACGAAAAAGAGAACAACATTTCTATTGCTAAGTTCTTAAAAAGTCAAGCTTAACGTAACTTCAATAACACCTCAACAATCTTTTTGAAGTCATAATAATTTTACATTACAATAATGATTATATTAATATTTAAGTGACGTACACCATATAGTTCAATTAATTACTCTTATTAAAATTTAATAATTAAATAATTATCTTCTCCAAATAGGAACAACGATGTGACGGTGGGGATTATCACCCCATCCACATTTTCAGTCGTAAATATTTCTCATTCCCCACAAGGATTAAAAAAATAATTGTCCCCATTCCTATGGAGAATTTAAACCAACATGGAGAATTTAAATCACGATTGTAGAAACTCGAAATTTTATTTTCCTAGTACTAATCATGTAGGAGGGCAAAAGCGTCTTTTTGCACTCCGAAAATAGCCCGAAGGACTACAGTAAACCTCAAACCACGGAGACAGCCCCATGGGATATCAAATCAAACCCCGAAAACAACCCCGTGGGATATCAAGTATGTGATAACCCAAATTTTTGAAGATTTTTAAAATAAGAATTTAATAAATAAAATTCTAATTATGAGACTTGTCGGGTTTGAAAATATAAATGTATATGTGTTAAATATAAATATGTGATTATGTAAGGAATAAATAAATATATGTGTTGTATATTTATCATCGATTAAGTGATAAGATGTAAATATTTTTTCGGTTTAAACTAACAAAGGAAGTAAATTTGAATATAACACATAAAACGGAATTAAAACTCATAGTTGAGTTCGGAGTAGAATTTTGATGAGTGGACTTCTCGCTTGAGTATGAAGCGATGAATCTAGTAAGAAAAGACTAGAAACACGAAATGTGTCAGAATTGATTTTTGGTTAAATTAGTAGTTGACTTTTATGGTGTAAAGTTAAACTATGAGTTTGGATGAGAATTTTGATAAACAGATTGCGGATTCAAGTCCGGAAGATTGAAATTAGCCATGATAGACATAAACATTATTTTGTGTTAGGGTTGACTTTTTGGTCAAAAAGTCAACAGTTGATTTTTTGAAAACGTCAAACTTCAAAAATTTGAGATGAATTTGATGAGGAAAATATTTCAATGACATAGGGATCGTCGATGTTAATAGGAATCGACTGTATTTACTAAAAAATGATTTTTAGTGCCGAATTGATCAAACAGACAATTAATCGGATAAATGAGTCCAGTAAGTTAATACATGTCTAGATATAATTCCTAGATGTATTAATCAAGTCAAAGCGTAGGGAATTAAATATTCCGAATATGTGAAAATTAAATGTCCAAGTTAATTTCATGATTAAACCCGATTATTAAATCCAATTTGAAAAGTCAAGATTGGTCAAATGGGTGGAAGAGAATAAATTTGTGGGTATTAATTGCCTTAAAAAAATTATGAAAGAATGATTTGATTATTAAAGTATGGAAAATGTGGAATTTAATTATTCCAAAAGAGGAATTAAAACTTAGCAGTTTGGGTACTAATGTAAGACTCTAACTTTTATGAATAAAGATAAATTTTTTTCTAAATATCATTTTTGAATATTAAGGTGTGAATTTGTTATAATGTTATAGTTGTCGGTAATATTTAAAATTTTTGCAAAGTAAACAAGTTGTTATAAAATATTCGATTGGTCGGGGAATATTCGTTTTAACAGGGAATATTCATATGACGGCACAATCATTGGTGGACCCCACAACGGAATTATTGTCGGAGTTAGAAAACGACAGAAATATCTTTTTATAAAAATAACTGCGAAAGTTTTACCGTTAACTGTTAAAATACCCGGTGATAAAAGTACAGTAATACGCGTGGTTGCATAGTAGCACACGATATTTGATGCTTACGTGAGAAAGTCACTCAGTTATACTCAATTATTACTACAGTAATTGATGTATAGTATCTCACATTATTGATTCTATTATTGTCACAGTATCATCTGCACAATATTTTATATTATTAAATTAATAATTGCGATGACAAGTTATTCATATTATTATTTGCATTATTGACATTGTCTAGAAAGTTCTGTCGAGAAAAGGGGTTTGATCACCTAATTGCGCGCCAATAGGGAGAAATCCTTAACGGAAAGCCCCCTCTTTTCTGAGAATGATATGATTGTTAATATTGCAAGTTATAAATGATGAATTGTTGTTGTTCAAAAATGTGTTTTGTGAAGTCAAGTGAGTTGAGATAAATATATAGGATTTTTTATAAAGTATTTATTGTAAATTTTGGTTATTATAGGGACCCCCACTTACCTATTTTTCAAAATCATCGGGAGAAAGTTATATATATATATGTATATATATATATATTATAATAATAAGTTTTATTTTTTTTTTATAAAAAATAGAATATATTATATTTTATTATGCATAGTATTTGTATAGTGTCTGCATAGTGTTTGTATAGTGCAACATAGTAAATTAGAAAAAAAAATCAGTCGAATTCTGCGCGCCCGTGATTATCCACTGTGCAGTCCGTGATTTTCTAAATTCAAATAGTATCCTTCCATTGTCCTATAAATAGGATGCTTAGTTTAAAATTGAAAATTACACCAGAATTAGAGAATTCTTCTTCTATAATATTGAGCGTATTTCTTTTGAGTTTAAGGAAGCTTTGAGCGTAGAAAACAGTATAAGTTTTCTTCAAGAATATCCCCACCCTACCAGTCAGAAGTATTTTTTTTAAGGTAAGGGATATTATTTCGTTTCAAATTTCGAATTCTACACTCATTTTATTAAAGTATTGCTTATACTCCGTGAAATTAATACTCCGCGAAATTAGTAGAATATCATTGAAATTTGCACTTCATCTAATATCTTTTCACGAAAATATTATTCTGAACATTCTTGATAATTTTTAATATTTTCATGCCAGGGTACTATTCACGAAGTACTATTCACAGAGTACTATTCACTCGGATATTATTCACCGGGAGTACTATTCATGATAAAAATTAATTTCTTTTCCGTCCAAATCATTTTTGATACAATATTATTCTTGAATTTTACTTCATAAAGCAGTATTATGTTGATAATTTGGACATTATTGAATTCTGGATAAATTGAATTATAAATCTTTAAAATTTATCCTTTGATTACATTTAATAGAATTCTTATATCATTATCGTCATCCTCGTGCTTATATTGTGATGAAAGTCATTTTTGACCCGTAGTGCATAGATAGACTATTGATTGGTATGATTATGAACAGGGATTATTCGGTATAATCATGACCTGTAATGTTACAAATGATGTGGTAAAAGTCCTCATTGACCCGTAGTGCATTAATGGACAGTTGTTGGCATGATCATGACCATTGGTGATAATACGAATATCATTGGCCCGTAGTGCACGGATAATTAGTGGATGTGATACTAATGAATATCCTTGGCCCGTAGTGCATGAATAATTCAGTGATGTAGATTATTTATTGAGCTGAGTCTCAGCGATAAAATTGATGATAAACTTTTTAAATCATAGAAGAGATTAGATATCATGCTCTACTTGACTCTTCTAATGGATTGAGCTTTCGCTGCAGTTAAACTTATTGTTTATTGTATTCTATCAGTTTAACACTGTTGAAGGCTAACGATAATTTATTATGCATTATCTTAGTCATAATATTTCTTATTGGGCTAGTTGAGTTCACCATTTTGCTTTCATTGTTCTCTTCAGGAAATGAGAACGTAACCGGGACTAGTCGGGGAATGGAGTGACGGTCCGAGATGGTGGTTGTAGTAGTCCTCACTATTTTATAAAATAGTGTGATAATAGTTGTAATAAGGACTCCATTTGAGTTTGGATATTATCTAGAAGATAATATTCGTGTTAAAACTCTCAGCTATGTTTTGTCGTATTTTACACGACAGTTGTATAATTAAGTTTGTATTTGAATTTTGTACCATGTATTTGATGACTCCGAATGGGTGATGTATACCTATTTGGGGGCGTCATAATTAGTATCAAAGCTTAGGAATATGATCCATGGCTGAGATGTGAGACTAGAACTAGGAGGGGAGAGACAGGTAATTCCTTCGCTAGTATAACCTACCTAAGCTTATTTGTTATTTAATTGGTCGGTTAGAATATAGGGATAATATGTGGCATGTTAATTAACCCTTATTTTGTGGCAGTGTTTAAAAATGACATCCAAAAATGTTGAGATAAACAATGGAGCACATGAGACCGTTGAGTCACCACAAATTAATAACCAGGATAATGTGCATCAGGAAGGCAATAATCCTCATGTAAACAACAACACCGACCAAATGATGAACAATGGGATATTCAGAGGCTTTCTGTAATTCATGCAACATCAAGCGAGAGAGACTCCTATGCAAAATGCAGGTGAAAACACTGACAACTCACGGATGGTCACCTCTAAGCAGTTTAAGGAGTTGGGACCACCTGAGTTTTTGAAAAAGTTAGAACCACTTAAGGCAGAGACGTGCATAAAGCAGATCACGAAAATATTTGATGTATTGAGATACTCCGAGGAGCAAAAGGTTCCCTTTGTCACATTCATGTTGTGAGGAGAAGCATATTATTAGGAAAAATCTGTAAAGCGTACTCAACCTGCAGCACTGAAGATGTCTTAGGAGAAGTTCCAAGAACTGTTCTGTAAGACCCCAACTTATTAATGAATAAAATAAAATTTTTCTCTAAATATTATTGTGAATAATAAGGTGTTAAATTGATATAATACTTTGGTTATGAGTGAAATGTGCAAATTTTGTAAAATAAGCAAGTGGTTATAAAATATTTATTTTGTCGGAGAATATTCGTTTGGTCGTGGAATATTCTTGTTGTCGGGGAATATTCGTACGACGGCGCAGCCTTGTGTGGGCCCCATAACGGAAAGCGATTGGATGAAGAAAACGACAAGTATAAGTTGTTTATAATTAACGGCGTAGTCGTTACCGTTAATACTGTTGGAATACCCGGTGGTTAAAATACAGTAGCACACGGTATTGCACCAATTATTGATTCTTACGAAGGAAGGCACTACTCAATAATTGTTACAGTAGTTACTGTTCAATATTTTATTTTATTGATTCAATAATTGCTGCGTTGATATTTTATATTATTGTTATTTCAATAATTGTTGTTGCACAGTATTTCTCATTATCAGATCAATAATTCATATTATTTGAATAATATTATTAGATAACATTATTGACAATGTCTAGAAAGTTCTGTCTAAGGAGAGGTTTGGTCATCTAATTGCGTGCTAGTAAGGAGAAATTCTTATTGAAAAGCCCCCTCTTTCCTGGGAACGGCCTGGTTGTCATAAATGTGATTCTGTAATATTAATTGTGAATAATTAATTATTGATTCATATGATAAGGAAATATTTATTTTATGTGAATATAAATGTTGGATATATTTTGTAGTTAAAAATGAAAGAGTTAATGTTGAGGTGTTTTATCAGTATTTTTGTTAGAATTGAGGTATTAAAGATCAATTAGGGTTTTCGAGATATATTGCGGGGGTTATAATTTTTAATCCGACCGTTGGATCGTTGTGATTTTTGGATATGTTATACATATATAAGTTGAGTATATGTCTACAAATTTTGAACCGTTAAAAATGAACGCATAATTTGTTATGAATTTTACGAGATGACTGGTTCAGAAATTATTGAATTTTCGGAGTTAATCATTTTGGTAGAAAATTCTAGAATTGGTGGGCCCCACTCTTGGTTGGTGAAGAAATGTGCTGAGATTTTTATTCAAATGTGGTGGGTGAGAATAGTAGCAGGTAAAGCCATCAGGTTGCAGGTTAAGTCTGCTTCGGCGTGCTAACATTTTCCTATAAATAGAGGGCTAAGTTAGAATTGAAAATCACACCAGAAACAAATTTTCTCTCTTTCTCTCTCTAGATTATTGAGTATATTTTGTGAGTATTTAGATACTTTGAGAGTTTCTATTCATCAGAGCAAGTTTCTTTCAGCCTTATACTGGTATTCCGACCAGAAGTACTGATATTTTGAGGTAAGGGATATTATTTTCTTCTTAATGATATTATTTTCTTCAATATCATTATGCTGAAATATTGATATGAACTTTTTATCAAATTTGGAACTTTTTGTGTCGGGGTTACTATTTACGTATACGTTACTATTCACGTATACGACACTATTCACGAATACGACACTATTCACCGAAAAATAAAATTTTTTCTTTTTGTCCAAGATGTCTATTATGGTTACTATCTTTGATTGTATCCATGTTTTGATCTTTATTTTTCAATTCTACTTCACAATTGATTATTATGAAGTATTATTGATCTTGGATAAACTGTTATACGAATCCCTACTATTTGTCCTTCTGTCTCACTGGATTCGTTCTCTTTAAGATATTTTTTATCATCCTCAGTCCTAAATGATGATATTACTGAATATCTTTGGCCTGTAGTGCAAAGATGTATGATTACCTGATGAATATCTTTGGCCTGTAGTGCAAAGATGAACAGGTGTTGAGATGAACATGACTGACTGGTGATACAAATGAATATCTTTGGTCTGTAGTGCAAAGATGAATATTTGGTTAAAGATGATTATTAATTGATGTTACAGGGATAAAATATTGATGATGGACTTTTAAATCTTAGAAGATAGTAGAATTCATTCTCTACTTGACTCTTCTAATGGTTTGCTGTTTCCGCTGCAGTTGTTGATCTAAAACTTGTTGTCGATTATATTCTATCATATTTTTCCCTGTTGAATACTAATGATAATTTGTTGTATATTATCTTAGTCATAATATTCTTTACTGGGCTAGTTGAGCTCACCATTTTTCTTTTTGTTCTATTTTTTTCTCAGGAGGTGAGAACATAGTAGGATCTAGTCGGGGTATGGAGTGATGGTTCTAGAAAGATATTTTAGCTGTCATCACTATTTCTGTAAAATAGTATTTGAATAATTGTAATGAGGACTTATTTGAATGTGGATATTGTCTAGAAGACAATATTTGTATTTAAACTCACAGTATGTGTTGTCATATTTTGCACGACAATTGTATTATTAAAGTTGTAGTTTGCTTTTTGTACCATGTATTTGGCGACTCAGAATGGGTGTTGTATACCTATTTTGGAGGCGTCACATGTTCAATGACAAGTACTTTCTCGAAAGTATTCGTCACATGAAGGAGGTGAAATTTATCAAGCTGGAGCAAAATAATATGACCGTATCGCAGTACGAGGCTAAGTTTGTCAAGTTGTCCCGGTTTGCATCCCATTTGGTTGATAATGAGGAGAATATGACGCGAATATTTCTAAGAGGTTTTAAACCAGAAATACGTCAATACCTCATTTCTCACAAACTTTGCTTGTATTCAGATATTGTGAATAGGGCTCAGTTATTGGAGCACGATAATGAGTCAACCCAACCAAGAGAGAGCAGCCGACAAAATGATAATACCAGTGGTAGCAGTCATCGATGCGGTGACAACAAACGTGGAGGAAATCAACATGCTAGAAATGGTAACCACTTCGGTGGTAATCATGGCCAAGATAATAAAAGTGAAAATTTCAAGAAGAGGAGATTCAATAATGATGGAAAGACGTCAGCACCAGCAACCGTTGTTAAGGAAGGAGAACGACCACCGATTGTATGCTACAAATGCGGAGGGGAGGGACACATCAGTCCAAACTGTACGCAGCAGTCCAAAGCATGTTATAATTATGGAAGCGAAGGTTCCCAATTTTGTCGTGCAGTGAAGTCAAGTCCAACTGGGATGGAGGCACCAAAGGCCGTCCCAAACAAGTCAAAGTCAGTAAATCAAGGGAGAGCATTTGTCGTGACCTCCCAAAAAGCGAGGAACCCGAACAAAGTTATCACGGGTAAGCTAATCATAAACTCTAGCGAAGTTTATACATTATTTGAAACCGGTTCTTCCCATTCTTTTATTTCTCCTACTTGCGCTCAACGTTTAAATTTAACTCCGAAATAATTAGACTTTGACTTATCTATTGAAACTCCGTTGGGAGAAACCTTCATTACATCCACTATTTATAAATATTGTTTGATTCAAATCGGGAACCTTACATTACCTGTCGATCTTATCTCTTTGAAAATACTTGCATTTGATGTGATTTTAGGGATTGATTGGTTAACTACTCATCATGTAAAAATTGATAAAGCAGTATCATGTTGACAATTTAGACATTATTGAATTCTTGATAAATTGAATTATAAATTTTTAAAATTCACCCTTTGCTTTTATTTAATTGAATTCTTATATCATTGTCATCATCCTCATACTTATATTATGATGAAAGTCATCTTTGGCCCGTAGTGCATAGATGAACTATTGATTGGTATGATTATGACCAGGGATTATTCGGTATAATCATAACTTGTAATGTTATAAATGATGTGGTAAAAGTCCTCATTTGCTCGTAGTGCATTGATGAACATTTGTTGGCATGATCATAACCATTGGTGATAACATGAATATCCTTGGCCCGCAGTGCATGGATAATTAGTGGATGTGATACTAATGAATATCCTTGGCCCGTAATGCATGAAAAATTTAGTGATATGGATTATTTATTGAGCTAAGTCTCAGCGATAAAATTGATGATAAACTTTTTAAATCATAGAAGATAGTAAATATCATGCTCTACTTGACTCTTCTAATGGATTGCTTGTTCCGCTGGATTTAAACTTGTTGTTTATTGTATTATATCAGTTTAACACTGTTGAAAGCTAACGATAATTTATTCTGCAGTATCTTAGTCATAATATTTCTTACTAGACTAGTTGAGCTCACCATTTTACTTTCATTGTTCTCTTCAGGAAATGAGAACGTAGCCGGGACTAGTCATAGAATGGAGTGACGGTCCAATATGATGGTTATAGTAGTCCTCACTATTTTATAAAATAGTGTGATAATAATTGTAATAAGGACTCCATTTGAGTTTGGATATTGTCTAGAAGACAATATTCGTGTTAAAACTCTCAGCTATATTTTGTCGTATTTTACACAACAGTTGTATAATTAAATTTGTATTTGAATTCTGTACCATGTATTTGATGACTCGAAATAGGTGATGTATACCTATTTTGGGAGCGTCACAATTAATTGGTGTAATATCTGGATATATGGAGAATAGCAGAGACAAAATAATATAATTGGGCTGAAAAGATCCGTAAATTGATACATGTGCGTCTGATTTTTGGCAGACAATTCCTTATATTCAATCAGATTTTGAGGGAGTGGGTGTAATTATTTCCTCCGCTTCACTTATTCACTCGTTCCTTTGTTCTTCCATTTCCATTCTCTTCCTTCTCATTTTGCAAAGCCAGGAGAAAACAGAGGGAGTGGAGAGGGAGTAAGGGAAGAGAGAGTTACATGGATTATGCAAAAACATACAACCAAATATCAAAGCAATCTCTACAAACCTCTATAACCATCTTCTCCATCTTCTTCCACCAAAACTTTAAGAATCCTAGTGAGAGAAACAAGTAGGTGGAATGAAGAAACTTGAATGAAGGCCTCGAGAGTGTTCAAGGAGGAAGGAAAACAAGTTCTAGCAATATTATAACCACCAAACATCTCCTATAAAACCTCCATAGCCTTACTATTCATCATCTTCCTCAAAGCTCCTAGAGAGAGAAAGAAATGATGGGTGGAAGGTTGAAGCATGGATAAGGCTATGGGAGGAATCAAGAAAGAAGATAAATGGATTCTAGCAACTAATCTAGCATCCAAGAGGAAAGAAATCTCAAAAGTAAGTGTTTAAAACCCTTACTCTTATTTACATCTCTTTAAGCTTCAAACCTTGTTAGATATTGTATTATTTTGAGTTATGGGCTGAGGATCATCATAAGAATGATTTTTACAATCTAAGTCAAGAAAAGCTAGCAAGTAGGTGGTATTTAATTGTATCTTAATTCATCTTAACAATCCACCTCTTAATACATTTTAACAGCCCACATATTTATATTAAGAAGTCATCTGAATTGTTTAGACTCATATTTATATCTTAACTATTTAGAAAACCTCTTAATACAAATATATAAACTCTCAAAAGACATTAAGAGGTGGATTAAAATGCAATTAAACATATTCATCACTTTATATAATTTTGTGGTGTCACTAAAGATTAATTTAAAACTATTTTATTCTCTTTCCTCTATTTTCGCTTATATATATATATATATATATATATATATATATATATATACACACACACACACACACACATTTTAATTATATAAATATATAAAAATAAAAATATTAATTTAATTAATATATAACTATTCGAGGTGGATACAGGATGGGGATTGGGACTATCTGTCCCTGCCTCTATACTTGATCAGAGTCAAAATCACCACTCCATTCAAGATGAAGCGCAAGGATCATCACACGTCTAACGCCTCTTAATTTGAAAATATTTTCGAGAATCGAGCACCAAACATGATACCAATAGTTTATACCAACTAATATCAAACAATAACCATGATACCAGTAGTTTGTATGAAATGCAGATTAACTGAAAAGGTAGTTAATAAATTAGAACTTGAAGGACTCCAGATCTATAAACCTTTCTAAACACATAATCACATGAACTTCAAAATATAAAAATAAGAAAAGCAGCCTCAACATAATCACATGAACTTCAAAATCATGTCTAGTGGGCACATCTGATAACACATTTTCTTTAGAAAGCTACTGCAAGTTTGAAACAATAACACAGCGCTTTTGCTTTTTCATTGCATTCAACTAAGAATGGATCAACATCAGCAGCAATAATCCACTTTGTTTCGGGCATGCTAGCAAAATTGAGAACGCCATCAGTCAACTGGCCAAAAAACTTGAACTATCAATTGAATCATTAAAATGAAGCTCAAACGCAAAGTAAGGGACATCAAATATGCAAACAAAGCTACACGAAAGGAATGCAGGATAGGCAGTCATACCTAATTGTCATAGAAGCGAGAACGACGTCTTCGAGAACTGCTACATGCAAAGATAAAGACATGACATTAAAACAAACAAGCTTTTTAATTTACCCAGCTAAACAGAGACGAAACGTACTTCATATGCACATTAACTATATTTTAATTTGTGGAAAAAGACCATCATAAGTGCCCCCTTTCAAGTATTAATGCCTAAAGACTGATTATCTTAGAAGACTTTGTTTGATAGGAAGTAAAAGAGGAGGATTAGAGGGGTGGAAGTAAAAGATGAAGTAATTGGGGTATGTAACGTGATTGGTAGGGAGGAAAACGGTAAGGGAAGTAAAAGATGTTTCCCTACCCCTCCTCGTCCGCAAAACTATTCCACCCAAACAATGTTTGTTAGTTTTTAAAAAGAGAGAAAAGAAAGGAGAGAAATTTAGGGAGAGATCAAAAGTCCTTGTTTGTGAGCTTTTCTAGGAGAGAAAAAAAAAGGATTTTTTTAAAGAAATTTCCTCCCAAACTTGGGAAGATTTGGAAGGAAATGAAGACTTAGATGACATATTAAAATACCAAAACTATTCTTATATTAGTTTTCAAATGCAATTTTACACGGGTAAATAGTAATATACTCTTTTAAGTAAAAAATTCCTTCCAAAACTCACAAACACAAGTAAAGAAAGTGAACCGCGTTTCTCTACCTCTTTTCTCTCATAAATTTTACATTCTTCCACATAAAAGTGGAAGGAAAGAGTAGGGAGTTACGAAGTTGCTAGTCAATCAAAGCTACACTTTTTTAGTTTTTCACGTGTGACATTATGGTATTCTAGTTAAATTACAAAATATTGGTTCCACTCCCAGTATTCTAGGCGTTAGCCCCCTCCTTGGCGCCCCGCCTAGGCGCTAAGCCCTCACTTAGAGCCTCGCTTAGGCGTTAGGCCCCTCCTTAGCGTCTCGCCTAGGCAACAAAAAAATCTCTCCAAAAAATTAGGCAGAATCTAGGCAGAGAGATTTTTTTTTATTTTAACAACTAATCAAATCAAATCTTAATATATTTATTTTTCTAATGATTTACCATATTCATAATACAGATTGTAGCATATCAAATCACAACAAGAAGTGAACACTATCAAGTTAAAATGGATAATTTTATTATAGTTGTAATTTTTTGAACTTGTACCAACTTCAAATTATATAAATGATGATATATTTGTAATATTTAGTTTAATTCAATATAATTCTTAAATTTATGTTTAATTTCTTAAGTATTAATATTGAATTAAATTCTTAAAAATTTAAATTTTATTATTTAATAATAATCTTGTTTATAAATAAAACTAATATGTTAAAAATATGTTTGAACTTTGAACAATTGCATGTTTGTGTTTGAACTTTGACATTAGCAATATGGATATGTGTTTAATCTTTAAGCAAAAGCCTTTATTATCTTTATTATAGATTGTTTTGCTTTATATTATTGTTTTGTTTGGATAAATGTAAGATAAAATATTAAAAATGAATTAAAATAAAAAATCTCGTCTAAGCCCCGCCCAAGCCCCCTGGGCACTAGGTCTCCCCTGGTCGCCCGCCTCCCGCCTGGCGCCTTTTAGAACATTGACCACTCCCCTTTCCTCATTGTCCCCTTCAATCGTCACACGTAATGAGAATTACTTCGAACCTTTCCCCTAGCAAATGCTCCCTTTATACCTACCCTTCCACGCACCAAAAGAAGCATGGTGGTAAAGTGCCAAGACTAGGGTACATTGGGAAAGCCAGTAAGTAATACTCTATTTGTTCCGCAAAAACTAGCTTAATTTGACTTTTCTGGTCAAATTGACAAATTTTAGATTGATAATTAAACAAATATATTTATATTTATAAACTTCCAAAAATTGGATGTTGTAACAAATTAAACGTAATTTCTTATAGTTCAATCTCTTTACTTGTATTCAAAAGAAAATTGGATAAATTTTGAATTAAAAATTGGTCAATCTGGCTTCAAAATTCAAACTAAGTTTGTCTTTGCGGGACGGATAGTGTACCAAGTACTATAATTCTAAATCGTGGTACAAGAACTTAGATAACTTGTGCATTCTATCAATTGGTGGTGTTCCTTGTCCACAATTTCATTATGCGTACACATTTAATCAATGTTCCTGGTAGCCATGTCTCAGTAGAGAGCAATGAGGTACAATGAATAATTGTTACAAGAAATTGAATAACATTTTGATGAACCTAAGGGCATGCCCCCACCAAGAAATCTAGATCACAACATCCCACTTGAACTAATATCCACTCGTTTTTCAGTCAGACCCTGCTAGTGTTCCTATCACCAGAATAATGAAATTGAAAGATTGGTAGTAGAAATGCTCAAATCAGGTATTATCGGACCAAGCCAAGACCCCCTATGCCTCACCAATACTCCTAGTGAAGATAAAAGATGGAAGCTAGAGGTTTGGTGTGGATTACAAGCATTTAAATTCTATAACCATCAAAAACAAGTATCTGTTCCACTGATTGATGAGCTTATTGGATAAACTAGGAGGAGCTAAGTATTCACAAAACTTGATGTAGGAGCTGACCGTCATCAGGAGTTGAGAAAAACAGTTTTTAGGACACCAATGTCATTTTGAGTTACAGAAATGTCCTTTGGATTAATTAATGCTCCAGCTACATTTCAAAACCTCATGAAATGTATTCCAATCGCTCCTAAGAAAGTACGTCCTAGTATTTTTTATAATATTTTGGTTTACTCGAAGAACAGAGAGGAACATTCATCTCAAGGAAGTCTCTAAAACCATGAGGAAGTATGAACTATAAGACAAACTCAGTAATTACCAACTGAATACCAAGGACACATAATCTTAGAATGGCATGTGGCCGTAAATCCTTCAAAATGTTGAATACAATATGGATTGACCTGTACCTAGCACTATTAAAGGATTGAGGGGATTCCTTGAACTTACAAAGCTTCTGCAAAACATCGGAATACCTTGCTGCAAAAGGGAACTTTGGGTGGAATACTGAAACACAGACGCACTTTCAAAGCTCAAAGAGGCTCTCTACGTACTTACTTTTGGCTCTGCCTAATCTTGAATAACAATTTTGAGATAGAAATTAGAAACTGATGCATCAGACAGTGGAATAAGGGCAGTTCTTGTGCATGAAGGGACACCACTAGAATATTTCATTAAAGCTTTAGGACCAAAAGGGAAGTCCTATTCAACTTATGAAACAGAACTAATGGCAGTGGTGGAAGCTATCAAAACTCAAAAGATGGTTATCCTATATTGGTCAAAGACGATTCATAATCAGAACAAATTATCCTCCTAATGTATTTCCTGGAGCAAAAAGGTGGTGCGATGTCTACAGCAAGTTATCAGAAAATTACTATGTAATCAGCTGCAAGAAGGGAAAAGAACATTCTGCTGAAATGGATTGTCTAGAAAGTTTGAAGAGAATGCTACCAATCCTGAAATTCATGAGGACATGGATACTTTAAAGGGGACTGTCCAGCCTAAGGTAAATTGGAAAAGTCTGTCGGTTAATAATATCGAGAATAAGCCAGGACCATGTGATAATTGTTTCTAGATTATAGTGACAAGACTGCTAACTTGAGCATTTGCTCAATCCTAGTAGAGATCTAGAATAAATATAGCCATGAGATCATTCTATTTGCACTTGAATATGGAAAGAGAATCTGAATTTTAGAGCTTATGGTTGTGGCTTTTTTTTCTCTAACCTCTCCTACCTTCATCCTCATTTCTCTCCTTATCCCTCAAACTCTATTTCTTATCTATCGATTATGTTGTGTTACTGTTTTGAGGTTAAGCTTACCTTAGGGTCTCTTACCATAAAGCCTGAAGTAGCTATTATGAAAAGGTAGGAACTTGTAAACTGAATAAACAGTAATCAAATTTGACCCCAACATTTCTTCCCTTCATAGCATACATGTAGGTCTGAATCAACCCATCAGTGTCATCATATATAGTAACTAATATCACTTTATTCAATTTGCTGTTATCTGGCTCTATTCAGATAAACCAAAAAACAATCCTCTTCAGCCCAACAAAGCAGTATATGACTATGAATTAATTGCCTGATAAGTAAAGGGCTAAATATATCAACACATTGAAAGACATTTTTTTTTTAAAATCCAAATAATTTAAAGGTGAAATACATGACATACAATTACAAGATTAGGGTGATATAACAAAAAAAGTATCCAACTATGAAGCTACAACTATGAAATAATTGCCTGTAAGTTAATTTAAGGGCTAAATATATCAACACTAAGAAATCTTTTTTTTATATGATCCATATCGACTAAAGGTGAAATGCATAACATTTACTACATTAGGGTGACGAGGGCTTTACTAGATTTAGGGAGCGTTTGATAAAAACTGAATAAATCTGAATTTGAATCTGAATGAGCTGAATCTGAATCTGAATGAAAAAAGTTGTTTGATAATTAACATGTCTAAATATCTAAATGACAGAATTTTATTAATTTACCCCTCTGAAAAAATTCAAAGTTGTAAATTTATTTAATATTACTTAATATAATAGTTAATATTTTTTTTAAATTTTTAATTTTTTTACTTTATTCAGCTGCTCATTCAGTCAAAAAAAATCTGACTTAGCCATTCAGCTCAATCATCTGACTGATTCAACCATTCATCAGACGATTTTTTTCCAAAACAAACGCATTTAATGGCTGACCGATTCAGCCATTCAAATATATTCAGTCCTAAACAAACAGCCCCTTAGGGTGATGGTGATCACAAGTCTAAAGTCAAGAAAAAAAATCCTTATACTAATTATTTAGTTATATTATTATATTTAATTGGGTGAAATTGATGTAATCGGATATTTTATTTATTAGTGGGGGTCTAAGACATTTTATATTGATTAGGAACTTTTATTATTTAGTTAGGGTATTTTATTTCTTTAATACTTTTCCTATTCCTGAGTAAGATGAGGGTTTTGATTTTAAAGCGATATAATCTGGCCAAGCTACATTACACATTATTATTATTGCCATTGATTATTGAGAGTTATTCCAGTTGATTGCTATCAATATTTACTCTTCAGCAGTTGAGGATCCTTGGGGTAGTGGAGTCCTGAAATTAACATGGTTGCAATTTTTCCAATCATTCCCTACCAATTATGCATCTCTAAAATCATCTCCTCCATCACAGCTGAACTTGGGAATCATTAAAAAAACAAAAATAATTGTTCACTCACCAGAAAGTTCGTCGATAAGCTACCTCAACTTGGCAACACCTTCGGCAAAGTTATTGTTCAATACCCTCAATCATATACACCAGATCCACCGCTGCAACACCATATTACCACCATCATCACACAATCCATCAAGCTCGCCGAAATCATCAACATTTGAGAATCAACAACAAGCTGATCAACACCCAGAAACCCCAGCCTTCACCAACCACCCAAATTTAACCCCTTCACATACTGCTCAGCATTACCATCCTAGTCAACATTATCGCTGAACCCCAGGGCTGTCCCCACTACCTCGATCAACAAAACCAAAACACAGCAAACCATGACCAGTCATGTTGCAACTTGTGATCAATTTTAGTTCCACAAATCTCAGTGAAGCCCAATCACCAACCAATGACCACTCCAGTCGATGACCACCTAGCGCCAATGACCACTCCGGCCAATAACTGCCTAGCGCTGTCAATCCACTTCTCCATAGACTTTGTCATCTCCGACCTTTTGCAAGAAACATACTGATATATCTTCTGGGTTATTTTCAATCACTTCTGCAAAATGACCAGCCAATCCCTCAAGGCATCCTTGCTTCTTGGATCTTGTCCTATAGTTTGTTATGTTTGAGAATTCCTTTTAGTTACAAGATCTCCTTCCAGTTTTGATACATATGCTCAGTGTAAATCATGACTGATTAAATTGCTATTAATATCAAGTGTGAAATTGATTTAGTTTCTACCCTACTTTTGAAATGCTCAAAACTACAAGGCTAC
This sequence comes from Panax notoginseng, assembly GCA_016801055.1. Lineage (NCBI taxonomy): Eukaryota > Viridiplantae > Streptophyta > Magnoliopsida > Apiales > Araliaceae > Panax > Panax notoginseng. The sequence continues at coordinate 4,842,809 of CM029021.1, read as the reverse complement.
AACCTCAACTAGTTCCACCAATTTATGAAATTCCTTGGGTAAACACTTTCATTACAATTACAGTTGATATGAGCACAACACGTTAAATGTATTGTTTTTGTTCTGCCCATGAATGCTGTCCATGTACTACTTAGTAAGTCTTGATGCATCAGTTTAAGGTAGAGTAATGTGAGGTTGACAATAATTACAGATATAGTTTTCGACAAGGAAAAATATGCATGTCAACTACCAAACCTTACAGGAAACTTATAAAAGAAATCTTCCAGTGACTAACAGTGAGCAGGTTGAAGGCTTAAGCATCCAACAAACCCAATTATCAATGAATAAGAGCATATTGAACTTGCCAAGGGGATGAGATTAAGAAGTAAAACAAGCTGAGCATGCTAAAATTACCGAAATTACAATACACAAAAAGTTTGAGGAAGCTAAGCATAGATCTTGAAGATGTTGATTGCCCGAAACTTGAAGTCAAAGAAAATAAAGAGGATGACCAGAGCAGATTATGAGGAAGATGATTTTGTAGAGAGTTTAACAAAGAGCATTTACAACATTAGAGAATAGAACCAAAAAACTAGTGATTATTAAATTTGATGATAGCTTGAAAGATTCAGGTCCCAAAAAGTATTTCCAAATGCACCGATAAGGAAGTTGCTCCAGTTCATACAGATCATGTTGAGTTCATCATGCGATACGCAGTTACCATGTAAGAGAAGACAGTTTAAGGAGTTGATCTAATTTGCATTGATTTTGTTCCAGTCCCATCTTCACTTATCATTGCATTCAAGACTTTGAAGAATTGTTCCTGCTTTGAGGCTTTCTTATTCTCCAAGCATTATTAATTTATGGTCGAATTTTTCGCAGGTAGAGGAGAATGATGAGGACCGCAAAACGACTCATTTAGTCTCTATACTCATGGTATGGTTTTATTCTAGTCCATGTACATTTTTTATTTCAAATCTCTCTATAGTCTGTACTATTTTTTAGAGTATTAATATACTCCCTCCGTCCTCAATAGAATTGCCTAAGGTTCAACTTTTTTTGTCCACATAAAATAATGGGTAAGTATGTCATTTAGTGGAGTCCACTAGTATAAAGAAAATAACTCGCCACTTTATGTAATCTTGTGGGGCCATTAAGCATAATTTGAAACTTTTTATACTCTTTTTCCTCTATTTTATTTTTCTTAATTTGTGTAAAAAATGTATTTAGGACATCCTTTTGAGGACGGAAGGAGTAGTCCTCAAATGTTGCCACCTCATTAAATAAGTTGACATTACATTAAAAAAAAAGTATGCTGAAATATATATATTTTTTTAATCCCAAATGTGTGAAACTAAGGACAATAATGTCTTTTACCATATCATTCTTCTCAAATGGCTATTAAATACTAATCTCCTTGAAAATCATGTTTCTCAATTTAATCAATAAAGATGATCATAGTTATTGCAAAATTTAAAATTTAAAATCTGGCATAAATTAATTTTAATTTTTACAACATTATTGTAATTAGTAATAATTCTCAAGTAATTTTCAATATAGATTATTGTAATAATTAAAATAAGACAAAATTAATGTCAATTTTGGGAAGTTTAAAATTTTGCAAATTAACTAGGAAAAAAGTAAATTAGAGTTGTTATTTTTTATGAGGATGTGATAAAAGAAATTTGTGTCCTTAATCTCACATGCTTGGGATTAAAAGAATTACATCTCAACATTTTTTTCTTCTTTTAGTGTCATGTAAGATTATTTTAATGAGGTGGCAGTGTTCGAGGATTATATTAATACTCTAAAAAATAACTGGGAGATTTTTGAAAAAGAACAACGTACAGAGACTAAAATAAAACCAAACCATAAGTATAAGGACCAAATAATTGGTTTTGCCCCAGTAATTCCTTACATTACATACAATTATTGTTTATTATCATTGATTATTAAGAATAATTTCAGTTGACTTCGATTAATTTTTACTCTTGTGCGGTTGAGGATCCTAGGGTAGTGGGGTGCGGAGCTTCACCATAATTTTTCGGCTTTCATTACTTTCAACCAATTATTCATCTCCAAAATCATGTCTTGCTTCATTACGTCTTAGTTTAGTTGATTAAAATGTAGGGAAATAATATCCATATCGACAAATATGTGATGAAATTGGGTTGTGACCAACATAGAAATTTATCACAATGCGATAAGATAGAATAAATTAAGATGTGACCATTTTTAATTTACGTCGCAATTATAATTTGGCTGAAACTTTCGCAAGGCATAGCAGGACTCTAAAATGTATTAATAAAACCAAGTCCCAAACTGAACCAAACTCCATGTAGTAGTTAGTAGGTACTTGTATTGCTAGAAATATTAGCATGTCAAACAAAATGCTAACCTCGTGAAGACATATAACACCACAAATATGCTAAACTCATGGAGACCATAATTGCTTCTGATTCTATGGAGACATTTATTTTGGTGGGGAACAAGACTGGCAGACCATATGTTCATCAATTTTTAAATGCCACTTAATAAGAGTGCAGTAATCATAAGAAATTCGAGTAATCAAAACAAATAAGACCTAGGTAGCATAAAAAATGCAGACACAATTGAAGCACGTTACCCAAATAGAGCCATAAAGTCAGAGGACACATACTATGACACAAACACAACTGTTAGTATTAGGGAGCCAAACATGATAATTCACTAGAGCTTTTTCTAGAACTTGGAAAGGGAAAGAAAAGGACAGCGAAGCAAAAGCAAAAGAGAATGACATCTAAAAAATTTGTTATCAATCTGTTACACTTAAGTTGGCAATTTTACTTGCTCATAGATCTTGTAATGGTATATATATTTACTCATATATTCTTGTTCTTTCAAGACGGGGTTTTCTTTCTTATTGTTTCCATTTGTTTTTCCTTTCTCTCGTCGTTTATGGGTTTCAAATATAGTTTTAAGCATAGTTGTCACGGCGTCGCCTAGGCGTCCTAGCGCAACAACAATTAGCATGACGATGCTGGCCTTTGGGGAGGCTGCCAAGGCGCTTGCCTTGGAAGCTAGATGTCCACAAGTTGCCGTCAAGGTGACGCCGTGGACCAAGAACTTCACGCATGACCATAGTTGTTAAGTCATCACTTAATCGACGACGTCCAGTCGTTGCAGAAGCTACAAGTTGAGGGCTCGACTTGGGTGCTGCATCCTCTTCCTTCGACGACTTGTTTTCTTGATCGGTGTGGAGTTGGGTTTCTTGGTTAACGAGCTAATCGGCAATTGGGTCGGCATGGGTAACCGACTCAGTTTTTGGGTCAATGAGGTAGGGTCGGCCATTGATTACGGCAAAGAACAACCGCAACCCTTTCTTCTTTCTTAATTCTTACTTCAATTATTTCATGTATGTAAATATCTAGTGATCTGATTAGATGGAGTATATAATATGTATACTATTATTTTATTAGTGACGTGTGAGCGTCAGACTTGGGATAATGGGTTGGATATACTAAGGTAGTGTTTGATTAGGTCTTAATACCTCTTAATAGGTTTGCCTCTGATTCGGTCAGAGGCAAAACTTGTTTGGTAAAAAATTTATTGCCTCTTAATCGATAAGATTCAAAAATAATTTTAAACCATTCAGAGCCTCTTCTTACCGAGTTTAAGGTTTTTAGGAACAAAAAAACCTCAACTATATTACAAAATCCCACTTTTGTCCACAATACAATCTGAACCCTATTGATCTCTCCCGTTTCCTACACTTCGATCCGCCGCTCCTGTCTGCTCCTCTTCTCCTTCTCTTCTCCTTCGCTTCTTCCGTTGGTCAATTAAATCCTAGATCTTTGTTCTTGCTAAAGCTACAGGTGCGATTTTTTTGAATCTAAAATTTCCTGTTTTGTGATTTCTTTGACGCTGCCAAATCCTGTTTTCCCTCTAGCATCTCCCTTTCCCCGCACTTCTCAGTTCTCCCACTCTCTCTGACCTCTAAAGTGTAACTTTGTTCAGTGTTCAATTCTCACTCTTCAAGCTTAGTAGGGACCCTCATGGGTCTTTTGTTTGCTTAATTGGTGTAATCTGTGGATTATTCAGGTAGCCTGCTTCATCTCAACCAATTACCTCTATTTCTGATCATAGCAAATTAATGGTTTTAATTTTAATTTTTTTCCCTTTTTCTAGAGATCTTTTGTGTGAAATTTGATGTGGGTTTTTGGAATTTTCTTTATTGGGGGTTTTGTTATGGATTATTAAACACACTGTTAATTTATCTGGGTTGTTTTTCTTTATGATATCCTGCAATTCTTTTCTAATTAAGGACAAAAATAGTACTGGTTGGTGTGAAATTGTTAATGATTAATTACCTAATTATTCTGTTTAGTAACTTGATTGAAGTAAGTTGAGTTACTGCTTGTTTCAAGCTTCAAGTTACAAACTTTTTTATGATGATCACTGTAAATTTGTTTTTCTTCTGGTTTGATTTTATGGAACTCAGAAAATCTCCACAGAGTTTCAACACAACAATGATGTCTAAAACAAATTAGTGGTTCAGATATTTATTGATTGTATTTTCTTCAAATATTTGTTGTAGTCTATAAAGTCTAATTTGTTCTTTATTGTTCAAACTATATAAATGTTTGTTCTTTATTGTTTACATCTTTTATAATCTATGTACTTTAAGTATGGAACAAGCCACTGAAACTCAAACAAAAAAGGAGCTTTAGAACAAATAACCATGGAAATGACTTAATCCTTCATAAGCGAATCTCCCTACTGGATGCTCTTATTGGGAAAACTATCAAACTGACAACCTTGGATGGAAGGGATATCAAGATCCCGATCACAGATGTTGTGAATCCAGGTCATGAGGTTATCTCCAATGAAGGAATGCCCATCTCAAAAGAACCTGGGAAAAGAGGGAACTTAAGGATCAAGTTTGATATCAAATTTCCATCGAGGCTCTCAACAGAACAAAAATCTGATCTTAGGAGAGTTCGGGGAGGCAGTTGATGCAATGCTGTATATAACACGTTCATCATTAGAATAACTTTGTGCATATTAGGAAGATAGTTTGAAGGAGTGTTGGAGCTATTTAGTGGTATCGAACCCCTATGGATACAGAGCTGATTCTAGCTTTTTGCTTTGTCTGCCAGTTAGTAGCTTCTACCTTTGATTTGAATCTTCAGTAGGATGACCTAAACGTGAAGGCTTTTAACTGTGATTAGTGCAGAATATTTTACTGGATTATGCATGAGACAAACATCTCTAATGTTTATTTGTTTTTGATGATCATATGGATTACTATATCTTAGGATTTCTTTAGCTTTTCAAATTTGTGTTACTTGAATTCCTAATTTTACACCTAATTGATGATTAAGATTTGCTTGTAACTTGTTGAGATTTTGGATAGGTGAATCTGCTCAACATTCTTTACAAATCTACTTGAGCTAGTCACAATTTGTCAAATTATTGTGTATCTGCATATTGAAATCATTCGAGTGGCTTTAGTTAGATAATAATTACCTGAACTTTTTTGCACAACAGAGAGAATGTGTTGCAAGGATAAAAATTATACCATGGTTATTTGTTCTATACATTTTGTTTCATCATATTGTGGTCAAAATATTATAAACATTTATTTAAAATACTATTCAAACCTTTCTAATTATCAAACTAATTATCAAACAGGTTTCGCTTAAACTGTTCAGAGGGTTAAAATGGTAAAATATTGTTATTCAGACATTTTGAAAAAATTAATTATCAAACAACATTTTTTCATTCAGACACAATTCTGACAGATGCTCTATATTATTCAGATGTCTAAACTGTTTAGATCTTAATACTTAATTTTATCAAACACCACCTAACTGGTCATTTAGTACATCAACACCTGTCCCACTATGGTGATGAGTGAAAAGATAAAAATAATGTTATTTATTCATCTATATGTGCATATCTGAACTTGCTTTGGTACAGTACTATTAGTTACATGACATGCAGTTAATATTAAATACTTTTAATACTATAATATTTATTTGTTAATTATACTATAATATATTATATTTAATATTCATAAAAATTAAATATTATTTAACATAGTCAATAATAATTTAACTTTTAATTTTGATATTTCTATTAAATTATTATATTTATTATTCATAAAAAATAAATATTATTTTAAGATTATCAATAAAAAATAAATATTATTGTTAGTAAATACGTTGAGTTTTAATGTATATAAAATTTCATTGTTCAATGTACTTTTAAAGAAAAATAAATAATGTACAAATTGTACACATTCAACTTGTCGCCATGGTAGGCGCCTTATTGCCTAGGTGTCGGTTAGCTACCGCCGTGCCTCGCCGAGGCGTCGTGGCAACTATGGTTTTAAGTGTCTGTCTTAAATGAAAACAATCAACATAAGTAAGTAAGAAAAAATGCATTTCATCAACAACAAAACGAGACTTAGAAGCGATTGCTGTTGTTCTTAACCACAAAAGGAAGAAAAACTTGAATAGCATAAAGAAACAAATTGGCAAGACATTTTGAGTTAATGGGTCATTGCATAAAGAAACAAATTGGCAAGACATTTTGAGTTAATGGGTCAAATGAAATACAGGATCATATTCTTTCCTCAGCAATAAATTCCTCTTTTGTCTTTAAGACACCTATACAAGTTCCCAAGCACATATCTCAAACAAGACAATAGAGAAAGAGAAGAGGGTGGGGATATGGGGTTGGCTGTTGGTGTCACACCAACAATGATTAATACCAAATATGAAGCCTTTCTTTTCTTTGATACGTAACTTTGGCCCCAAATATGGGATGGCCAAAGATGAAGCATATATCAAAAAGAAAAATAAGATTTCAATAGGTAAGACTTACCAAAATCAGCAGTGAGGGTCCATCAAAGTAGAAAAAACTAAAATATAAACAAACAGAATTCCTACTGCTACGACATTATGCAAACAAGAAATAGCAATAACTGACCTGTGATGATCAGCTCTACTCCTCGACAGACCAATTGTACTCACAAACTCATCTTCAGTCGATGTTACAGAACCTTCATCCGAGTTTGAAGTATCATAACTCAAACGGTGGCTTCCTCTTCTTGACTCACTGGCTCTTGATCTTCTTCTGTTTCTAGAAGTTCTAAAGTTATCAAATACCTGATACAAGATACAAGATGTCCACCAGTTGCCTTCATCCCCAGGGAAGTCTTCAAAATCATCCCCGGAGTCATCATCTCCATACTCAATCACATAGTCCCCCAGTACCACCCCACGTGGAACTTCTGAATGTATAGTGCTTAAAACATCAATGATCTCTGAAGATTGCTGGAAATTCTCCCAATCAAGCTGTCGTGCAGGATCAATTTTTGAAGGTCGTGCATGAGGGTGCTCTAGCTGAGCATGTTCCCTGAGTTCATCATAGGTGCCCATAAATGCACACTGTTCCTCTTCACAACAACGCTTTTTCTCGTCTAAATGTTCACGGGCCATTTTCACAACAACCCATCCTGTAACTTCTCCTCTACACAAAGGACATATAGGCTTGCCAGTGGCTTCTAAGTTATTCGTGTTAGTGCTCTCAATCGGAATGGACGTTGCATTAGATGTTGAAGGCAATGGTGATGCAGATAACATCCCATGCGCACTTTTAAAACGGTCCAAACAATTTGAATGCAAATGATCAGTGTCACATACAAAAGGCCGGCATCCTTTCTCATAAGATGAGCATTGGAGGAGAACACTATTATGAGGGAAATCCAAGCATATAGGACAACTCACATCTTCCCAATCAGTATTCAGCTGAACCACTTCCATATTGGAAGTGCTGGGTTAGCTAGATTTCCTACAGAAGTCACAGACGAATCCAATGATACAGAGCAGGCCTTTGACTTCTTGAATTAAAAGGAATACTTACCAAGTTGGTCAACAGGTTTTCAATGTATGCAGTACTAAAAACAACTGCCAATACAACTGCACAAGATAAAGATTCACCACATTTGGTCAAGTTGAGAGAATTTGTATTGTTGAAAATGTAACTACCTCTTACACTTCGTGAACTTTTTAGTGCAAAAATGATTAAACAAGCTACTCATGAATGAGTACTAAAAGAAATATGCAAGCTTAACAAGGATGCAAGTAAAAATGAAAGAAACTGAATCCAAAAAGTACATATATCGAAATTATTTAATGTTCAACTAGATCAGATCAGTTGAATTTCACATCCTCAGTCATAGAATGAAGCAAACACAGTTTTTGCACAAGTAGCTTTTATTGAATCTTAGGTTTCAAATACGGTAACCATAATGATTACAATATATGTAATGCTTTCACCATGAGTAAGTATATTGATCCTATTAACTCATTCTAACTTTGGGTGTTAAGATATGTTATTGGAAAATGACAAGAAACATTACATAACATTTATTGTAATCAAGTACAAAGATATGCAATGAATTTTTTTTACAAGAAATGTAAAAATAAGAAAGAAAACATAAAGGAATTTCTTTATAACTTTCCAGAGCCAAATTTTTTATTAATTTAAAATAGTCATGTGACCTATGTTGCACCTAGGACGGGTGAAGCCACCATTCCCATAATAGAAATCTCAAGCTTCCAGGGATTTTTATCAACTCAATTATAAATTCTGGTGCAAAACTGAAATGGGCAGTAAGAGAATAAGACTTCAAGGGACTGCTTTGGTGGGATTTCGGGGCCTACAGAAAAATATTTTGAGATCTGATTGCAAAGATAAATTTAAAAAATAACGAGAAAAGAATTCAAGTAGAAGAAACTAGAAGATGAAAGTGGAGGATAGTCTATCCATCAGACCTAGGTTCTTAATCTTAAGCATCACAACCAAGAGAAAAACACATCACACATCTTGTATAATCTGCAATGATTCAATTTCTCTCAACTTTATCCCTTCATTCCCTGACCACATTAAAAATACTTATAAGACCCAGTTGAACCTTCTAGCCAATAGCCACTAACATCATTTTGCATTGGACTAGTTACATTCAATCCATATGGGAACAAAGGACAAAATACAATGAAAAAAAGAGACCGTGGACTGCATTTAGTGAGTCACTTGGAATACTAAAAGACTCTTTGACCATTCTATAATAAACTCAAATGACTTCAATTTAAAATACTAAGATACTAACACGACTCTTTTAGAGACTGTAAAATAGACTCTAAGGCTATGTTTGTTTGCAATGATTATACTTATGATACGACTATTAATCCCATTGTTTTCAAATTTGAACTTGAGACTATTAGTCAAAGGATTATAAACTTAATATGGGGGACTATTTAATATAATATTCAACTAGGTATTATAATTCCTACCATTTGAGAATAAAAATTTCTAGACAAAATTAACCTCAACCTTTTTTAAAAATAGCCATAATATCCTATTCAATTCATTTATCGACCTGGATATAAAATCTCCTCTTTTTGTCCTCTCCTCGTCTTGCCCAACTCTTCTTGCCCAACTCTTCTCGCTCGGCGGCAATAACCTTCATAGGATGATTTAGTTTTCTTTCTTTTGTTCAAATTGATTTTTCTGATGAAAAGCCTTCATCTCTCTTTCTTCTAATATGCATTGTTTAGCTAGGTTTGTGTAATTTTACTTTGTATTCGTTTGATTTAAGATCTGAAATTAAATTGCGTGAAATTAAAATCTGATATAGTTGTCACTCTTTCTCTCTCCCTCCTGAATACACTGATTTGAACTTTTTATTCTGAAATCATCTCTTAAAATTTTCAGATTTGATAATAATATTATGTTTGTTTTGCTGAGAGAAACAAACATAATAATTCTAAGTTTAGGGTTTTAATGACCAATTAAGGTTTCTAATTCAACTTCAATTTTAACATTCAAGCTTTGGTTCTGTTTCAGATTTATTTGAACTTATGTTGAATTGGACTTTTGGGTATCGCTCATTATACAAAGTTGGGTCAGAAATTTCATTTTTTTTTTCTAGATTAAGGAGGTCGACCAAGTGTTCTGCTGCTGGGTTTCTATGTGCTATTTAAATTTCAATTTATTGTTTTTGGATAATTTTTTTAAATGTGTGTGCACTTATATTATTCGGTGGTACTCTGTTTTTGGTTCTAGGGTAGAATATTGATATTATTTAGTCTCCTTTTGTTATACCTTTGCAATGCCTAGTGCTTGCTAGTCTTTTTTAGCTCATATATAAAGTAAGTAGTATTTTCCTAATATAGTCCTGTTTAATATTTTTTTGAATTTGCTAGTCAAATGTTGTACACTCTGTTTTCATGTTAAAATTGCTTGATGCTTTTAAAAGGCAAATCCTTTTAAAAACCATTCCTGAGAGAAGTTTGACTATTTGCCATTCATACTCTCTTTTCATGTATGATAATATAGACGGGCGTATTTGCATCCCTACCATTCACAAGGGAAAAGTAAATGCAGACTTATCTGCAGTTGCCTGCTTCCCCAAAGATATTTATTACAAAATCTTTTGTTGTTTTCATGTTTCATGAATTGCCAAAGAAGAGGATTTTGATAAGTTTAGTATTCCCTGTAATACTAAATGTTAATTGTTGAATATGCACCCTTTTTTCTGTTCTTTTTTCAAGGGAAAAGCAAATGCAGACTTATCTGCAGCTGCCTGCTTCCCCAAAGATATTTATTACAAAATCTTTTGTTGTTCTCATGTTTCATGAACTGCCACAGAAGAGGATTTTGATAAGTTTAGTATTCCCTGTAATACTAAATGTTAATTGTTGGACATGCACCCTTTTTTCTGTTCTTTTTTTCTTTTTTTTAATCTTCGTATTAGCTGGGAAGCTTGATGCTCTATTTTTATTTTAATTTGTTGTGATTTATTGAGTATCTGATATGTAAGAGGCAGTGTGATCCTTCTCTTCAATCATAGAACCGTCTCTAATTTATTGCATATGCATGCATATGTAACTCTTGTGTCCTATTTGTTTTCTAGTTTATTTTTATCTTCATCTTAATTTGCCTAATGGTAGCAATCTTGGCACAAATTATGAATGCTTCTATGAGTAACTTGGAAAATTTCTTAGTACTACAACAATTGTTGCTCCATTTGTGTACAATCTTGTCATTGTACTTGCATGTGATGCATCTACTAATTAATCTACATAAAGTTAGAGTAACTTCTTCACAAATTAGTAGAGAGAGAAGATTGATTCGAAGGGGGAGAGGAAATGATTATTTGAATGATACCATAAATGTTGGGGACATGACACTCAGAGAGTAACTCTGAATGAATAGAGATATATATGGCGTGTTATGGGTGATTCAAAACATGCGACTGTTGAGGAACAATTGTCCTTTTTGCATATACTTGCTGGTCACCATAAGAACAAATTGATCAAACATACCTATCGAAGGTCAGGTGAGACTGCAAGTATTTTAATAATGTTTTAAAAGGGGTTTTACGTTTGCAAGAAGTGCTTCTTAAAAAAGTTGAACCAATTACTGAAGCATGCATTGATTATAGGTGGAAATGCTTTCAGGTAAATTTCAACTTAGATAATCAAAATAATTTCATTTGCATGCAATTGTGTTCTAATTAGTTTTGAATTTAATTTTTCTTTGTTTAGAATTGTCTTGGTGCTCTTGATGGAACCTAGATTAGGGTCAGGGTCCCCCCGAAAGAGCATCCAAAGTAGTAGAAAAGGTGAGATTGCGACCAACATATTGGGAGTATGTACGCCAGACATGATGTTCACTTTTATCTTGTCGGGTTGGGAAGGCTCTGTTGCGATGGTAGAGTGCTTAGAGACGCCATAACTAGGAAGAATGGACTAAAAGTGCCTAGTGGTAAGATTTAGTTTTATACTGAGTTAAAGTCAAAAAATCATTGACGTTCTAATATAAAAGAAACTAAGGGCATGTATTGAATTCAGGATATTATTATCTTTGTGATGCTGGATATACATATGGTGAAGGGTTCTTAGCTCCACATAGGGGACAACGATATCACTTGGCTACTTGGCGAAATGGGAGGCAACCTACCTGTCCAGAAGAGTACTTCAACATGAAGCACTCTACGACTCGTAATGTCATTGAAAGAGCTTTTGGTGTTCTCAAGCTACATTGGTCCATCCTAAGGAGTCCTTCATTTTATCCTTATAACACCAAATGCCGTATTATCACTGTGTGCGTTCTTCTGCACAATTTGATTCAAAAAGAGATGGGGGTAATCCGCTAGATGCGGTGCAGGATGATATGGATGCTGCAAACAATCCTTCTGCAATAGACTTGGATGCTAATTTGATCGACACTTGTGAAACATCCAATCAATGGACTGAGAAAAGGAGTCAAATGGGCATAACAATGTATAATGAGTGGAGGGCAGTTAGAGGTCTTCCCCCATGACAAGGGTGAAGCTAGAAGAAATTCAGAATTGTTTCTTTGTTTATTAAAATTAAACTAAAACTCGGAATATCCTAGTGTGTGTAACTTGTTAGTATGATTATTTTGTGATTATGTTTTATTAAACTAAAACTCAGAATATCCTAGTACTTATGTTGCTAATGCACTGTGGTACATCTATTCTCTCTGTGTTGTCTGTACGTTCAACTTAATGCATATAGTATATATTATATTCAGGTTACTTTTTGGTTATGTAAAGCTTTGTTAATAAAATTGTGAATGTAACTATTATCTTCTATAATTATTCAGTCATAAAGTCATCGTCTTCAAGTCAAAAACACTTGAGAGACGTAAGGAATAGAAGGCGTAGGACATTTATTGAAGAGAAAGCACTTGTAGATTCTTTCCACCACATCATTGCAGAGGGCTTCAAGTAAGACAATGGCCAAATTAGAAATGGCCATGTGGCAGAACTGGAGAAAAATATGCTGAAAATTTTGCGCACTTGTAGATTCTTTCTACCACATCATTGCAGAGGGCTTCAAGCAAGACAATGGCCAATTTAAAAATGGCCATGTGGCAGAACTGGAGAAAAATATGCTGAAAATTTTGCCCAACACCAATTTGCATGAAAGGCCACACATCGAATCCAAGATAAAAACAAAACTATGGTATTTATGGTGCTTTGAGACTTGAGTACTAGTGGCATTGCGTGGAGTGTGAGCAAAAAAATGCTTAATATAGAGGATGAGGATGTGTGGACATCTTACTGCAAGGTAATAATTTTTCACTCTTAACCACAATTATAACCAACATACATTTCCGCATACATTTCCACCTTGAAATAATTTTTCATGATAAATGAGTATTGTATTCATGTGCATCTTATAACTAGTAGATTTTTTTAAGTAGTTTATGTTATAAATGTCAAAATTAATCTTACTGTTAGTGGAGTTGGTATCATTTGTTGTTTCTGATTAATACTTAAAACTATCTGTTTGATTTTCTTCTAATGTTTGAATTTTTTTTTAAGCTTATTTGTTGGAATCTAATCTATTTTGGTTTTGGTTTAAGTTATTATCGATTTGAACTTTTGGTGAAGTAGTCGTTGAGAATCTGATTGAAATGCATTTCGATAAGGATTTTATTTGTTTTGATTAGTAAGAATAGAGGCATATTATATAGCTATAGATGTGGTGCTTGTTTTCTGAGTTGTGGTTGTGAAATGTATCTATATTCCATTAAGGTGAAATTTCTGAAATCTGAACTTTGGTTAAAGCAGATTTCAAGTTTCATGGTTGAAATAATAGGATTTTAACTTTTAGACTATTTTGATTTGGGTTTCTTTGTTGGTTTTATATCTACTTAGAATCTTAAACTTCAATTTGACATCCTCTCCCTGTTACATTTGATATTCAGCGTACTAGGGGGAGAGAGAGAGAGAGAGAGTAAGTCAGCTTCTATAACACAGTAAGCTTGGATCAGCTTTGACTATTGCTGATACACCTTTTATACAACAAGGACGAATATGAACTTTAAGATTGGCATGATTCTTATAACTAGTAGTTTTTGTAGTTTATGTTATTCATATTTGTATCGACATAAATTACATGAATTCATGTATATTTTGAGATTGAAACTATTTGAAATTGACTTTATTTTGAGTCTATTTATGTGTAGAAAGATTCTGATATAATTAAGTTGCAGAACAAGTTATTGACATGGTATGAGGACTGGCAATAAATTTTTGGTAAGGATAGAGCTACAGGAGAACATGTTGAGGCTCCTAGTGATGTAGTGGTGGAGTTAGATAAAGAGGAAGCTGAAGGTGCTCAATTTTCATGCTCTACGGGTGATTCTAATGCAACTAAGGAAAAAAAAGCTTAAGCATCAAGACGTGCTCCTTGAAACTGTGGAAAAAATGAATGATAGTCTTAATGGTTTGATCAACGCCACTGCCCAGTACTTGGACTTATGACTCAAAGGATTGGCTATGACCAGGACTTGGCCAAATAGAGCAGAGATGTGTATGGTATCATTGACAACATTAGCACTTTCACCGACGAAGAGAAGATAATGACTGCAGCAACCCGGCTGATGTCGACATTTTCCTAAGCTTACCAATTGAGATGAAGCAAAATGTGACAATGAAGTTGGCCAGACAGATTTAAGTCATTTTGGCACAACATTTAATTTAAGTTCTAAATTTTATTTCAAAACAATGCTTGGATTTTGTTACTGTCAAAAACATTATTTTTTCTTTTCAGTTAATGATTGACCATATTTATTTTATACTTTGGAGTTTAAATGAAGATGGATAGTTATAGACTTTAAATTTTGGTGGCCAAGTAAAATAGCTAATCATAATCTTTCTTCTAATTTTAGTTTTTGTGATTTCTAATGAAATTTTAATATTTCACATATCTTGTATTTTGCACTATTTATTTGTTATTTTATGTGCTAATTTATGATAATTTGATTCTCAAATATTCCACATAGAAAGAGCATGATGAAGTACTGTGAACTCACCAACTTATTTAAGTAGTATTTAAAAGTTTATAATTAATTGTTCATCATTTTTTGATGTATTAACAATTTTAAATTATAGTTTAAAATATGTTATTATTGATAAATACATAATAGTCCAAACAATATTTTTTTATCCAATTCTTTAATTAATTCTGAAAAAAACAAACATAACATGGGATTATTTTAAATTATCACATGAATAATCCCATTAAAAACAAACATGTAACTAGGAATAGTCTTTGGATTATAATCCCCGGATTATAATATTTGCAAACAAACATAACCTAAGAAAATTAAACGTCATAATATATATCCTATCAATGTTGATTTTAGTCTTACTTGAATAATTCACAATCTCCATAGTAAAATCATCAAGATTTTGTACTGAAAAAAAAAGAGAGAAACATGCGAAAAGTGAAAATAAATTTTCAAAAGCAGATGAAGAGACTCAACATAAAAGTATCTTTATATGTTTCATGTCTCATTAATTCATATGTATGTGTCATTTTTTTTCTCTTGCTAACAGCATTTCAGGTGATACAAGAAAATGCAAGTTTAATCAATCAGATTGCAAAGGAAAATCAGAATATGGACATAATTCTAAACAAAGTACTTGATCAACAAAAGGTTTTAATAGTCAACACGAGCCCCTAGTGATATAATTAGAATTAAAATGTCAAAGAATTAACATTTCGTCTGTCATTACTCAGAGTGAAACACATTACCAACACCATCAATCTATCACTAGATAGATGGCTTCTAGACAACTGATGCAGCCTAGAGCATGAAAGGACACGATTATTATTTGACCCATTATCCAATGTCCAAATTTCTTGTTGGAAAACAAAGCCAAGTCACCAAAAGGGTGGTAAACAAGCAAACCGCACTGTTGTTCTCAAATGGACATAAAAGCCTAAAAAGTACTTCAACTATTCCACAAAAAAGTGCCATATTGACTTTTTGAAAACAATTTCGAAAATTCAAAAATTCAAAAAACTACTAATTCAAAATTGTATAATGCTATGTATACAAAAAAAATTCTTACGAAAATAAATCACAAACTTTCAAAACTTACATTGAATCACATCAATTCTTAAATGAAAATTTTGCAAATTGACTTCAAAAAGTCAAAGTGATGCTCTTTTATGGATCAGAGGGATTATAAATTAATTCAATGATCAATGTAATGCCCACTAAAATGCTGCTATGTAATTTATTTAGGTTGTTTCAGTGTGACCCAATTCGTCCCTCCTCTTACAAATCCCGAACTGGGTCGCACAACCCAGGACTTCAATTCGGCATATTTGACAATCCATTACAGATTCCGAGCAAAAAATCCACTAGAAATGAAGATAAATGTTTAGCAAACAGTGTAATCAAACATATGAAATTAACAAAACCTGGTATTTTAAGCTTGAAGTGGCCGAGGTTGAATCGAGTCGCCTTTTTAACTGTGAGAAAGGAAGAGATTGCCGTTGAATTGAATCGCCATTAGCTGAGGGAAGGAGAAGTCTTCTCGAGTCGCCAGCCGTTAACTGATATAAAGGATAGAGAAGGTTAAGAATAGGGGGGCTCTTGAGGGGATTCTCTCGGTTGCGTATCGAATTAGGTTGATTTCCCAATATATTTTGTCTTTTGACTTTTTTTTGTCCTAATTGAAGTTTTTCTTGAAATTATTTGTGTCATAAACTCATAAATATAATTTTTCAAGAGAGTATTTAATTATTTTATATGAAAACATTTCGTCAATATATATTACTATCACGTAAAAGTATCGTATACAACTCATATATTACATGGATGGTATCCATAAATTTGTTATTGATATTTGTTGTTGAGATAAGTGGTTCATGTCAACAACAAATTTACGAGTGTCACCCCATGCAATATGTGAGCATTATGTAATAATAATTTATCTAACAAAATACAATTAATTTTGAATTTCCCGCTTATTCTAATAAATTATCTAGGCCGTTCAAAGTTTGAGATAAATCTCACCGTCCATGTAGTATCGGAGGCATGGAACACAACTAATTATTTATATTATAATTGATTCTTACCAAGGGCCTATTTGATAACCTCTAAATGGCCCAAAACAGTCAAATATTCTTAAGCTACTTCGGTCAGTTGACTATTTGAATGAATTTTTACATATATATTCTTTACATTAAAACAACTTATCAATTAGCAATATCTTGATTTCTACACCATTAAATCTATAGATACATCCCTTTTAGGGGTGTTTGTCTAAAGTTAAATAGAGCTGAATAGTTGAATCGATCAGTCATTCAGTGCAATTATTTTGAATAAAAATCGTATGAATTGATCAGATTTTTGAGCTGAATAGCCAAGTGTAATTTTTTTTGCTGAATGGGTTGAATAACTAGTGAATGAAGTATTTAAAAAAAAAATTACAATATTAACTATTATATTAAATAAATTTATAACAATTTTAAATTTTTTCAGATGGATAAAATAATAAAAATTTGTTATTCAGATGTTCAGACATGTCAATTAACAAATAACTTTTTTCATTCAGAATTCTGTTTCACTAAACTCATTCAAATATTTATAACTATTTTATTTAATTTTATCAAACACCCTCTTAGAGCCTGTTCGGCAACTCCTTATAAGTTGGTTTGACCAACTTATAAGGAGATTTCTACTGTTCTGCTGTTCGGGAATAGCTTATTTTATGACTTATTTTATGACTTATAAGTCAAAAATAATAAGTAACAATTTGTAACTTAAAAAAAATGACTTATAAGTCATTCTTAATAAGCTATTTTGACCAAATGTAATGACTATTTTGCCCCTCTTCTGTCTGGATAAATTACATCTCTACCCCTCCTAACCTAAAAAGCCTTTCTATTCTAACGTAAACATTTTTCACAGGCAAAGCTCTGATCTACTCTCTGCTCTGATCTACTCTCTCTTTGCACTCGATTCGACAATTTATTGGCTTCTCCTTTCTTCGCTCCGCGGCTGTTACTCTTGCTACTCATTCTACTCGTTCAACTGCCGCTACTCTTCGATTGTTGTTAGGTACCAAACCCTAGACCAAAATATTTGATATGTATATATACATGTGTGTATTATGTTATGTTTGAATATTTGGCATATGGTTTTTCTTCTTAATTAATTTTGACTGTGATATAAAAAATGAGTATGTTGAATACTTGAATCTATATGTGACTTTGTTGTTTTGGTTTTGTAAAAATATAAATTAAAAAAAGTGAACTTTGTTGTTTAAATAATAAGTTGTTTACCAATAAGTTGGTTATCAATAATAAGTTGTTTACTAATAATAAGCTGTTTAAATAATAAGTTGTTTACCAAAGTTGGTTAAATAATAAGTTATTTACCAATAAGCTGTTTAAATAATAAGTTGTTTACCAATAAGCTGTTTACTAATAATAACCTGTTTAAATAATAAGTTGTTAACTATTAATAAGTTATTTAAATAATAAGTTGTTTACCAATAAGTTGGTTAAATAATAAGTTGTTTACTAATAAGCTGTTTAAATAAGTTATTTACCAATAAGCTGTTTAAATAATAAGTTGTTTACCAATAATAAGCTATTTATCAATAATAACCTTCAATATCAATGTATCTGTTTATAATGTCCTTTTCAGTAATCTTTACATTTTATTTTAACTTATAAGTTATTATCAGCCGAACACCTTTATAACTTATTTTAACTTAATTTCTGACTTATAAGTCATTATCATCTGAACACTTTTATTTATAAGTCACAACTTAAAACAACTTATAAGTCAACTTATATTTTAACTTATAAGTCACGTTAAAATAAGTCATTCCCGAACAGGCCCTTAGTCCCTTCTTCCCGAACGGAGACCCTCCTTTTTTTTATCTCTATCTTTCTCACCTTATCAATACCTCTTTAAAAAGCGGAACTGAGGTGGGTTCTTCTTTTACTCTCACATAATCTCAATTTTCACACACTTCTCTTAGGAAAAAAATACGTCTAATTCCAAAAAATATAAGATAGATTGTAATTTCAAGGAATTGTTTTAAAAATTTGTAGTCTTTGTTGAATTAAATTTTACTACTCCATCCGTTCAAGTTTATTTGTCATTGTTTAAACTTACACACCTATAAAAAATTTATCTCTAAATTACTCATCTTAACTATTATATTAATTTTATTTAATTTTCTAACTTTTTTATTGGAACAATAAAATAAAGAAGAGAGAAAGGGAAAAACAAGTAGTATGATTGTTATTTTCAATGAATTTTTTTTAAGTTAAATAAGGATAATTTTGAAAAAGTAATGTTAAAAATAGTATTAAATTGAAAGAGGACAAATAGATTAGGACAATCTAAAAAAGAAATTTGGACAAGGACAAATAAACTTGGACGAATGGAATAGTAAAATTTAATTCAACAAAGAATACAATTTTTAAAACAATTCCCTAAAATTACGATTTATCTTATATTTCTGGAATTAGAAGTATTTTTTTCTGAGAGAAGTGTGTGGAAAGTGAGTTTTTGTGAGAGGTAAAGAGGAACTCACCTCAGTTTCACTTTTCTAAAGAGGTATTGATAGAGTGAGAAAGAGAGATGGAAAGAAAGAAAATTGATATTTTTACAAATAAATTTGATAGTTCTATAAGTTCCTGTCTCATATAAGGTGGAACCCACTTATTATTTATGTAAGGAGAAACTTGTGAACTATCAAATTTACTTGTAAAAATATCAAATTCTCATTATTAATTTATTGTTTGTTTAATTGAAGCCAACACAACTAGTATTTTTATTTTTTAATCTAAGAATTGGATAAACATGAAACCTTTAGCATGAAGTCAATTTGTTTTATCCATAAAAGTAATACTGATACTGATGGAGAATATGGGCCAATTTGTTTTTTCTTTTATCATAATATATATATATATATATATATATATATATATATATATATATATATATATATATACGGGGAATGATCCATAACATCTATTTGTTATAGATTAAAAAATGGTATATAGCATTTTAACCTTTCATTAAAAAATGACGGGCCCAAATTAAATATGAGACCACACCGTCCGCTATAAATTATAGTGGACTGAATATATGTGCCATTTAGGACATTTATACCCCACAAAAAACCTAACCTTGTGGTGTGTTGTTGAGACTTTTGATTCGCGAAATCGAGGGCTTGTCTCTGCTAATACACTCTTTCTCTCTCATCTGGCTTTTTCTCGCTCTAAAATTATAGTCATACATAGATAGGTTGTAAAACTCCAACTTTTTATGAATAAAATTTTAATTTTTTTAAAAAATTATTTTAAATAATAAGGTGTGAATTTGATATAATGTTATAGTTGTGGATAATATTTATAAATTTTATAAAGTAAACAAGTTGTCATAAAATATTCGTTTGGTCGGAGAATATTCGTACGATGACACAAATATTGGTGGGCCCCACAATAGAATTACTGTCGGACATAGAAAACGACAGAAATATTTTTTTATAAAAATAACGGCAAAACTTTTACAGTTAACTGTTGAAATACTCGGTGATAAAAGTACAGTAATACGCGTGATTGCATAATAGCACACAGTATTGTACAATATCTTTGATTATTGATGCTTACGTGAGAAGTCACTCAGTTTTATTCAATTATTACAACAATAGTTGATGCGTAGGATCTCATATTATTGATTTAATTATTGTCACAGTATCATCTGCACAATATTTTATATCATTAAATCAATAATTGATACGACACAGTTATTCATATTATTATTTGCATTATTGACAATGTCTAGAAAGTTCTGTCGAGGAAAGGGGTTTGGTTGTGACGCCCCCAAAATAAGTATACATCACCCATTCTGAGTCGCCAAATACATGGTACAGAAATAACTACAACTTTATTAATACAATTATCGTACAAAATACGACAACACTTAACTGTGAGTTTAAAATACAAATATTATCTTCTAGACAATATCCACACTCAAATAAGTCCTCATAATAATTATTGATACTTTAATTTACAAAAATGGTGAGGACTACTAAAACATCTTTCTAGAATCATCATTCCATACCCCGACTAATACTCGCTACATTCTCGCCTCCTTAGAAAAAAAAATGGAACAAAAAGGAAATGGTGAGCTCAACTAGCCCAGTAAATAATATTATGACTAAGATAATATAGAACAAATTATCGTTAGTCCTCAACAGAGAAAAATCTAATAGAATACAATAGACAACAAATTTTAAATCAATATTCGCAGCGAAAATAATAATTCATTAGAAGAGTTAAGTAGAAGATGAAATCTACTATCATCTATGAATTTAAAATTCCATCATCAATATTTTATCCCTGTAACATCAATCAATATACATCTTGAGTCAAATATTCATTTTTGCACTACAGGCCAAAGATATTCACTAGTTGGTCATGTTCATCTCAACACCTGTTCATCTTTGCACTACGGGCCAAAGATATTCATCAGAAAATCATTCATCTTTGCACTACAGCCCAAAGATATTCAGTAATATCATCATTTAGGACTGAGGATGATGAAAAATATTTTAAAGAAAACGAATCCAGTAAAACAAAAGAACAAATATTAAGGATTCGTATTTTAAACAATCCAAGTTCAAAAATACTTCATAAATAACCATAGTGGAGTAAAATTCAAGAATGATCAAAACATAGATACAATCAAAGCTAGTATCCATAATAAATATCTTGGGAAAAAAATAAAAAATTAATTTTTCGTGAATAGTGCCGCATTCGTGAATAGTGCCGTATATGTGAATAGTGCCGTATACGTGAATAGTAACCCCGATACTAACGTGATGTTATTTTGTCAGTAAGGGATGTTATTTTTTTTATAAATGATATTATTTCTTTCAATATCATTATGCCGAAATATTGATCTGAACTTTTTTTTAAATTTAGAACTTTTAGTGTCGGGATTACTATTCACGTATACGGCCCTATTCACGTATACGACACTATTCACGAATGTGGCACTATTCACGAAAAATTAAATTTTTATTTTTTTTCCAAGATATCTATTATGGATACTAGCTTTGATTGTATCCATGTTTTGATCATTCTTAAATTTTACTCCATTATGGTTATTTATGAAGTATTTTTGAACTTGGATTGTTTAAAGTACGAATCCTTAATATTTGTTCTTTTGTTTCACTAAATTCATTTTTTTAAAAATATTTTTCATCATCCTCAGTCCTAAATGATGATATTACTGAATATCTTTGGCCTGTAGTGCAAAGATAAATGATTTTCTGATGAATATCTCTGGCCCGTAGTGCAAAGATGAACAGGTGTTGAGATGAACATGACCAACTAATGAATATCTTTGACCTTTAGTGTAAAGATGAATATTTGACTCAGGATATATATTGATTGATGTTACAGAGATAAAATATTGATGACGGACTTTTAAATTCATAGATGATAATAGATTTCATCTTCTACTTAACTCTTCTAATGAATTATTATTTTCGCTGTGAATATTGATTTAAAATTTGTTGTCTATTGTATTCTATTAGATTTTTTCCTGTTGAGGAATAACGATAATTTGTTCTATATTATCTTAGTCATAATATTCTTTACTGGGCTAGTTTAGCTCACCCTTTCTTTTTGTTCCATTTTTCTTCTCAGGAGGCGAGAATGTAGCGAGTACTAGTCGGGGTATGGAATGATGGTTCTAGAAAGATATTTTAGTAGTCCTCACCATTTTTATAAATTAAAGTATCAATAGTTGTTATGAGTACTTATTTGAGTGTGGATATTGTCTAGAAGACAATATTTATATTTTAAACTCACAGTTAAGTGTTGTCGTATTTTGCACGACAATTGTATTAATAAAGTTGTAGTTATTTCTGTACCATGTATTTGGCGACTCAGAATGGGTGATGTATACCTATTTTGGGGGTGTCACAGTCTTTCTCTCTATAGTTTCTCTTGTGTGTCTTAGTGAATTGGTGAGAATGAAAGAAGAATAAACTTCTATTTATAGGAGGATGGACTAAATAGTAACTGATTTACGAACGGTCTATATTGATTTACTATTAAAACCACAACTGACGGTCCATATTTATTTATTATTAAAACCACAACCGATGGTCCATATTAATTTATTGTTAAAACCATAATCGACGATCTGAAAAACTAGTACATCTTCCCATAGAATAATAAGTCAAACTTACAACAAACACCTCATGACAAACCCCTCTATTTATATCAAAAATTGAATAAATATTTACCACAAATAACTTATCTTCAATAAGCACATTTTTAATCTTTTAACAATTATTCATCATTAATATTATAACTCACAATATTGACAACCGGATCATTCCCAGGAAAGAGGGGGCTTTCCGATAAGGATTTATCTCTATTGCCGCACAATTAAATAACCTAACCCCTTTCTTCGTCAAAATTTTCTAGACATTGTCAATAATGTAAATAATAATATGAATAATTGTATCGTCTCAATTATTGATTTAATAATATAAAATATTGTGCAGATGATACTGTGATAATAATGAAATCAATAATATGAGATAATATGCAGCAACTACTGTGACAATTATTGAATATAACTGAGTGACTTCTTACGTAAGCATCAATAATCAGAGATAATGTGCAATACCGTGTGCTACTGTGCAACAACGCGTATTATTGTTCTTTCATCACTCGTATTTCAATAGTTAACGGTAAAAGTTTTACCTTTATTTTAATAAAAAAGTTATTTCTGTCGCTTTCTATATCCGACAGTTATTTCGTTGTGGGGTCCACCAATGATTGCGTCGTCGTACGAATATTTTTCGACAAAAGGAATATTCCCCAACCAAACGAATATTCTCCGGCACAATAAATATTTTCACTACTACAAAATACTAAATAGACAACACTTAAACTACAACGTTTTTTATAAAAACGTTGTGGTATTTTTTTTCACAACGTTTTTAAAAAAAACGTTATAAATATATATGCAAAAACGTTATCTATTTAAAAGAGTATTTTTTTGGTTTTAACTAGATAACATTTTTTTTTAAAATGTTGTCTATCTAAAAAAACACGGAGCTCTAATTGAACCCTTAAAATTAAAAAACACGGAGTTTTGTTCGTTTGCTCTTCAATTTTCTCTCTTTCGTTCCTTCTCTCTTCAGTTTCCTTCTCTTTCAGTTTGCTTCTATCGTTATGTAGTTTTGGTTGTGTTCTGATTATTGAACTTGGAAAAGGTGGAGAAGATTCTGAGCGACATCTGCATTGGCCGATCTACCGTAACATGGCTCAAGCCCTAATTTACAAGGCACCGGCCGATCTGCCTGGCATATCGGTAACATCGCTCAAGCCCTAATTTACAAGGCAACCTCTTCTCTCTCTTTCTCAAGTTCTTGCTGTAAGGAACGATTTACCAAAATTATAACTTACATCTCCGGTATGCACCAGTTACATCAAAAAAAGAGTTGATATATCCCCTGAAAGGTTTTCTACTCTGCATAATTTGATTGATTTATTTCTCTCCTTTGGTTTTCAGTAGTTGATGCCCCGGCTGGTTTTCTCTATGAATGGTGGTCAGTCTTTTGGGATATATTTATTGCTAGGTACATGGTGCTGGTCCCAGGTGCTGTTGTATCTTGTAAAGAGGTACGATTATGGGCATATTTGCAAATTTTACTTAATTAAATGTGTACGACAGTTTGATGTCTTGGTTTGTTTGTGTATTCATTTAATCTCTCACATGGCATAATATTGATTCTACTTTGGCCTTTTTTGATGTGTTATTCTTTCTTGCTGCCTAGCTACAATTTGTATACATAAATTAAGCTGAGTATCCTATTACAACAACTCTTTTTACTTGGTAGGATTATATTTTATTGCCATGCCCTGTTGCTAAAAGAATGAACAATGTGATGGACATATATTCCTAATCTTCTACTTATTCAAGGAATCATCTCTAGTTGGGTTTCTTATTGAAATCCGAAAAAAGTTGCTTTTATCACTGAATGATTTGCCAAATATCTATGTAGTCAATGGTACTTCATGCCATAGTACTTATTAGATAAGAAAACCCTATGTAGTCAAGTATAACTATTATATGTTCTTTATTGTGGGTAAATAGTTATTATTTTTAATAAAAAAAAATTCGCATATAACATGTAATAGTTACTCTGTTACTGTATGATTATTACCATTTTGTAGTATCGGATCACAATGAAATTTTAAATTATCTTTTGACCTTTCTCTAGAACATGATAAACTTCTCTTTGTGCAAATATAAAGGATAAAACTATAAACAAAATAAAGAAATAAATTATGCTTTCTCTGGAACATGATAAATTAGCTTATGGTTTTATTTTTCTGAGATGGAAAACTCAAATTGTTCAAGAACAGGAGCAGCAGAAGCAACAACAATGGCACCAAAACTGAGTTCTATTTTTTTGCATAATATACCTTTCTTATGCTGTTAAGTTAATATATCTAACTGAGCTTGTTCTTGTAGACAAAGAATGAAGATGAGGAGTTTAAAACAGGGCCTCTTTCTATGTTGATGATGAGTGTAAAAAACAACACACAGGTAATATAATCTTCTTTATACTCTTGGTTTCCTGATGATATTGTTCATTTGTCTTAGAATTTGTTTTAGTTTCATAAGATTGGCAAAAGTCCTGCCAAGTAACTGAGGTTGGTGTTTTATTTATCTTTTAGGTATTTTATTAAAGAGATGGAAGAAAGCTCATCGTCTGCTATTGCGGATGGTATTATCACCGAAATCAGATTTGGATTAGCAAATCGGCAAGAGATTGTGAGTACAGAATAGACTATAGTATAGACTATATATAGAAGCTAAATATTGTTACATCACTATCTTTTTCTTTTCTATTTGTTTATGTGGATATTGGACATCAATATTACTAGTTTAGGGGATTTTTCAAGTTACATTTAGTGGATGGTTTATGCATCTCTTTAGGCTCTTTATATGTGAATAGTGTTATTTTAACACTGTGTTTCTCCATGTTAAAATAACTTCAATTTACGTGGTGCTATTTATAATGGTAATCGGTGTTGTGCTCATGCAGGTTTACATGGTGGAGTTGTATCAAGATACATTGATAGATCTTCTACTACCAAAACATGCAAGGCACCCAAAAATAGATATCAAAAAAGATTCAAAGGTAACCAATGTTGATTGATGGTTGCATATATTTCCGTTAATTGGATACTACATATAGGTGAATGGATATATCACATCGGAGATCTATTTCAACTTTTTATCTATTGCAAAAACAAGCACAATATTTCATGTTTACCATACTTTACATTTTTTTTACTTTTCATGATTTACATTGTCATATATATGTTTGTTCTCATAAACGTCAATTGTCTGATTGGGTTTTGAGTTGTTCGGCAATGTATTTGTTTTCACATAGCTCTCAATTGAATTTCAACTGTGAGGATCATTCCATTATTTTACTTATGAGATTCACCTAGGTGCTCTGTTATCATGATATGTGGTTTGTGACCACAGGTCTATATATCTTTTAGCTTACGTATCCTTTACCAACCGCCTTGCTATATGTGTTAGCGGTGTTGGTTACCAATACATTAGGAAGAGTGCCACACGGCCCACACCAAGTTGGCTAATGCTTTGGACATAACCAAATTGCTTATTTCTTAAATTTACTGTTATCCTAAATGCATCAATATGAACAATTATATATTTGAAATACACCATTGCAACATTGTAAGTACGAAAACGTAGGATGAGAGTAGATATTTTATATTTTTCTTGGCTCAAATTGTACAGGTGAAATTGTTGCCAGAAGTTGATCTTCATGGCCTAAGTTGGCACTAGCATAAACATATCATAGCTTTTATCTTTGGACCAAATCATGTGACTATATGTGATTACGAGGATTCAGGTCAGTTTTCTTCTTTCCGGTGTCCATAGAGAAATAATCTAATTGTTGATTCATCAGCACTTGCTTCGCTCAATTGTTCCTCATTCATTATCTTTTTTATTCATGTCAAATGAAATATTTATATGCTAAAGTTAAACCATTTTATATTCTTAAGAAGGGAAGGATCCGTGCGTCTTGATCAATGAATTGCAAAGAGATGTTAAACTTCTGGAGTGGAGGCCAAACGGTGGAAGGACACTTTCTGTAGCATGCAAGCAAGTACCATAATACTGGCATATTTTCAATTTCAAAAATTTATTGTTTGCTTCTTACATACTATAAATTATTTGTGGTAATAAGTATAGAAGTTTTATTATATATTCTCATTAATTAATGTGGGTGGACTAAACAGGGGTGGGATTTGCATTTGGTCTGCTTCTTATCCTGGCAATGCAACATCTGTGAGATCTGGAGTTACCACGAGCACCATCTCTGGAGGATCTGGAGTTCGGTGGATAGTAGTGGATTTTCTCCGAAGTCGTGATGATGAACAAGTTACTGCACTCTCATGGAGTCCTGATGGAAGATATCCAAATTAGTTTTCATGTATAATTTACTTTTAAGAGCATGGGTTCAATTTGAAATTTCAAGATAACATGATCATTATCTAAATTATAATAGCTTTGTTTGTCGCTGTTCCTGTTCTAGCCTTGTTTGTCGCTGTTCCTGTTCCTGTTCCTGTTCCTCTAGTCGTGATGATGAACAAGTTACTGCACTCTCATGTTAATTGTTTTTGCAATCCTCACAGTTGAAATTCATATTGTGCTTGTTTTTGCAGATGAAAAATCACTTGTTAATTCATCTTTACTTACCTGACCATTTTATGTCTCATGTGCAGCTAAGTTTTGTAGACCTTGCTATTTCTGAAAGAGTGAAGAAGTCGGGGTCTACTGGTAGTCAGCTAAAGGAAACTCATAGCATCAATAAATCACTTTCAGCACTCGGTGATGTCATCAGTGTCTAAACTAGGAACCTTTGCAATAATTGTTATACTTCTGGTGCATCAATGTCAAAATAATTGACTGAATAGTATAGACTATAGTAGCTAAATATGTATCCTTGCAAATGCTAAATTAATTGTGTGGTTGGATTATTTGGAATCTTTGATAAATGATTGAAGTTACAACTCTTTTAATCTTTCAGGCATTAGCATATTGCAGGTGCATTGGTAATGTAGGTGAACCATAACTTCTTTTTTTTTTAATCTACAACATTTTAAAAACGTTGTGTAAATATGCCTAAACGTTGTCTGATATATTAAACTACAACATTTTTATTCAAAAAACGTTATGGAATCATACATTCTACAACGTTTTTAAGCATCTACTAATTTATGAAAAACAAATCTACAATGTTTTTTTCTTAAAAAACGTTGTAAAATGTGCTTAACTACAACGTTTTAAAAATGTTGTGTAAGGGTGTCAAATAGATAACGCCCTTAACCACGTCGTTTTTCTGACTGAAATCACAACATTTTTTCCGCGTTGTCTATTTACTATTTTGTAGTAGTGTTTATGACAACTTGCTTACTTTGTAAAATTTTCACATATCACTCTTAACTTTAAACTTTTATCAATTTAACCATTTACTGAATAGAAAAATTGAATATTTTTTGTGACAACCCCAAAATAGGTTCATTCCATCCAACCTATTCTGAGTCGCCAAATACATGGTACAGAAAACAACTACAACTTTATTACAACAATTGTCGTGCAAAATACAACAACACATATGCTGTGAGTTTGGATACAAATATATATACCAAATGTGACTCATGTTCCAACCGTGGACATCACCTCACAATAACACCTTACATAAAGGTATAGTCAAAAACTGTTTTAGAAATTAGAATATTTGGGAAGTGCTCAAGAAAACCTTCGTACATGGGAGGCCACGCATCTAGGTTATGATAGATATCATATGACCACAGAATTATCCTTGGTTGACCCAATAGACCCCAAAGAAAAACAAGAAGATTACTATCATATTCTTCCCAATGGTGAGTCTTCTCTTGACTTATCATTATCTCCACTGTCTCTAACTGAGAATTATACTTTAAACAAACACCAAGATTATATAGGTAGTGCTTGTAGATATACTCAGCAAGTGGATGAGCACAACCCCGTCCTATGATGACACGAGGTTGTATGTCATTAGACATCTTGTATGATAGTGACAAAACACCCCTCTAACGTTGGGTTCGCCTCACCCTATTTTCTTCACCAAATATAACTACTAAATGATGACCACCGTTCTATTCCCTTGTTACCCCCGCTCGACCAAGCTACACTCTTATTACCTGAAAGGAATTGTGAAGCAAAAGGGTGAGCACAACTAGCTCAGTAAAGAATATCATGACTAAAGATAATTCAATTATCAATAGCCTTCATCAACAATAAATCAGAGATTTAGAACATATGGTAAATGATAAAAATTTCAACCATAGTTGCAGCGGAACGAGCAATCCATTAGAAGAGTCAAATAGACTATAAAGTCTATTATTTTCTCCATGTTAAAAATCCACCAACAATGTTTTATCCCTGTAACATCAATCAACAATTCTGGTCCACAATCATATGAATAACTCATAATCATAACTGTAGTTCTAAATTCCTCTTCTCATCTAGGACGAAGATAATTTTCATCACCTGAAACATCAAACATCATGGTTATACCAAATCACAGTTCCTGTTCATAATCATACTAATAACTTCATCTTTGCACTACGGGACAAAGATATTCATCAACAAGTCATCTTTGCACTACAGGCCAAAGATATTCGTCAACAGTTCATCTTTGCATTACTGGCCAAAGATATTCAACAACAGGTCATCTTTGCACTACGGGCCAAAGATATTCATCAACAGACCATCTTTGCACTACAGGCCAAAGATATTCATCTACAATTCATCTTTGCACTACAGGCCAAAGATATTCCTCAACAATTCATATTTACACTACATGCCAAATATATTAATACCTCAAAGAATATATAATCATTTAAGAATTTATATAAACAATAATTATAACCATGTTGATCATTTCACCTTTGCACTTAAGCTAAAGATATTCAATTATAAATTCAATGGTCATGATCATACCAGTCAACAATTCAACTTTGCACTACTGGCCAAAGAGAACCCATAGTCATGATCATACCAAAAATCTACCCATCTTTACACTCAAGTCAAAGAGAAATATCATCATTAGGGTTATAAAAATGTTATATATGATAATAAAATCAATATAATCAACATATAGATTTAATCTCAAGAGTAATATTCATAAATCAACTATAATTTGGTTAGAAAAAGAAATCAATTTTGTCGTGAATAGTAACTCGTGAATAGTAACTCGTGAATAGTAATCTCGACTCAAAAAGGTAGAAATTCCACAATAAAATCTATACCAATATTTTGGTATAATGATATTGAAAGAATAACATTTCTTAAGCTTATAAACAATTTATTTAAATTGTTTACACTTTACTAATTAATGCATTTAATCATCATAAAATGTCAACTCTTAAGATTTCATCATCAATAGCCAAAACCCTCATCAAAAATCTGCATATACCTCATATAGGATTCTCAAGCCATAAAATCCTATTTTCTAATTTTCTTACTTCACATAACATATTTAATTTATTTTCTCATAACTTGTCCATTTTCATGAAAAATACCAAATCAGTTCCAAAAATATTTCTTTTCTGGGATTTATCATAATATAGTCCCATATTGAACATATATTTTTCTCAGAATTTTTAAAAGTCATTTACTATTTTTCATATGGTCAAAACAGCCGAATATTTAGACATTTATCAAAAATTGTACTTTTGTCCAAAAATTCTGAAATTAACAGAGTATACTTCCATCATATACATGTACTCCCAATAAAAATTTCATCAATTTTGGAGTTAACCACAAGAAATTATAAGCAGTTACTTTTAAAATAGTCTTTTCTCATAAAATTCATAACTCTCAATCAATACATCCAAAAATCACCATTTTTGGACACAATCAATAAAACTCATCAAAATATCATTTCAAATTTTTCCAGAATTTTTGAAGTTCAGAAAAATTACGAAACTGAAAAACATAACAACCCTTAAAATCCCTTACTATCCCTTACCTCAAAAGAGCAGTACTTCTGATCGGTATAAGGCTGAAGGAAACTTGCACTGATGAATAAAAACTCACAGAGTATCTAAATACTCACAAAATACACTCAATAATCTAGAGAGAGAAAGGGAGAAAACTTATGTTTCTGGTGTGATTTTCAATTCTAACTTAGCCCTCTATTTATAGGAAAATTTTGGTAGGTTTGACCTGCAACCTGATGGCTTTACCTGCTACTATTCCCACCCACCACATTTGAAATATAATTCAGCACATTTCTTCACCAACCACAAGTGGGGCCCACCAATTCTAGAATTTTCTACCAAAAATGATTTATAACCTGATTTCCGAATCAGCCACCTCTTAAAATTCATAACAAATCATACGTTCATTTTTAACGGTTCAAAATTTGTGGACATATACTCAACTTATATATGTATAACATATCCAAAAATTACCACGATCCAACGGTCGGATTAAAAATTATAACCCTCGCAAAATATCTCAAAAATCCTGATTTTTAATACCTACATTCCGACAAAAATACGGATAAAAATCTCAACATTAACTCCTTTATTTTTTAACCACAAAAATATATCCCTCATTTATATCCACATAAAATAAATATTTTCTTATCATATGAATCAATAATTAATTATTCACAAATAATATTACAGAATCACATTTATGACAACCAGGCCGTTCTCAGGAAAGAGGGGGCTTTCCAATAAGAATTTCTCCTTACTGGCGCGCAATTAGATGACCAAACCTCTCCTTAGACAGAACTTTCTAGACATTGACAATAATGTTATCTAATAATATTATTCAAATAATATGAATTATTGATCTGATAAAGGAAAATACTGTGCAGCAACAATTATTGAAACAACAATAATATAAAATATCAACGCAGCAATTATTGAATCAATAAAATAAAATATTGAACAGTAATTACTGTAACAATTATTGAGTAGTGCCTTCTTACGTAAGAATCAATAATTTCAAAAATACTATGCAATACCGTGTGCTACTGTGCAATAACGCGTATTACTGTATTTTAACCACCGGGTATTCCAACAGTGTTAACGGTAACAACTACGCCGTTATTTGTAAAAACTTAAATTTGTCATTTTCTTCACCCGACAGTTATTCTGTTATGGGGCCCACAAATGGCTGCGCCGTCGTACGAATATTCCCCGACAGAAAGAATATTCCACGACCAAACGAATATTCCCCGACAACAATGATTATTTTATAACCACTTGCTTATTTTGAAAAAAAATCATATTTCACTCATAACTTTAAATTTTTATCAATTTAACCATTTACTGAATAGTAATTATAAGAAAAATTGAATACTTTTATTTCATAAAATTCGGGGTCTTACAATCTCCCCTCCTTATGAAATTTCGTCCCCGAAATTTACGTACCTGGTATTTCAAAGAGTTGAGAATACATTGCTTTCATTTCAGATTCCATCTTCCCTATCATCATGATTTCTCCATTGCTCATCTCCTGTATTTCAGATATCATTCTAGAATACAGCTTCAAAATAAGGGTTAATTGAACAAATTAACATATCACATAATATCCCAATATTATGACTGACCAACAAATAAGCTTAGGTAGGACACACTAGCGAAGGATTTACTCATCTCTCCCCTCCTAGTTATATTTCCCGATCTCCGCCAGAGACCATATCCCTAAGCTCTGATACCACCTGTGACAACCCCAAAATAGGTTCATTCCATCCAACCTATTCTGAGTCGCCAAATACATGGTACAGAAAACAACTACAACTTTATTACAACAATTGTCGTGCAAAATACAACAACACATATGCTGTGAGTTTGGATACAAATATATATACCAAATGTGACTCATGTTCCAACCGTGGACATCACCTCACAATAACACCTTACATAAAGGTATAGTCAAAAACTGTTTTAGAAATTAGAATATTTGGGAAGTGCTCAAGAAAACCTTCGTACATGGGAGGCCACGCATCTAGGTTATGATAGATATCATATGACCACAGAATTATCCTTGGTTGACCCAATAGACCCCAAAGAAAAACAAGAAGATTACTATCATATTCTTCCCAATGGTGAGTCTTCTCTTGACTTATCATTATCTCCACTGTCTCTAACTGAGAATTATACTTTAAACAAACACCAAGATTATATAGGTAGTGCTTGTAGATATACTCAGCAAGTGGATGAGCACAACCCCGTCCTATGATGACACGAGGTTGTATGTCATTAGACATCTTGTATGATAGTGACAAAACACCCCTCTAACGTTGGGTTCGCCTCACCCTATTTTCTTCACCAAATATAACTACTAAATGATGACCACCGTTCTATTCCCTTGTTACCCCCGCTCGACCAAGCTACACTCTTATTACCTGAAAGGAATTGTGAAGCAAAAGGGTGAGCACAACTAGCTCAGTAAAGAATATCATGACTAAAGATAATTCAATTATCAATAGCCTTCATCAACAATAAATCAGAGATTTAGAACATATGGTAAATGATAAAAATTTCAACCATAGTTGCAGCGGAACGAGCAATCCATTAGAAGAGTCAAATAGACTATAAAGTCTATTATTTTCTCCATGTTAAAAATCCACCAACAATGTTTTATCCCTGTAACATCAATCAACAATTCTGGTCCACAATCATATGAATAACTCATAATCATAACTGTAGTTCTAAATTCCTCTTCTCATCTAGGACGAAGATAATTTTCATCACCTGAAACATCAAACATCATGGTTATACCAAATCACAGTTCCTGTTCATAATCATACTAATAACTTCATCTTTGCACTACGGGACAAAGATATTCATCAACAAGTCATCTTTGCACTACAGGCCAAAGATATTCGTCAACAGTTCATCTTTGCATTACTGGCCAAAGATATTCAACAACATGTCATCTTTGCACTACGGGCCAAAGATATTCATCAACAGACCATCATTGCACTACAGGCCAAAGATATTCATCTACAATTCATCTTTGCACTACAGGCCAAAGATATTCCTCAACAATTCATATTTACACTACATGCCAAATATATTAATACCTCAAAGAATATATAATCATTTAAGAATTTATATAAACAATAATTATAACCATGTTGATCATTTCACCTTTGCACTTAAGCTAAAGATATTCAATTATAAATTCAATGGTCATGATCATACCAGTCAACAATTCAACTTTGCACTACTGGCCAAAGAGAACCCATAGTCATGATCATACCAAAAATCTACCCATCTTTACACTCAAGTCAAAGAGAAATATCATCATTAGGGTTATAAAAATGTTATATATGATAATAAAATCAATATAATCAACATATAGATTTAATCTCAAGAGTAATATTCATAAATCAACTATAATTTGGTTAGAAAAAGAAATCAATTTTGTCGTGAATAGTAACTCGTGAATAGTAACTCGTGAATAGTAACTCGTGAATAGTAATCTCGACTCAAAAAGGTAGAAATTCCACAATAAAATCTATACCAATATTTTGGTATAATGATATTGAAAGAATAACATTTCTTAAGCTTATAAACAATTTATTTAAATTGTTTACACTTTACTAATTAATGCATTTAATCATCATAAAATGTCAACTCTTAAGATTTCATCATCAATAGCCAAAACCCTCATCAAAAATCTGCATATACCTCATATAGGATTCTCAAGCCATAAAATCCTATTTTCTAATTTTCTTACTTCACATAACATATTTAATTTATTTTCTCATAACTTGTCTATTTTCATGAAAAATACCAAATCAGTTCCAAAAATATTTCTTTTCTGGGATTTATCATAATATAGTCCCATATTGAACATATATTTTTCTCAGAATTTTTAAAAGTCATTTACTATTTTTCATATGGTCAAAACAGCCGAATATTTAGACATTTATCAAAAATTGTACTTTTATCCAAAAATTCTGAAATTAACAGAGTATACTTCCATCATATACATGTACTCCCAATAAAAATTTCATCAATTTTGGAGTTAACCACAAGAAATTATAAGCAGTTACTTTTGAAATAGTCTTTTCTCATAAAATTCATAACTCTCAATCAATACATCCAAAAATCACCATTTTTGGACACAATCAATAAAACTCATCAAAATATCATTTCAAATTTTTCCAGAATTTTTGAAGTTCAGAAAAATTACGAAACTGAAAAACATAACAACCCTTAAAATCCCTTACTATCCCTTACCTCAAAAGAGCAGTACTTCTGATCGGTATAAGGCTGAAGGAAACTTGCACTGATGAATAGAAACTCACAGAGTATCTAAATACTCACAAAATATACTCAATAATCTAGAGAGAGAAAGAGAGAAAACTTATGTTTCTGGTGTGATTTTCAATTCTAACTTAGCCCTCTATTTATAGGAAAATTTTGGTAGGTTTGACCTGCAACCTGATGGCTTTACCTGCTACTATTCCCACCCACCACATTTGAAATATAATTCAGCACATTTCTTCACCAACCACAAGTGGGGCCCACCAATTCTAGAATTTTCTACCAAAAATGATTTATAACCTGATTTCCGAATCAGCCACCTCTTAAAATTCATAACAAATCATACGTTCATTTTTAACGGTTCAAAATTTGTGGACATATACTCAACTTATATATGTATAACATATCCAAAAATTACCACGATCCAACGGTCGGATTAAAAATTATAACCCTCGCAAAATATCTCAAAAATCCTGATTTTTAATACCTACATTCCGACAAAAATACGGATAAAAATCTCAACATTAACTCCTTTATTTTTTAACCACAAAAATATATCCCTCATTTATATCCACATAAAATAAATATTTTCTTATCATATGAATCAATAATTAATTATTCACAAATAATATTACAGAATCACATTTATGACAACCAGGCCGTTCTCAGGAAAGAGGGGGCTTTCCAATAAGAATTTCTCCTTACTGGCGCGCAATTAGATGACCAAACCTCTCCTTAGACAGAACTTTCTAGACATTGACAATAATGTTATCTAATAATATTATTCAAATAATATGAATTATTGATCTGATAAAGGAAAATACTGTGCAGCAACAATTATTGAAACAACAATAATATAAAATATCAACGCAGCAATTATTGAATCAATAAAATAAAATATTGAACAGTAATTACTGTAACAATTATTGAGTAGTGCCTTCTTACGTAAGAATCAATAATTTCAAAAATACTATGCAATACCGTGTGCTACTGTGCAATAACGCGTATTACTGTATTTTAACCACCGGGTATTCCAACAGTGTTAACGGTAACAACTACGCCGTTATTTGTAAAAACTCAAATTTGTCATTTTCTTCACCTGACAGTTATTCTGTTATGGGGCCCACAAATGGCTGCGCCGTCGTACGAATATTCCCCGACAAAAAGAATATTCCACGACCAAACGAATATTCCCCGACAACAATGATTATTTTATAACCACTTGCTTATTTTGAAAAAAAATCATATTTCACTCATAACTTTAAATTTTTATCAATTTAACCATTTACTGAATAGTAATTATAAGAAAAATTGAATACTTTTATTTCATAAAATTCGGGGTCTTACATTTTTATTTCATAAAATTCGGGGTCTTACACGAACGTTGCGTTAACTTTCGAAAATTACGGCCAGAGAAAAAGAACCGGAGGTCGAAGTTCCCCGTCTGTAACTTAGAGCTGAAGCCTTGACGTCCGGCCTCGAGAGATAACAAAGCTTGTATGTGAACACCACCTTTTACTGCCAAGAGCTAACTAACAATCTGAAGAAAGTTAAATGGCAGCTCTCTGAGACAGCCGAGAAAAAGAAACACCCTTTGATAATCTACGACGAACTAAAGGATAAAAATGAGAGGTTGGAGAAGACAACGACTAACCTCCAAAAACAAGTTGGTACCATGCACTCCCAAATAATGGAGTTGATGAAAATCAGCAAGTCATTAAAGAAGGACTACACAGAGCTTAAGGCCCAAGGTCCTCCCATGATCGAAGCTTCCAAACAATAATTGATCAAAGAATATAGAAGGTCTCCTGAGCTGATCAAAGAGGTCATACAACAGTTTGGGGACGAACACCAAAGTGCAAAGCAGAAGAACAGGGAAAAGTTAAAGGCGTTGGGCTCGACTATAACATTCTCGACTCCTCAGATGATGATGCGGAATAATCTCTATATGTATCTTTTTTCTTTTTTATTTGAATTGACCCGATGTAAAAAACCCCAATGTGTTTATATAATGGAATGAAACTATCTTTTATCGACACAAATCGAATGAACATATTTCATTTATTTTTGAACTGAATAGGTTACATAACTTGTATAAATAAAACTACGTATTTCATTGATAATATTTTTGAAGTCATCCAGCATTCCAATTATTTTTTATATCTGATCCATACAAACCCAAAGTCGATAAGTACCGGGCTACGGCACCTCAATAATTTCTTAAGGTCTGTAGACACTCAAAATTTTACTTTCCTTTTACTAACCCAACAAGATGGAAAAAGCATAATTTCCCCCTGGTGACAACCCTGCGGGAGGGTGTAGACACCCGAAATTTTACTTTCCTTTCACTAACCCTAAAGGAAGGTAAAAGCTTAATTTTACCCCGGAGATAACCCCGCGGCATGATAAAGGTGTAATTTCATCCTGAGATAACCCCGCGGAGAAGCCAAAATGGAATGTCACCCAAAACACAACATGGTTCGAACGAGGATCGCAAAGCTAAGGACGAGGTCACAAGAAGCCAACACAACAATCCCTAAACTGCGAACTACCCAAGACGAGCCAGTTGAATACCCTTGGAAACCGAAAGATACTTCTTAGTGCCAACGTCGGGAAAAATTTATGTGGTCCGCTTTATATGGTTTTTCGTTTTTTCCTTTTTTTCCTTTTTTTGATTTGTTTGTACCCTTTCTATTTTGATATGTCGATTAATTTGATTAAAGGGTTAGGCTTTAGGAAAAGACTGACATTTAGTCGACATATTTTACCAAATTTTATTTTTTATGTGTAATACCCGAAAAAAAAATATTAAATATTAAAAAAAATTATTTTGTTTTAAAACATATTATTGGACTTTGTCATTTATGGGGTCAAATTAGTTGTTTAATTTATGTGGGCTAATGTATTAATAAGTGTTGAGTAAATTAATTTGGAAAAATTGGGCTTTAAATTAACTGGGTCTAATTTATATTTAAGTAATATTAAAATCCTATTAAAATTAAAAGAAATAATAATATATATAAATAATATGTAAAACCTAACTACTTCATTATATCTTATATCTGAGACGAAATAACTAAGAGAATTAGAGGAAAAGAGAGGCGGCGGCAGCATTGATAGAAAGAAAAAGGGAATTGCCAAATTAAGTCTGTTACAAAGGTAATTAAACCTTTTATTGAATTATTTTTGCCGAGCATGTAAGCATGTAGGTTATCATGAGCCGGATCTGTTTGGATTTTTTTTGGGTATGATAATTAAGTAAACCATATTAGATCAATACCAATAAAGAAAGAATCTGACTTTGAATTTCCGTGCATCTATATATGATTTAAAACTTCTTCCACCAAACTTTAATTTCATTACTATTCCTTTTTAGAATCCTTTTTGGGTGATATATATAGTATATATATTAATATTAATGATTAGGCAGATTATTGAGATGTGGAAGTTTCATATTTTTATTATTTTTTTTATTTTTTTTATTTTTATTTTTTCTTTTTCGATTTCTGGAAAATTGTCTTATGGTAAGCAGCTTGGTCAAGTATGTGTCGATATTGATTAATAAATTGTTTTGAAAGAATTAGTTTTAACCAAATGTTATAAAATTAGGTATATTCATATTATTTAATAAATTATTTAGCTATAGCTTAATGTAAAAGCATAATAATTAATAAAATAAAATAAAATAAAATATTTTATAATACCACTTATAAATGTATTATTTTGGTGATTAGTTCGAACGGAGAGAATTTAAGGAGTTACAATTTGGAGTATAAATTTTGGGTATTATATTGCTTAATCCAGGTACGGATTCCGTACTTTTCAGCGAGACTCTTTTATTTTTAATTTGTTCGTTTCGTTCTTCGTTTTGAAATTTAGTATTACCTCTCACAATTATTCATTGTCAATTTATTGTGATATATTTGTTTGGGCGTTGTATTAGAACTCATATTTGTACTCTTTAGACTAGCGTGTCATGTCTAAATTTTATTTTGATATTTATAGTGATGTACATGTTAATATATATTTTGGAGACTTTGTGTTGATGATTCGTTTCACTTTAACATGTACATGTTAAAGCCATTTGTGTTAATATTATGTCGCATGTGTTGTGACATGGTATTGTTGTTAGAATACCGTTGGAAAGGTTTCAGAAGCAGAAACCACAGTC
This sequence comes from Panax notoginseng, assembly GCA_016801055.1. NCBI lineage: Eukaryota > Viridiplantae > Streptophyta > Magnoliopsida > Apiales > Araliaceae > Panax > Panax notoginseng. The sequence continues at coordinate 4,803,383 of CM029021.1, read as the reverse complement.
TTTCAGTTAAGCTCCGACTCCAATTGATGCAGAGAATTGGATTGCTCACCTAGAGAAGATCTTTGATGTGTTGGGGTGCTCAGATAATCAGAAAGTGTTGCTTGCAGCTTACAAGCTGGAAGGGGATGCGCAGAGGTGGTGGAAAGCGTTGAAAACAACAAAGGGTGATGGTTATGTTGAGGCACTTAGCTGGGTAGAGTTTTGTGAGGTCTTTTATCAGCAGTACTTCCTAGCTATTGATAAAGAGGCCTATGCTAGAGACTATCTGTCGATTCGGCAGAAAGATGATGAGTCCATCACAAATTTCATGACAAGGTTCACCAGGTTGGCAGGGTTTGCGGGAACCTCAGCAGGGATGGCGGCGGAACAGGCAGAGAAGTTCAAGTGGCGAATTCATTATAGATATCGCCAGCATCTTATTAACAACAAGTTTCCAGATGTGTCAGCTGTGGCTAATGCGGCCAAGAATATTGAGATGGAGTGACAGGACTTTCGGTCTTCTAAACCGGAAGGGAGTTAAAAGAGAGACAGAGATGACCAGCAGGGTCAAACTTCAGTTCGGCATGGGAGAAGTCAGGGTGGTCAGTGTATGGTGGTCAGCAGGGGCAATGATGTGGCCAGAATCAGAACAGGGGTTATCAGCAGATGCCTCAGCAAGGGCAAAATCGTCAGCTTCAGCTACCTTGGTATGGACAGAATCGTCAGCAGGGGCATAATCATCAGCAGTGGCAAAATCAGGGTCGTTATCCAGGACTAGCTGGTGGGGGTAACCCAAACCTTATTCCGATAGCTCCTTGTGCTACTTGTGGGGATAATCATCCGGGAAGGCAGTGCCACAAACTCACAGGTGCATGCTTCTTGTGTGGACAGATGGGTCATATGGCTAGAGATTGTACCGGGCTACGTGGAAATGGTGGAGGTGGCGATAATAGTGGTAATGGAGGTCAGGGTGGTCGAGTGTTTGCCTTGACGTATAACCAAGCAGCAGGTGCACCAGGTACTATTTTTGGCACTCTTTTAGTTGGTAATCGTGAAGCGTCTATTTTATTTGATACGGGTTCTACTCATTCCGTTGTTGCTCAGTCTTTTGTTCGGCACCTGGATGTGCCATCTCAGTCTTTAGATTCTGTTATGTCTATTGCTACCCCGATGGGGACTTCTGTTGTTATTTCTGATTTGTATCGAGGGTGTCCGATAAGTTTTGGGGATAAGATTCGTAGGGCTAATCTTCTTCCGATGAGTATGCACGATTTTGATGTCATTCTTGGGATGGACTGGTTGGATAAGCACCAGGCCACTATCGATTGTCAGGCGAAGAAGGTTATATTTGGAGATGTGAAGTCTTCAGAATTCGTGTTTCAGGGTTCACAACCAAGTAGGGTGGTGAAGTTAATTTCAGCTTTGAAGGCTGGAAAGTTGGTGGCAAAGGGTTGTGAGGGGTATTTGGCATTTGTAAAAGATACCTCTAAGGGTGAGTCTCTTATTAAGGATGTTCCAATTGTTCGTGACTTTTCTGATGTGTTTCCTGAGGAGTTGTCAGGGTTGCCACCGCAGCGGGAAGTGGAGTTTGTTGTTGAGCTTATTCTTGGTGCAGAGCCTATCTCTAAGGCGCCGTATCGGATGGCACCATTGGAGTTGCAAGAGTTGAAAGAGCAGTTGCAGGAACTGTTAGATCGTGGTGTGATTCGGCCGAGTGTTTCGCCGTGGGGTGCTCCAGTCTTGTTTGTGAAGAAAAAGGACGGGTCTATGAAGCTGTGTATAGACTACAGGGAGTTGAACAAGATTACCATCAGGAATCGGTATCCATTGCCGAGGATTGATGACTTGTTTAACCAACTTCAGGGGGCAAAATATTTTTTGAAAATAGACTTGAGGTTGGGTTATCATCAGTTGAGGGTGAGGGATGAGGATATCCCTAAGACAGCTTTTCGCTCGATATGGGCATTACGAGTTTCTGGTGTTGCCATTCGGGTTGACTAACGCTCCAGCGGTGTTTATGGATTTGATGAACCGGGTGTTCAGGGAGTACTTGGACCAATTTATCATTGTCTTTATTGATGACATTTTGGTTTACTCCAAGTCTAAGGAAGAGCATGAGGAACATCTTCGCACAGTGTTTGGGATTTTGCAGAAAGAGAAGTTGCATGCTAAATTCTCTAAATGCGAGTTCTGGTTGGAGCAGGTTGCATTTTTGGGCCACGTTGTTTCTGCTGAAGGCATTAAGGTGGATCCTACGAAGGTTGATGCAATCACTAAATGGTCGAGACCTACTACGATGACAGAGATTAGGAGTTTCTTGGGTTTGGCAGGGTACTATAGGCGATTTGTAGAAGGATTTTCTTTGCTTGCCTTACCATTGACTCTGTTGATGAGAAAGGGCACGAAGTTTGTGTGGAATGAGGAGTGTGAGAAAAGTTTCGAGGAGTTGAAGAAACGACTTGTGACAGCTCCCATACTTGCGTTGCCATCGGGGACAGGAGGTTACCAGATTTATAGTGATGCTTCTAAGAAGGGCTTGGGGTGTGTTTTGATGCAACACGGTAAGGTGATTGCTTATGCTTCTAGGCAGCTTAAACCTTATGAAGTGAACTACCCCACACACGATTTGGAGTTGGCAGCGGTGATCTTTGCCTTAAAGATTTGGAGGCATTATTTGTATGGAGAGACTTGTGATATCTTCACCGATTACAAAAGTCTTAAATACATTTTCACTCAGAAGGAGCTCAATATGAGGCAGAGGCGTTGGTTGGAGCTTCTAAAAGACTATGATGCTAGGATTCAGTATCACCCGGGGAAGGCAAATGTGGTTGCAAATGCTCTTAGCCGAAAGAGTTCAGGGAGTGTAGCAGCCCTTATTACACAACCTCAGCTTATTTCGGATATGGAGCGGCTCGAGATGGAACTGTATGTACGAGGTTCAGATGGGCATTTGGCGGGTATGAGAGCGGAGCCCTCTCTTATCTCGCTGGTCAAAGAAGCTCAAAAGGAAGATGGGGAGTTGTGGGGTATGACGCAGAATCTAGAGGAGGGCAAGCAGTATGAGTTTCGTATTGATGATCACAGTGTGATTTGGTTGGGTGAGCGATTATGTGTACCATCAGATCCAATCATTCGAGAGGCTGTGTTGGCTGAGGCTCATAGTTCACCATTTTCTATTCATCCTGGTTCTACAAAGATGTATAGGGATTTGAAGAAGAATTTTTGGTGGAATGGGATGAAACGAGATGTGGCTGAATATGTTGGGAAGTGCCAAACTTGTCAACAAGTGAAGATAGAACATCAACGAGCTAGTGGTTTGCTGCAACAGTTAGACATTTCAGTGTGGAAGTGGGAGGATATTACGATGAATTTTATGGCTGGTTTGCCAAAGACTTTCAGGAAGAATGATGCCATATGGGTAGTGGTGGACCGGTTGACCAAATTGACACACTTTTTGGCTATCCATGAGGGTTACTCGGTGGATAGGTTGGCACATATCTTTCAGTAAGAGATTGTTAGACTTCATGGTACTCCGGTATCTATTGTTTTAGATCGGGACCCACGGTTCACTTCACGGTTTTGGAAAGGGTTTCAATGAGCTTGGGGAACTCGGCTTAACTTCAGTACTTCTTTTCATCCGCAAACTGATGGGCAATCCGAACGGACTATTCAGACGTTGGAGGACATGTTGAGGTCTTGTGCACTTGAATGGTCAGGTAATTGTGATGATTACTTGAGCCTAGTTGAGTTTGCTTATAACAACAGCTGGCATGCAAGTATTGGGATGGCTCCTTTTGAGGCGTTATATGGTAGGAAGTGTCGAGCACCGACTTGTTGGGATGAGGTTGGCGAAAGGGCCATAGAAGAGCCCGAGTTGGTCCAGATCAGTACGGAGAAGGTAGCGGTGACTAAGAAAAAATTGAAGTCGGCTCGATCACGGCAGAAAAGTTATGCTGATAAGCATAGGAGGACTTTAGAGTTTGAACCTGGTGAGCACGTGTTTCTAAAAGTTTCTCCTTGGAAGGGCATTCGACGATTTGGGTTGAAAGGGAAGCTTAGTCCGCGATATATTGGCCCATTTGAGATTTTGGAGAGGGTTGGTGAAGTTGCGTATCGGTTAGCTTTACCTCCGCAGCTAGCTCACGTGCACAATGTGTTCCATGTGTCAGTGTTGAGCAGTTATCATTATCATACGTTGCACGTGGTGCAATATCCATTCGATAAGATTCGGGAGGATCTTACTTGTGAGGAACAAGCCGAGGCAATTTTGGATCGTCATGAGCGGATTATGAGGAGGAAGACTATTCTGTTTGTTAAGATTTTATGGAGGAATCATTCGGAGTAGGAAGCCACTTGGGAGATGGAGGAGTCTATTCGAGCGGAATATCCGCATCTTTTTGATAATTAGGTATGTTCTATTCTTTAATTCCGGGGACGGAATTCTTTTTAAGGGGTAGGTGATGTAATACCCGAAAAAAAAAATTAAATATTAAAAAAAATATTTTGTTTTAAAACATATTATTGGACTTTGTCATTTATGGGGTCAAATTAGTTATTTAATTTATGTGGGCTAATGTATTAATAAGTGTTGAGTAAATTAATTTGGAAAAATTGGGCTTTAAATTAACTGGGTCTAATTTATATTTAAGTAATATTAAAATCCTATTAAAATTAAAAGAAATAATAATATATATAAATAATATGTAAAACCTAACTACTTCATTATATCTTATATCTGAGACAAAATAACTAAGAGAATTAGAGGAAAAGAAAGGCGGCGGCAGCATTGATAGAAAGAAAAAGGGAATTGCCAAATTAAGTCTGTTACAAAGGTAATTAAACCTTTTATTGAATTGTTTTTGCCGAGCATGTAAGCATGTAGGTTATCATGAGCCGGATCTGTTTAGATTTTTTTTTTGGGTATGATAATTAAGTAATACATATTAGATCAATACCAATAAAGAAAGAATCTGACTTTGAATTTCCGTGCATCTATATATGATTTAAAACTTCTTCCACCAAACTTTAATTTCATTACTATTCCTTTTTAGAATCCTTTTTGGGTGATATATATAGTATATATATATATTAATATTAATGATTAGGCAGATTATTGAGATGTGGAAGTTTCATATTTTTATTATTTTATTTTATTTTTTTATTTTTTCTTTTTCGATTTCTGGAAAATTGTTGTAAAATCCCAGATTTTATGAATAAAGATTTAATTTTTTCGAAATATTTTTTAAATATTATGGTGTGAATTTGAGATAATGTTAAAATTGTGGGTAGTATTTATAAATTTTGTAAAGTATGCAAGTTGTTGTATTATATTCGATTGGTCGGGGAATATTATTTTTGTCGGGGAATATTCGTACTACGGCACAATTATTGGTGGTCCCCACAACGGAATTATTGTCGGATTGAGAAAACGATAAAAATATTTTATTAAAAATAATGGCGGAAGTTTTACCGTTGATACTGTTGAACTACTCTGTAAGACCCCAACTTATTAATAAATGAAATTAAATTTCCTCTATTTATAATTTTGAAATAGAAAGGGTTGATTTGATTAATGTGGTTAGTTATGGGTAAAATGCAAAAATATTTCAAATAAGCAAGTGGTTATAAAATATTCATTTTTGGTCGGTGAATATTCGTTTGGTCGTGGAATATTCTTGCTGTTGGGGAATATTCGTACGACGGCGCAGCCTTGTGTGGGCCCCATAACGGAAAGCGATTGGATGAAGAAAATGACAAGTATAAGTTGTTTATAATTAACGGCGTAGTTGTTACCGTTAATACTGTTGGAATACCTGGTGGTTAAAATACAATAGCACACGGTATTGCACCAATTATTGATTCTTACGAAGGAAGGCACTACTCAATAATTGTTACAGTAATTACTGTTCAATATTTTATTTTATTGATTCAATAATTGCTGCATTGATATTTTATATTATTGTTGTTTCAATAATTGTCACTGCACAGTATTTCCCATTATCAGATCAATAATTCATATTATTTGAATAATATTATTAGATAACATTATTGGCAATGTCTAAAAAGTTCTGTCTAAGAAGAGGTTTGGTCGTCTAATTGCGCGCCAGTAAGAAAAAATTCTTATTGGAAAGCCCCCTCTTTTCTGGGAACGGCCTGGTTGTCATAAATGTGATTCTGTAATATTATTTGTGAATAATTAATTATTGATTCATATGATAAGGAAATATTTATTTTATGTGGATATAAATGAGGGATATATTTTTGTGGTTAAAAATGAAGGAGTTAATGTTGAGGTTTTTATCAGTATTTTTGTCGGAATGGAGGTATTAAAAATCAGGGTTTTTGAGATATTTTGCGGGAGTTATAATTTTTAATCCGACCGTTGGATCATGGTAATTTTTGGATATGTTATACATATATAAGTTGAGTATATGTCCACAAATTTTGAACCTTTAAAAATGAACGTATGATTTATTATGAATTTTACGAGATGACTGGTTCAGAAATTGTTGAATTTTCAGAGTTTATCATTTTGGTAGAAAATTCTAGAATTAGTGGGCCCCACTCTTGGTTGGTGAAGAAATGTGCTGAGATTTTTATTCAAATGTGGTGGGTGGGAATAGTAGCAGGTAAAGCCATCAGGTTGCAGGTTAAGTCTGCTTCGACGTGCTAACATTTTCCTATAAATAGATGGCTAAGTTAGAATTGAAAATCACACCAGAAACAAGTTTTCTCTCTTTCTCTCTCTAGATTATTGAGTGTATTTTGTGAGTATTTAGATACTTTGAGAGTTTCTATTCATCAGAGCAAGTTTCTTTCAGCCTTATACCGGTATTCCGACCAGAAGTACTGATATTTTGAGGTAAGGGGTATTATTTTCTTCTTAATGATATTATTTTCTTCAATATCATTATGCCGAAATATTGATATGAACTTTTTATCAAATTTGGAACTTTTTGTGTCGGGGTTACTATTCACGTATACGACACTATTTATGTATACAGCACTATTCACGAATACAACACTATTCACCGAAAAATAATATTTTCCCTTTTTGTCCAAGATATCTATTATGGTTACTATCTTTGATTGTATCCATGTTTTAATCTTTATTTTTGAATTCTGCTTCACAATTTATTATTATGAAGTATTATTGATCTTGGATAAACTGTTATACGAATCCCTACTATTTGTCCTCCTGTCTCGCTGGATTCGTTTTCTTTAAGATATTTTTCATCATTCTCAGTCCTAAATGGTGATATTACTGAATATCTTTGGCCTGTATTGCAACGATGTATGATTACCTGATGAATATCTTTGGCCTGTAATGCAAAGATGAACAAGTGTTGAGATAAACATGACCGACTGGTGATACAAATGAATATCTTTGGCCTGTAGTGCAAAGATGAATATTTGGTTAAAGATGATTATTAATTAATGTTACAGGGATAAAATATTGATGATGGACTTTTAAATCTTATAAGATAGTAGAATTCATTCTCTACTTGACTCTTCTAATAGTTTGTTGTTTCCGCTGCAGTTGTTGATCTAAAACTTGTTGTCGATTATATTCTATCAGACTTTTTCCTGCTGAATACTAATGATAATTTATTGTATATTATCTTAGTCATAATATTCTTTACTAGGCTAGTTGAGCTCACCCTTTTCCTTTTTGTTCCATTTTTCTTCTCAGGAGGTGAGAACATAGCAGGATCTAGTCGGGGTATGGAGTGATGGTCTAGAAAGATATTTTAACAGTCCTCACTATTTCTGTAAAATAGTGTTTGAATAATTATAATGAGGACTTATTTGAGTGTGGATATTGTCTAGCAGACAATATTTGTATTTAAACTCACACTATATGTTGTCGTATTTTGCACGACAATTGTATTATTGAAGTTGTAATTTACTTTTTGTACCATATATTTGGTGACTCAGAATGGGTATTGTATACCTATTTTGGGGGCGTCACATACTCGGTAGTAAAAGTACAGTAATACGTGTGGTTGCATAGTAGCACACGGTATTGATTATTAATGCTTATGTGAGAAGTCACTCAGTTTGATTCAATTATTGTCAATTAATAATATGAATTATTTAGCGATAATGGAGTTTTGTTTTATTCGTATTATTAACATAATAAAACAGAAACATCTTTTTATATAAAACAGAATACTTTATTAAAGTTATTCTATAAATAGAATATATTATATTTTATTTAAAAGATTTTTTTTTAAATATGGACCGTCAGATTAAAGTAAATCAATCTGGACCGTTCATGGATTAGTTACTATGCAGTCCATTTTTTCTATAAATAGAAGCTCATTCCTTCATTATTTTATTACGAATTTACTGAAACTCTATAGAGAGAAGTTATAAAGAGAAAGAAGAAAAGTATTCTGCTACTGCACTACTCCTATATCCAGTACTCTTTTTCTTAAGGTAAGGGATATTATTTGTTGTACTCATAAAGGGTATTCTTTCTTTCTTATTCATGAAGAGAACTTCTGTTATTCCATTCTTTATTATTCTGTTGGAATAACCTGTATACGCGGTATACCCTATACTTGGTGACATTCTTCTATTATTCTGTTGGAACATTCTGTCTGTGTGTTTTACACCGGACCTGGTTCCGTCTTTATTATTATTCTGTTGGAACATCCTGTCTGTGTGTTTTACACCGGACCTGGTTTCGTCTTTATTATTATTCTGTTGGAACATCCTGTCTGTGTGTTTTACACCGGACCTGGTTCCGTCTTTATTATTATTCTGTTGGAACATCCTGTCTGTGTGTTTTACACCGGACCTGGTTCTGTCTTTATTATTATTCTGTTGGAATATCCTGTCTGTGTGTTTTACGCGGGACCTGGTTCCATTATTTATTATTTTGTTAGAATAACCTGTCTGTGCGGTCTATCGCATGCATGGTGATTTCTTTTGTTATTCCATTCTTTATTATACTCAATTGGTTAAAACTTTGACTTCTATACTCCATGAAATTAGTGGAATATCCTTGATATTTGCGCTTCATCCAGTATCTTTTCATGTAAATATTCTTCTGAGCATTCTTGAATTTTACTCTACAAAGCAGTATCATGTTGACAATTTGGACGTTATCAGTTCCTGGATAAATTAATTCTTGAACTTGTTTTATTGAATTCTTATATCATTGTCATCATCCTCATGTTTATATTTTGTTAAAAGTCATTTATGGCCTGTAGTGCATAGATGGACTTGGTATGATTATGACCAGGGATTAATAGGTGTAATAATGACCGTAATATTATAAATGATGTCGAAAAAGTCCTCATTGGCCCGTAGTGCATTGATGGACAGTTTTTGGTATGATTATGGCTATAGATTCTCTTTGGCCGTAGTGCAGAGATGAATTATTTGATGGCATGATCAGAACCGTTGATGAAAACATGATTATCTTTAGCCGTAGTGCATGGATAATTCGTGATCGTGATACTTAAGAATATACTTGGCCGTAGTGCAGGGGTGATTCGATGATGTGGATTATTTATTAAGCCAAGTCCCAGCGATAAAAGTCATGAAAAACCTTTTAAATCATAAAAGATAGTAGATTTTATTCTCTACTTGACTCTTTTAATGGATTGTTGGTTCCGCTGCAGTTAAACTTGATGTCTATTTTATTTTATCAGTTTAACATTGTTGAAGACTAATGATAATTTATTCTGCATTATCTTAGTCATAATATTTCTTACTGGGCTAGTTGAGCTCACCCTTTCTTTCACTGTTCTCTTTAGGAAATGAGAACGTAGCTGAGACTAGTCGGGAAACAGAGTGATGGTTCTAGATGATAGCATTAGTAGTCCTCACTAGTCTATGTAATAGTGTGATAATAATTGTAATGAGGACTCCTTTTGAGTATGGATACTCTCTAGAAGACAATATTTGTATTCAAACTCACAGTTTATGTTCTGTCGTATTGTACACGACAGTTGTATTATTAAGTTGTATTTGAATTCTGTACCATGTATCTGGCGACTTAAGATGGGTGATGTATACCTAATTTTGGGGGCATCACAGTTGGTATCAAAGTTTAGGGATATGATCCCTGGCTAGGATGTGAGAATAGAACTAGGAGGGGAGAGACGGGGAATTCCTTCGCTAGTATGACCTACCTAAGTTTACTTGTTATTTAATTGGTCGGCCAGAGTATAGAGATAATATGTGATATGTTAATTAACCCTTATTTTGTTACAGTATTTGAAAATGGCATCTGAAAATGTTGAGATAAGCAATGGAGCACAGGAGACCGTTGAGTTTCCACAGATCAATAATCAGGACAATGTGCAACAGGATGGCGATAATCCTCCTGTAAACAACAACACTGATCAATTGACGAACGACGGTACGTTTAAGAGCTTTTTAGAATTCATGCAACATCAGGCGAAGGCGGCTCCTGTTCATAATGCAGGAGGAAACAATGGTAACCCACGGTTGGTCACCGCTAAGCAATTCAAAGAGCTGGGACCACCAGAGTTTTTGAGAAAGCCAGAACCACTTAAGGCGGAGACGTGGTTAAAGCAGATCACCAAGATATTTGATGTCTTGGGATGCTTCGAGGAGCAAAAGGTTCCATTTGCCACCTTTATGTTGCGTGAAGAGGCAGATCACTGGTGGAAATCTGTAAAACGTACCCAGCCTGACGCACTCAAGATGTCTTGGGAGAAATTCCAGGAGCTCTTCAACGACAAGTACTTTTTCGAAAGCATTCGTCACATGAAGGAGGTGAAATTTATCAAGTTGGAGCAAAACAACATGACCGTGTCGCAGTACGAAGCCAAGTTTGCCGAGTTGTCCCAATTTGCGTCCCACTTGGTTGATAATGAAAAAAGAATGACGCGGATGTTTTTAAGAGGTTTGAAGCCGGAGATACGTCAATATCTGATTTCTAATAAACTGTGTTTGTATTCAGATGTTGTAATTATGGCTCAGTTAGTAGAGCGCGATAACGAGTCAACGCAACCAAAAGAGAGCAATCGATAAAATGATAGTACTGGTGATAACAGTCATCAAAGCGGTGACAATAAGCATGGAGGGAATCAACATGCCAGGAATGGTAACCACTTCGGTGGTAATCATGGCCAAAATAATAAGAATGGACATTTCAAGAAGAGAAGGTTCAACAATGACGTGAAGACGTCGGTACCAGCACCCGTTTCAAAGGAAAAAGAACGACCACCGGTCGTATATTTCAAATGCGGACAGGAGGGACACATCCGTCCAAACTGTACGTAGCAATCCAAAGCGTGTTTTAATTGCGGAAAAGAAGGTCGCCTAGCTTGATTTTATCGTATGGTGAAGTCAAGTCCAGCTGGGATAGTGATGCCAAAAGATGTCCCAGACAAGCCAAAGCCGGTAGTTTAAGAGAGAGCGTTTTATTTTCGTGACGAGGAACCTGAATAAAATTATCACGGGTATGTTAGTCATAAACTCTTGCGAAGTCAATACCATATTAGATACCGGTTCTACTCACTCTTTTAATTCACCTAGTTGTGTTCAATGTTTGAACTTAACTCCGGAGAAGTTAGACTTTGATATATCTGTTTAAACTCAGTTGGGAGAAACCTTCGTTACTTCTACTATTTATAAATCTTGTTCAAATCAACACTTTCACATTACCTGTCGATCTTATCTCTTTGAAAATACTTGCATTGATGTGATTTTTGGAAACGATTGATTAACTGCTCATCATGCTTTTCGTAAGGTTGTTAGCTTTCATATTCCTAACCAACCTATTATGCGAATTCAAGTAACCAAACCACTAAAGTCAATCATTATCATATCAAGCCATAAGTAAAGAGCCCTGAGCCTTTCGCTGATGACTTCCTTATGTGGAATGCACCGAAGCCAGACTTTCCGTAGGAGACGTTGTGAATGATGATGGCAAGTTGATAGGTATCAATGTGACGTGTTATCCAAGTCTTGGATGAGGGTCACAGTTTTGAATGATATTTCTATTGTTAATAAATTTCCTGACGTATTCTTGAAGACTTCTTAGCCTACCCCAGAGCATGAAATCGAATTTTGTATTGACCCCAGTACAAAACCCATTTCTTAAACCCTCAAATATTTTTTTTCAACTAAAACGAACGTATTATGCGCCAAAGACATTGGCTCGAGCTGTTGAAGATTACGATCGTACCATTCAATATCATCGTGGAAGTGCGAACATGGTAGCTGACGCGTTGAGTAGAAGATTGTATGCGAGTGAGATGTTGTTAACACAAAAACTTATTTCGTATAACCTACAAATGATGAAGATAGAGTTAAAGACTCTAGGGACCCACGTGAAGATAACAAATATACGATTAGAATCGACTTTAATCGATAAAGTTAAAGCCGTGCAAGCTACGGACCCAGAGCTGATGAATACTAAGAAGAAGGTTCAAGAGGGCGTTATTCTAGAAGCAAGAATCGATGAAGAGAGGAAATCTCAACCCTCGATTTAATTGACCCATTTGAAATCCTCGATCAAGTAGGAACTGTGGCTTATAGACTCGTTTTACCGTCAAGTATGTCGCGTGTTCATAACATTTTTTAACGTATTGATGTTACGTAAATATGTGGACGACCCGAATCACATTATTGATTTAGAACCGGACGAGATAGCAGATAATTTAACGTATGAAGATGTACCTGTTAAAATCTTGGAATGTATTCAACACTCAAAGGTTATACCTCAAGAGTTAGAATCTGACGAAGTGTCCTCATCTGTTCGGCATACCAGGTACGTACGAAAATTTCGAGGGCGAAATTTCATAAGGAGAGGAGATTGTGAAACCCCAAATTTTATGAATAAAGATTTAATTTTTTCAAAATATTTTTTAAATATTATGGTGTGAATTTGAGATAATGTTATAGTTGTGGGTAGTATTTATAAATTTTACAAAGCATGCAAGTTGTTGTATTATATTCGATTTGTAACGACCCCAAAATAGGTCCATTCCATCCAACCTATTCTGAGTCGCCAAATACATGGTACAGAAAATAACTACAACTTTATTACAACAATTGTCTTGCAAAATACAACAACACATATGCTGTGAGTTTGGATACAAATATATACCAAATGTGACTCATGTTCCAACCGTGGACATCACCTCACAATAACACCTTACATAAAGGTATAGTCAAAAACTATTTTAGAAATTAGAATCTTTGGGAAGTGCTCAAGGAAACCTTCGTACATGGGAGGCCACGCTTCTAGGTTATGATAGATATCATATGGCCACAGAATTATCCTTGGTTGACCCAATAGACCCCAAAGAAAAACGAGAAGATTACTATCATATTCTTCCCAATGGTGAGTCTTCTCTTGACTTATCATTATCTCCACTGTCTCTAATTGAGAATTATACTTCAAATAAACACCAAGATTATATAGGTAGTGCTCGTATATATACTCAGCAAGTGGATGAGCATAACCCTGTCTTATGATGACACGAGGTTGTATGTCATTAGACATCTTGTATGATAGTGGCAAACCACCCTTCCAACGTTGGGTACACCTTACCCTATTGGATTCACCAAATATAACTACTAAATGAACTTTTTTATACTGCTTCGGGAGAACATCCACAGCTAGAGACCACCGTTCTATTTTCCCGTTACCCTCGCTCGACCCAGCTACACTCTTATTACCTAAAAGGAATTGTGAAGCAAAAGGGTGAGCACAACTAGCTCAGTAAAGAATATCATGACTAAAGATAATTAAATTATCAATAGCCTTCATCAATAATAAATCAGAGATTTAGAACATATGGTAAATGATAAAAATTTCAACCATAGTTGCAGCGGAACGAGCAATCCATTAGAAGAGTCAAATAGACTATAAAGTCTATTATCTTCTCCATGTTAAAAATTCACCAACAATATTTTATCCATGTAACATCACTCAACAGTTCCTTTCCACAATCATATGAATAACTCATAATCATAATTGTGACTATAAATTTTTCTTCGCACCCAGGACGAAGAATATTTTCATCACCTGTCTTTACCTGAAACATCAAAGATCATGGTTATACCAAATCACAGTTCCTGTTTATAATCATACTAACAAATCCATCTTTGCACTACGGGCCAAAGATATTCATCAACAAACCATCTTTGCACTACGGGCCAAAGATATTCAACAATAGTTCATCTTTGCACTACAGGCCAAAGATATTCATCAACAGGCCATCTTTGCACTACATGCCAAAGATATTCATCAACAATTCATATTTGCACTACAGGCCAAATATATTCATATCTCAAAGAAATATATAATCATTTCAGAATTTATATAAACAATAATTATAACCATGTTGATCAATTCACCTTTGCACTTAAGCTTAAGATATTCAATTATAAATTTAATGGTCATGATCATACCAGTCACAATTCAACTTTGCACTACAGGCCAAAGAGAACCCTAGTCATGATCATACCAATAATCTACCCATCTTTACACTCCAGTGAAAGAGAATTTCAACATCAGGGTTATAAAAATGTTATATATGATGATAAAAATAATATGATCAACATATAGTTTTAATCTCAAGAGTAATATTCGTAACTCATGAATAGTAAATCGTGAATAGTAACTTATGAATAGTAACCCCGACACAAAAGATAGAAATTCTACAATAAAATCCATACCAATATTTCGGTATAATGATATTGAAAGAATAACATTACTTAAATTTATAAACAATTTATTTTAATTGTTTACACTTTACTAATTAATGCATTTAATCATCATAAAATGCCAACTCTTACAATTTCATCATCAATAACCAAAACCCTCATCAAAAATCTGCATATACCTCATATAGGATTCTCAAGCCATAAAATCCTATTTTCTAATTTTCTTACTTCACATAACATATTTAATTCATTTACTCATAACTAGTCTATTTTCATGAAAAATACCAAATCAGTTCCAAAAATATTTATTTTCTGGGATTTAGCATAATATAGTCCCATATTGAACATATATTTTTCTCAGAATTTTTAAAAGTCATTTACTATTTTTCATATGGCCAAAATAGCCGAATATTTAGACATTTATCAAAAATTATACTTTTGTCTAAAAATTCTGAAATTTACAGAGTATACTTCTATCATATACATGTACTCCCAATAAAAATTTCATCAATTTTGGAGTTAACTACAAGAAATTATAAGTAGTTACTTTTAAAATAGTCTTTTCTCATAAAATTCATAACTCTCAATCTATACATCCAAAAATCACCATTTTTGGACACAATCAATAAAACTCATCAAAATATCATTTCAAATTTTTCCAGAATTTTTGAAGTTCAGAAAAATTACGAAACTGAAAAACATAACAACCCTTAAAATCCCTTACTATCCCTTACTATCCCTTACAATCCCTTACCTCAAAAGAGCAGTACTTCTGATCGGTATAAGGCTGAAGGAAACTTGCACTGATGAATAGAAACTCACAGAGTATCTAAATACTCACAAAATACACTCAATAATCTAGAGAGAGAAAGAGAGAAAACTTATGTTTCTGGTGTGATTTTCAATTCTAACTTAGCCCTCTATTTATAGGAAAATTTTGGTAGGTTTGACCTGCAACCTGATGGCTTTACCTGCTACTATTCCCACCCACCACATTTGAAATATAATTCAGCACATTTCTTCACCAACCACAAGTGGGGCCCACCAATTCTAGAATTTTCCACCAAAATGATAAACTCCGAAAATTCAACAATTTCTGAACCAGTCATCTCGTAAAATTCATAATAAATCATACGTTCATTTTTAACGGTTCAAAATTTGTGGGCATATACTCAACTTATATATGTATAACATATCCAAAAATTACCACGATCCAACGGTCGGATTAAAAATTATAACCCCCGCAAAATATCTCAAAAACCCTGATTTTTAATACCTTCATTCCGACAAAAATACGGATAAAAACCTCAACACTAACTCCTTCATTTTTAACCACAAAAATATATCCCTCGTTTATATCCACATAAAATAAATATTTCCTTACATATGAATCAATAATTAATTATTCACAAATAATATTACAGAATCACATTTATGACAACCAGGCCGTTCCCAGGAAAGAGGGGGCTTTCCAATAAGGATTTCTCCTTACTAGCGCGCAATTAGATGACCAAACCTCTCCTTAGACAGAACTTTCTAGACATTGCCAATAATGCTATCTAATAATATTATTCAAATAATATGAATTATTGATCTGATAATAGAAAATACTGTGCAGCAACAATTATTGAAACAACAATAATATAAAATATCAACGCAGCAATTATTGAATCAATAAAATAAAATATTGAACAGTAATTACTGTAACAATTATTGAGTAGTGCCTTCTTACGTAAGAATCAATAATTTCAAAAATACGATGCAATACCGTGTGCTACTGTGCAATAACGCGTATTACTGTATTTTAACCACCGGGTATTCTAACAGTGTTAACGGTAACAACTACGCCGTTATTTATAAAAACTCAAATTTGTCGTTTTCTTCATCCGACAGTTATTCTGTTATGGGGCCCACAAATGGCTGCGCCGTCGTACGAATATTCCCCGACAGAAAGAATATTCCACGACCAAACGAATATTCCCCGACAACAATGATTATTTTATAACCACTTGCTTATTTTGAAAAAAAATTATATTTCACTCATAACTTTAAACTTTTATCAATTTAACCATTTACTGAATAGTAATTATAAGAAAAATTGAATACTTTTATTTCATAAAATTCGGGGTCTTACAATCTCCCCTCCTTATGAAATTTCGTCCCCGAAATTTACGTACCTGGTATTTCAAAGAGTTGAGAATACCTTGCTTTCATTTCAGATTCCATCTTCCCTGTCATCATGATTTCTCCATTGCTCATCTCCTGTATTTCAGATATCATTCTAGAATACAGCTTTAAAACAAGGGTTAATTGAACAAATTAACATATCACATAATATCCCGATATTATGACTGACCAACAAATAAGCTTAGGTAGGACACACTAGCGAAGGATTTACTCATCTCTCCCCTCCTAGTTCTATTTTCCGATCTCCGCCAAAGATCATATCCCTAAGCTCTGATACCAAATGTAACGACCCCAAAATAGGTCCATTCCATCCAACCTATTCTGAGTCGCCAAATACATGGTACAGAAAATAACTACAACTTTATTACAACAATTGTCTTGCAAAATACAACAACACATATGCTGTGAGTTTGGATACAAATATATACCAAATGTGACTCATGTTCCAACCGTGGACATCACCTCACAATAACACCTTACATAAAGGTATAGTCAAAAACTATTTTAGAAATTAGAATCTTTGGGAAGTGCTCAAGGAAACCTTCGTACATGGGAGGCCACGCTTTTAGGTTATGATAGATATCATATGGCCACAGAATTATCCTTGGTTGACCCAATAGACCCCAAAGAAAAACGAGAAGATTACTATCATATTCTTCTCAATGGTGAGTCTTCTCTTGACTTATCATTATCTCCACTGTCTCTAATTGAGAATTATACTTCAAATAAACACCAAGATTATATAGGTAGTGCTCGTATATATACTCAGCAAGTGGATGAGCATAACCCTGTCTTATGATGACACGAGGTTGTATGTCATTAGACATCTTGTATGATAGTGGCAAACCACCCTTCCAACGTTGGGTACACCTTACCCTATTGGATTCACCAAATATAACTACTAAATGAACTTTTTTATACTGCTTCGGGAGAACATCCACAGCTAGAGACCACCGTTCTATTTCCCCGTTACCCTCGCTCGACCCAGCTACACTCTTATTACCTAAAAGGAATTGTGAAGCAAAAGGGTGAGCACAACTAGCTCAGTAAAGAATATCATGACTAAAGATAATTAAATTATCAATAGCCTTCATCAATAATAAATCAGAGATTTAGAACATATGGTAAATGATAAAAATTTCAACCATAGTTGCAGCGGAACGAGCAATCCATTAGAAGAATCAAATAGACTATAAAGTCTATTATCTTCTCCATGTTAAAAATTCACCAACAATATTTTATCCATGTAACATCACTCAACAGTTCCTTTCCACAATCATATGAATAACTCATAATCATAATTGTGACTATAAATTTTTCTTCGCACCCAGGACGAAGAATATTTTCATCACCTGTCTTTACCTGAAACATCAAAGATCATGGTTATACCAAATCACAGTTCCTGTTTATAATCATACTAACAAATCCATCTTTGCACTACGGGCCAAAGATATTCATCAACAAACCATCTTTGCACTACGGGCCAAAGATATTCAACAATAGTTCATCTTTGCACTACAGGCCAAAGATATTCATCAACAGGCCATCTTTGCACTACATGCCAAAGATATTCATCAACAATTCATATTTGCACTACAGGCCAAATATATTCATATCTCAAAGAAATATATAATCATTTCAGAATTTATATAAACAATAATTATAACCATGTTGATCAATTCACCTTTGCACTTAAGCTTAAGATATTCAATTATAAATTTAATGGTCATGATCATACCAGTCACAATTCAACTTTGCACTACAGGCCAAAGAGAACCCTAGTCATGATCATACCAATAATCTACCCATCTTTACACTCCAGTGAAAGAGAATTTCAACATCAGGGTTATAAAAATGTTATATATGATGATAAAAATAATATGATCAACATATAGTTTTAATCTCAAGAGTAATATTCGTAACTCATGAATAGTAAATCGTGAATAGTAACTCATGAATAGTAACCCCGACACAAAAGATAGAAATTCTACAATAAAATCCATACCAATATTTCGGTATAATGATATTGAAAGAATAACATTACTTAAATTTATAAACAATTTATTTTAATTGTTTACACTTTACTAATTAATGCATTTAATCATCATAAAATGCCAACTCTTACAATTTCATCATCAATAACCAAAACCCTCATCAAAAATCTGCATATACCTCATATAGGATTCTCAAGCCATAAAATCCTATTTTCTAATTTTCTTACTTCACATAACATATTTAATTCATTTACTCATAACTAGTCTATTTTCATGAAAAATACCAAATCAGTTCCAAAAATATTTATTTTCTGGGATTTAGCATAATATAGTCCCATATTGAACATATATTTTTCTCAGAATTTTTAAAAGTCATTTACTATTTTTCATATGGCCAAAATAGCCGAATATTTAGACATTTATCAAAAATTGTACTTTTGTCTAAAAATTCTGAAATTTACAGAGTATACTTCTATCATATACATGTACTCCCAATAAAAATTTCATCAATTTTGGAGTTAACCACAAGAAATTATAAGTAGTTACTTTTAAAATAGTCTTTTCTCATAAAATTCATAACTCTCAATCTATACATCCAAAAATCACCATTTTTGGACACAATCAATAAAACTCATCAAAATATCATTTCAAATTTTTCCAGAATTTTTGAAGTTCAGAAAAATTACGAAACTGAAAAACATAACAACCCTTAAAATCCCTTACTATCCCTTACTATCCCTTACAATCCCTTACCTTAAAAGAGCAGTACTTCTGATCGGTATAAGGCTGAAGGAAACTTGCACTGATGAATAGAAACTCACAGAGTATCTAAATACTCACAAAATACACTCAATAATCTAGAGAGAGAAAGAGAGAAAACTTATGTTTCTGGTGTGATTTTCAATTCTAACTTAGCCCTCTATTTATAGGAAAATTTTGGTAGGTTTGACCTGCAACCTGATGGCTTTACCTGCTACTATTCCCACCCACCACATTTGAAATATAATTCAGCACATTTCTTCACCAACCACAAGTGGGGCCCACCAATTCTAGAATTTTCCACCAAAATGATAAACTCCGAAAATTCAACAATTTCTGAACCAGTCATCTCGTAAAATTCATAATAAATCATACGTTCATTTTTAACGGTTCAAAATTTGTGGGCATATACTCAACTTATATATGTATAACATATCCAAAAATTACCACGATCCAACGGTCGGATTAAAAATTATAACCCCCGTAAAATATCTCAAAAACCCTGATTTTTAATACCTTCATTCCGACAAAAATACGGATAAAAACCTCAACACTAACTCCTTCATTTTTAACCACAAAAATATATCCCTCGTTTATATCCACATAAAATAAATATTTCCTTATCATATGAATCAATAATTAATTATTCACAAATAATATTACAGAATCACATTTATGACAACCAGGCCGTTCCCAGGAAAGAGGGGGCTTTCCAATAAGGATTTCTCCTTACTAGCGCGCAATTAGATGACCAAACCTCTCTTTAGACAGAACTTTCTAGACATTGCCAATAATGCTATCTAATAATATTATTCAAATAATATGAATTATTGATCTGATAATAGAAAATACTGTGCAGCAACAATTATTGAAACAACAATAATATAAAATATCAACGCAGCAATTATTGAATCAATAAAATAAAATATTGAACAGTAATTACTGTAACAATTATTGAGTAGTGCCTTCTTACGTAAGAATCAATAATTTTAAAAATACTATGCAATACCGTGTGCTACTGTGCAATAACGCGTATTACTGTATTTTAACCACCGGGTATTCTAACAGTGTTAACGGTAACAACTACGCCGTTATTTGTAAAAACTCAAATTTGTCGTTTTCTTCATCCGACAGTTATTCTGTTATGGGGCCCACAAATGGCTGCGCCGTCGTACGAATATTCCCCGACAGAAAGAATATTCCACGACCAAACGAATATTCCCCGACAACAATGATTATTTTATAACCACTTGCTTATTTTGAAAAAAAATTATATTTCACTCATAACTTTAAACTTTTATCAATTTAACCATTTACTGAATAGTAATTATAAGAAAAATTGAATACTTTTATTTCATAAAATTCGGGGTCTTACACGATTGGTCGGGGAATATTATTTTTGTCGGGAAATATAATTTTTGTCGGGAAATATTCGTACGACGGCACAATTATTGGTGGACCCCACAACGGAATTATTGTCGGATTGAGAAAACGACAAAAATATTTTATTAAAAATAACGGCGAAAGTTTTACCGTTGATACTGTTGAACTACTCGGTAGTAAAAGTACAGTAATACGTGTGGTTGCATAGTAGCACACGGTGTTGATTACTAATGCTTATGTGAGAAGTCACTCAGTTTGATTCAATTATTGTCAATTAATAATATGAATTATTTAGCGATAATGAAGTTTTGTTTTATTCGTATTATTAACGTAATAAAACAGAAACATCTTTTTATATAAAATAGAATACTTTATTAAAGTTATTCTATAAATAGAATATATTATATTTTATTTAAAAGATTTTTTTTTAAATATGGACCGTCAGATTAAAGTAAATCAATCTGGACCGTTCATGGATTAGTTACTATGCAGTCCATTTTTCCTATAAATAGAAGCTCATTCCTTCATTATTTTCTTACGAATTTAATGAAACTCTAGAGAGAAAAGTTATAAAGAGAAAGAAGAAAAGTATTATGCTACTGCACTACTCCTATATCCAGTACTCTTCTTCTTAAGGTAAGGGATATTATTTGTTGTACTCATAAAGGGTATTCTTTCTTTCTTATTCATGAAGAGAACTTCTGTTATTCCATTCTTTATTATTCTGTTGGAATAACCTGTATACGCGGTCTACCCTATACTTGGTGATATTCTTCTATTATTCTGTTGGAACATCATGTCTATGTGTTTTACACTGGACCTGGTTCCATCTTTATTATTATTCTGTTGGAACATCCTGTCTGTGTGTTTTACACCGGACCTGGTTCCGTCTTTATTATTATTCTGTTGGAACATCCTGTCTGTGTGTTTTACACCGGACCTGGTTCTGTCTTTATTATTATTCTGTTGGAATATCCTGTCTGTGTGTTTTACGCGGGACCTGGTTCCATTATTTATTATTTTGTTAGAATAACCTGTCTGTGCGGTCTATCGCATGCATGGTGATTTCTTTTGTTATTCCATTCTTTATTATACTCAATTGGTTAAAACTTTGACTTCTATACTCCATGAAATTAGTGGAATATCCTTGATATTTGCGCTTCATCCAGTATCTTTTCATGTAAATATTCTTCTGAGCATTCTTGAATTTTACTCTGCAAAGCAGTATCATGTTGACAATTTGGACGTTATCAGTTCCTGGATAAATTAATTCTTGAACTTATTTTATTGAATTCTTATATCATTGTCATCATCCTCATGTTTATATTTTGTTGAAAGTCATCAACAATCGAGAAATTCGAATCTTATTGTAAAATGATTTTAATAATTTAAATAATAATAAAATCTTATCCTATGTGTTATCAAGATGGTTGTCGTTATATAACCTAGTGACGTTGGAATGTCGTAGTATTTGAGCTACGTGGATGAATTAAAGTGTTTGAATTTTCAAGACGAAAATAAAAGTTTTTCGAGAAATTTTCCGAAAAATACTATTCATCGGTATGTGCTCGGGATATAATTTTGAGATTTCGAGAAATACGTAATGATGGAATATCAAGGTAAGATGGATTATGTAATAATAATCTAGTTATGGAAAAAACGATATTTCGCTTGTGGACTTAATTTGTGAATATTAAGTAAAACAAAATGTTAAGGAATGAGTAATGGTGTATGATACTTTGTGTATTGTACAAAGTAATGTAAATGAGTATAATACGAGGTCTTATACGAGTTAGTATGAAGGATGAAATACGGTATATAAATTCTATAAGAATTGAAATATGAAAATAATACATGAACTATATGTGTATGTATTATGAGATAATTAATGGACTTGGATGATTGATTGAATTAATATAAGTCCAAGTAGATTAGAGAGAGAGGCCCAATAATTGATTAATGAACAAGCTATTGTTTATTAATACAAAGCCCAAAGGATTAATTAATCCAAGCCCAAGCTAGAATCCATGAGTTAAATGACCCATGGGGCAAAACTATATTAATATGGTTAATGTGTGATGACCAAGATAAGTGGGGATCAAGAATGTATGGTGGTCAAGTATGTGTGATGAGCAAGTATGTGTATTGACCAAGAATTAGAAGTAATAGCCAAGTAATGAATAGTAAGGAGGTGGCTTAAAGGAGGTGGGATGTTTTATTGACAAAACTACCCTAACTTTGCTAAGTCTATAAATATAGAAGGCTTGTAAGCCATTTGTTGGTTGATTCAAATAAACTAACAACTCCCAAAGTGGTTAAGTGTTAGAGAGAATAAGCTAGCAATAAGTCATTCCATAAGTAAGAAGAAGAAGCAAGCTACCTTACCAAGACAACAAAAGTAAGATTTCTTCTCCAATTATCTTCTATCTCTAACATGATAGGATGATAAGAAAAGTGGGATTAAGAAACATGTATGATTAAGTAATGAACTTAAGCCACATAAGTTGGTCATAAGTCATTTGAACTTATATAAGTTATAAACTTATGATGAATTAACATGGAATATTAAGTATGAACATAAGAAATTGTAATAAGGTTAGTAAAATGAAAGTAAAGAACTTATATGAATATGTATTACGTATATATAAATGAAGATATACGTTGAAAACATATAAGTATGATGATTAAAAGACTCTAATTATCATAAGTTATGAACAATTGAGTTATAAGTAGTCATAAACTCATGAAGAATAAGTCCAAAAATCCAACAATGATAATAAGTTGTTGTATCAAGTATGTCAAGATGTTCACATAATGAATGAAGTTCATTTGTAATGTTGAACAAATCGTAAGAATGAAGAATTGCCGAAATTTATGCGATTTGACGATAATCGTCGAATTCGTAAAATTCTCGGAATGAAAGTCAAATTTTGTCTTTGATCACGGAATTATTGCTTTACAATGGAGTTAAGTCATATTTGGCATTTAAGATTTGCGGACTCGAAAATGACCGGATTCCGACTTAGAACGAAGAAACGAGCGTTGAACGTTCACGAACGTTTATCGTTTTCGTTAAAAATGAACAAATAGGTGAATTTTTAGCAAATGAATTTAAATAGATAAAATTCTTGAATAATCATGTAGATTATGTAATTTGTGAACCGTAGGCTTTTGAACGAGCCAATTCGGAGCTATAACGAAGAAGTTATGCGTCCGGGAAGTTCACAAAGTTCACAAACTGAATTTGGTATCTGGTGCACAGAGTTGGCGCCGCGGCGCCAACCTAAGGCATTTAACCCGCGCCGCAGTGCCAGGTACAGAGTCATAAGCTCCTGGAGAGTGGCGCCGCAGCGCGGCACATTACACACGGACTCGCGCCGCAGCGCCAAGTCCAGGTCAGTGAGGCATAAGGCGCGTCGCAGCGCGATAGGAAGGCATAAAGGTGGCGCCGCAGCGCCAGTCTCAGAACAAAGACAGCAATGAATGTTTTAAAGTACAAAGGAGAGAAGTTAATTAAGTTAACATTAAACATAACTTAAGGAAGGTAATGTAACATTGTTAAACTTTGTTAAAACCTTAAGGAATGTAATGTAAAGGTTAATATAACCTAGTCAAACGTAAACGCGATGATAACGATAAACCGTAATGAATAGTAATTGAATCTAATACACAATTAGATTGAGAAGAAAGGTAAGATATAGTCGTATACATACTTGATTATATGTGACCTAATGTAAGGCATTATGTGATCATGTACTGTAGGGACTTAAAAGACTTAAACATAAAGTTAATATACGGTAGCAGACGCTAAAGGCAAGTATTCTAACTCTTGTTTCAGTTCAATCTGAACAAGTTTAAGATTCATGTATTCTTTCGCATGGATTGAAGTATGTTGAGGTTAAAGCCAATCTTTTTGGCTAAACTTGATAATCTACTCTTGTATTATCAAATGTTGTTCTCTTTTGTCAACTACTTGATATGGTTTTCAAAAGAAGACTGAAATGTTAAACAAATGTTTTGTCGGTAAAACGACAGGCACGTGAGGTTGCCAAATGATTAAACGTACATACGTTTAATGGATGTAGTGTTGATCAACATAGAGTACAATAGGCTGATCACCTAGAAGTGCTCGTAAGTAATATCGGGCTTACGGAATTCGTTCCGGGTTGTCCTTTTCAATAACGAATGAATACTCAAGGTCTTTGACCAAAGTGGATGTTTTACTAAATATTGTTGTTATTGTAAAACATTTTTGAAAGAAAAGATGAAGTGCTATTTTGAATTATCAATAGTACTTCATAACTATTGTTCAGTTATTGAAGATATACGATTCGTATGTGTCAAGCATGTTGTTATTGAATTGTTATACTTGCTGAGCTAGCCATGCTCACTCTTGCTTGAACCATATGAATGCAGCTAAGGCTGAACGCCCCGAAGGATCAAAAAGGGATAAAGGAAAAGCTAAGGTAGATTGTTAAGCTGTCTTGTAATAGTATAGGTCTATTGTTATAATGTAACTGATATTATGACAAAGAACCTTTGTAATGGGTATAGAACCTGGGAAATTGTAAATATTACTTTAATATATAGAAGTTATATTCGTTCTTTGAGACTATTCAATTGGATGAATGTATAAATGTTGTATAGTATATCACCATCTGTCGGGTTGGAAGATACCCGGATTTGGGGGCGCTACGTCATCTATGGCCTGTAGTGCATAGATGGACTTGGTATGATTATGACCAAGGATTAATCGGTGTAATCATGACCGTAATATTACAAATGATGTGGAAAAAGTCCTCATTGGCCCGTAGTGCATTGATGGACAGTTTTTGGTATGATTATGGCTATGGATTCTCTTTGGCTATAGTGCAGAGATGAATTGTTTTATGGCATGATCAGGACTGTTGATGAAAATATAATTATCTTTAGCCGTAGTGCATGGATAATTCGTGGTCGTGATACTAAAGAATATCATTGGCCGTAGTGCAAGGGTGATTCGATGATGTGGATTATTTATTAAGCTGAGTCCTAGCGATAAAAGTCATGAAAAACCTTTTAAATCATAAAAGATAGCAGATTTTATTCTCTACTTGACTCTTTTAATGGATTGTTGGTTCCGCTGCAGTTAAACTTGATGTCTATTGTATTTTATCAGTTTAACATTGTTGAAGACTAATGATAATTTATTCTGCATTATCTTAGTCATAATATTTCTTACTGGGCTAGTTGAGCTCACCCTTTCTTTCACTGTTCTCTTCAGAAAATGAGAACGTAGCTGGGACTAGTCGGGGAGCAGAGCGATGGTCCTAGATGATAGCATTAGTAGTCCTCACTATTCTATGTAATAGTGTGATAATAATTGTAATGAAGAATCCTTTTGAGTATGGATACTCTCTAGAAGATAATATTTGTATTCAAACTCACAGTTTATGTTCTGTCGTATTGTACACGACAGTTGTATTATTAAGTTATTTTTGAATTCTGTACCATGTATCTGGCGACTCAAGATGGGTGATGTATAACTAATTTTGGGTGCGTCACAGTTGTCTTATGGTAAGCAACTTGGTCAAGTATGTGTGGATATTGATTAATAAATTATTTTGAAAGAATTAGTTTTAACCAAATGTTATAAAATTAGGTATATTCATATTATTTAATAAATTATTTAGTTATAGCTTAATGTAAAAGCATAATAATTAATAAAATAAAATATTTTATAATACCACTTATAAATGTATTATTTTGGTGATTAGTTCGAACGAAGAGAATTTAAGGAGTTACAATTTGGAGTATAAATTTTGGGTATTACATTGTTTAATCTAGGTACGGATTCCGTACTCTTTCAGCGAGACTCTTTTATTTTTAAGTTGTTCGTTTCGTTATTCGTTTTGAAATTTAGTATTGGCTCTCACAATTATTCATTGTCAATTTATTGTGATATATTTGTTTGGGCGTTGTATTAGAACTCATATTTGTACTCTTTAGACTAGCGTATCATGTCTAAATTTTATTTTGATATTTGTAGTGATGTACATGTTAATATATATTTTGGAGACTTTGTGTTGATGATTCGTTTCAGTTTAACATGTACATGTTAGAACCCTTTGCTTTAATATTATGTCGCATGTGTTGTGACATGGTATTGTTGTTAGAATACCGTAGGGTATACCTGAGCTATAACCACCTGTGGGGGTACCACATGCATGTCCTCTTGGCACCGAGGTATAACACCTTCCGTGGCGGTGGGATCAGTTCATGGCATCTCCGTTTTGTGCTCCGGTGGGAGTTGGCCATTTGGTGTTTTGTTGTGGAAGGCGTATGGGTCGACCCTAGTTTTCTGTTCTATTCTGTTCTGCAGAGTGGTGATGTTTGTGCCAAACACGCCTTCCGATTTTGCATGCATCTGGATTGCGCAGTCCGATGTGTGATTGCCTGTGTGGCATTATTTGACTTGCCTGTGTGGCAAGGTATATTACTATTTATTTTGAGCTCGGTATGAAATAACACCCAGCCATTTGATTCAGCCTATTATTTCGTTGTGTTAGTTTTGTTTGTTTCGTTTCAGTTCGTTTCGTCTCATTTCATTTAATTGAGTTAGTTATTTCGGTTCATTATTTGTATTCTATATCCGTACTGGGCATTTGGCTCATGCTGTATTTTCTTCCGGCAGGTAATCAGGGGGATCAAGGGCAAGTGTGACGAGAGCTTTCTTTTATCCAAATGGTTTAGATATTTTGTTTAAGTTGTGATCCAATAGTTTATTTAGAATTGTAATAATTAACTTAGATTATGGTTCGAGCCAGTTTGACATTTATTATGGTTGACTTGTGGTATTTATCAGATTTTAAGACTATTCTTATGTGGCTTTGAGCCTTGCTATTAAATTCATCAGTTTTGTTATGTTTTGGGTAACCTCTCTTTCTATTTCGGAAAGGGGGTGTTACATTATGATTAGGCCGAATGAGACAGAGTCGCCAGTTGGTATGGATTGTAATGGATGTAACAACTCATCCGGATTTGAAAATTTTTGCAATATAGCCCAATATGTGACTCCGTAGCATTGGTCTGAAACCAAGATTCTTAGAATTCGGGGGCTTTCTTAAGCCAGGGGAATGTGTTAGGCACCATCCGACTTCCGTGAAAACACGGTTACTGCATCTTATTGATTTTCTATGCATAAAGTGTGTGTGTGTGTGTGTGTTTTATTGTGCTTAATACTTTTATTTTAAAGTCTTTTCTAGGATTTATTTGAGTTATTTGGAAATAGTGTTGTTCCTCTTTTGCACCTATGTACGAAAGATTTGATTTAGCGAAAAGTTCATTTTAGATAAAATATACATTTCTAATGATATTTTGGAAAAACATAATTTTCAAATCCTTCGCCTGAATAGTAATCGAGGACCTTTGATATTTCCTTTTATCCCTATGTTTCTTACATGATCTACCCAAATCTCTTTATTGTGCATGAAAACTCTTTGTGATTTTATTAAAAAATCGTTTTGGGTGATAATGCATGCAATAAAGAGTCAAAAAAAAGGTCGGATCATCATCGGGCATGAAACCCATCTCGATGAATCCAAACACTTGTAAGCATGATTTTCAGTATCATGGGATCTTAAATTCGAATTCTCGGGACGAACCCCTCGAACTCGTTTTAAGATCCAATATTACATGCACAACGATTTGCAGTATTTAAACGTTACATTTAAACAAAAAGTCCATTATGGGAATCTAGTTAAGATCCATCTAGTAGATCTCAACTCTAGGATTCCTAGGCTCACATTGATATGCTTAAATATGTATATACAACATTTTAGACTTTATGTTAGGTGATTTCATCGGTTAAAATCCCCATATCGAGCCATTAGGACCTCTTCACCTCTAGATACAGATCTAGGGCTCTACGGAGTGACTGGGACTGACCAAAAGCAGTAAAACATCTAGATCTACCATAGATATAAGCCAATCTAGCATATAGGTTAAAGCATCATGCTTCATAACCATTCAAAGTGCTAGTTTTAGCTAGATCTAGTCAAATAACTGATTTACAACTGAATATGCACAAATTAATTGGTAGAAACTCAATGTCTACCCACTAATACGCAATATATATATAGAGTAACAAATTTAACCGGTAGAAATTGCTATATCTACATAGATATAATATTCATAACAACATTTATAAAGAAAGTGGCTAAAATGAGTGTATGGTACAGAGGCCGTACTTCTCATAGAGGCTGAAATAGAGTTGCTGATGGTGATAATGGACACACAATTAGAAGAGGGTCAGTGGCTACAAGATCAATACGATCTATTGTCCCTGATAGACGAGAAGACAACTGATGCTATCTTTCACGATCAACTATACCGATAGCGAATGTCCCAGTCCCACAACAAAAAGGTGCGGCCCCAAAAGTTCAAGGAGCATGACTTGGTACTAAAGAAGATCATTTCGGGCCAAGACACAGTCAAAGAAAAATTCGTTCCGAACTAGAAATGACTCTTCGTGGTCAAATCGATCTTACAGGCGAAGCCGTAAGATTGGGAGATTGTAAAATGCAAGTTGAAAATTTTGTATTTGTTTGAATTTATTTTAAAAAATAAACTGAGTAAAGAAAAATGATATCTAGATGCTTATTTACTACTTAAAATTTATTTGACATTTTAAGTATATCTTTTTAACTTATTTGCTGAGCATAATTGCTTATTCCCGTAATAAATTGTTTTTAGAAAACTGTGTCAAACAAAATACTCTAACTTATTAAATAAATAATTTAAAATAAGTTATTAAATAAATTATAGCTGTTTTTAAATAAATTGATATTAACATGGCCTCTATATAATTATAGAAATAGATATACATTTGTATATCTATTTTTTATAAGCCAAACAAAATTTTATTATATCAATGAAAAATTTCACAGACCATTTTAATCTTATCTGAGAGAGGCGATAACCCCAGAAAATGCTGACACTGCTTAAGTGCTACAAGCCCTCTCTTCCACTTTGTTCATCTATATTTTTACGCTCCCAAATACCAATTCTTAATCATACCCGCAAAATCGTCATAAAAAACAGCAAAAATTTGCAAAAGTCGACAAGGATTTGTTGTTTTAGTTCGTTAGGCCAATCAAATCCAACAATTAGCGCAAATGGTGATACAGGAGAGAATAAATTAAGGGAATTGTGGTTGTACAATACAATGAGCAAACAGAAGGAATTGTTTAAACCCAAAATTCCTGGTCAAGTGGGCATGTATGTTTGTGGTGTCACTGCCTATGATCTCAGTCACATTGGCCATGCTCGTGTGTATGTCTCAGTTGATGTGCTCTTCAGGTCATTTCTCTATACATACAAATGTATCTGTAGGAAAAAAAAAGAAGTCCGAATTTTTAAAGTAGTTACTTTTATTTAGATACCCTTTTGATATCCCCGTCTCTGTTTGTCTCTAATTTGTAATATATGTCTTGATTTTGATTAGAAATTTTGAACCCTTTTGTAAGTGAAGAAAAGTCTGAATTTTGAAGGATCCCTTTTGATTGATCTGTTATTCATATTTTGTATATATAAGAAGAGAACACTGTGAAGCTTTAAAGTGACGTTGAAAATTATGGACCATTAGTTTGCATTGTAAAACTATTGAGCAATTAGACCTTTTTTTTTTCTTCTTTAGTTTTGTTTTTTGCATTTGACCTGTGCTTGAAATGTAAGGGTATGTAATTTCAATTGACAATTTGAAATTCTATTTAGATTGGACCACAATGTGTGATTAAACTTGAGGCAGTTTATTGTTATGTAGAAAATTATGCTATGAACTATTTAGATTTGTGGCTTTAATGTCTATGCCCTCCACAGCTTTTCTTAATAACCAAAAGAAGCTATTACGTTTTATTTATTGGAAAGAGAAATTCTGTATTACTTCATGTTGTTTATTGTAGCAAGCATTGTCAAATGACTAATGCAGAGTTGCTAATTGGACATTCTTTGGTGTGTTTTCTTTAAAAATTAGGCAGATACCTAAGGTTTCTGGGATATGAAGTCAATTATGTTCGAAATTTCACGGATGTTGATGACAAGGTGAGTGAAATTTTACTCTAGCAACAAATGAATCATATACGTTGGAAAACTCTTTTGTTGGTGATTATTTCCTAAATCGATGGTGACATTTTTGTGGACTACTAAGGTGCTCTCGGTTTTAATCCGAGTCTGATTTGTTTCCCATGTTGAATAGTTAACTCTGCTCAGTGTTTTTATCTAATTGCCACAAAGAGGAAAAAAGAAATGCATGTAATGCCTTGTGGTCTTGCAAAACTGAGTTATAACAGTGAATTTTCAGTGTCTAGAATACAGTTACTAAATAAAATTTATTTCTTTCAATTTCAAGAAAAGATCTTGAGCTATTGGGATACAACGTGAAAACATCAAACTTATTAAAAATGGAGATTATAGCATGAGTTGATCATTTATTTATGGTGTTGTATCTGGTACCTCCTTGCTGTAGTGTCATAATTAGTTTTTGCTTGCAAATTGGCCCTGATAAACATGCAGCTCTATAAAATAACTATATGATTTCCTGAAATAGTTACTTGCTCAGATTCCTGGAGGTGATGATAAGAACCTGTCTTGGTTCTTTGTTGATATCTAACCACATTTAGTTTGAGAATATGCTGTGCCAATCAATATTTACCTCCACTTTTGTAGTTATTCATGACAGCCTTATATGATTGTCAAAAAATATAAACAGTCTTATATAATGTTTACCCTCTGCCCCTGAACTGGTGCTTGAGAATAATTCATAAGTTGAATCATCATATATGGACCACTTGTATGATCAACAGTCTTCAGTTAAAGTTCCATTGTAAATATAGCCCTTGGCTTATCGTTTGATGAGTGGTAAACATTAAGAAGGTTGCAAAAGTCTCAGCTTATGCAGTAAAGATAAGAAAGTAAGTAGAAATAATTTAAAACTTAATGAGGTGGTGGAAGATATCAGAAAGTTTTGGAGGAAAACCGCTAGTTTTATAATCAAGTGAAAGATCTCAAAGGAAGTATTAGAGTATACTGCCGAGTGCGACCTTTCTTGCCTGGAGAGCCAAATCGTTTGAGTGTCGTGGCTCATGTGGGTGACAGGAAAATAACCCTCATCACTACTTCAAAATACGGAAAAGAGGGACAAAAGTCATTCACTTTCAATCAAGCTTTTGGTCCATCTGCAACCCAAGAAGAAGTATTTTCAGATATGCAGCCTTTGATTCGGTTGGTCCTTGATGGATATAACGTTTGCATATCTGCTTTTGGTCAAACAGGATCAGGAAAAACGTATACTATGAGTGGACCTAATGAGCTTACAGAGGAAACCTTAGGTGTAAACTACAGGGCATTGCGTGATTTGTTTCTTATCTCAGAACAAAGGAAAAACGTCATTTGCTATGAGGTTTTTGTTCAGATGATTGAAATTTACAATGAGCAAGTCAGGGATCTACTTATGACTGACGGTCTTAACAAAAAATTAGAAATTCGAAGGGGATAAATGTACCAGATGCAGATCTTGTACCGGTTGCATCTACATCTGATGTTATAAATTCAGTGAACCTTGGACAAAAAAATCGTGCAGTTGGCTCTACAGCCATGAATGATTGTAGTAGTTGTTCTCATAGTTGTTTGACTGTTCATGTTCAAGGAAGAGACCTGACATCTGGGGCAGTTCCTCATGGTTGTATGCATCTGGTCTACCTGGCAGGAAGCGAAAGAGCTGGCAAATCTCAGGCCGTGGGAGATAGATTGAAGGAGGCACAACATATCAATAAATCTCTATCTGCTCTCGGAGACGTGATAGCTTCTCTTACCCAAAAAAATGCACATGTTCCCTATAGGAACAGTAAACTCACAGTTGCTCCAAGATTCTGTCGGAACGCAAGCCAAGACCCTCATGTTTGTTCACATCAGCCCGGAGAATGATGTTATAAGTGAAACAATTAGCACAATTAAATTTGCTGAACGGGTTTCTACTATTGAGCTTGGTGCTGCTCGAGCAAACAAAGATATAGTGGCGATGTCAAGGAGTTAAAACAGATTGCTAATATTAAGGCAGCCTTTGCAAAGAAAGAGGCAGAAAACCTTCAGCAATCCAAGTTAGTCAGAATGATGTCTGCTGGGTCTTCATTTCCAAGTCCTACTCCTAGTTGGGAGAGTGTGGGGGATTTGTCTAACTATAGCAGGGAACCTATGGAGGATCTTGGTGATGTAAAGGATGGTAACAGCTCCAAGCCAAAGCAGAGACAACAAGGCTTGGAGCTTCCAGACATTTTAATGCCCTCACCTCCTTGGCAAACAACACCCATTAGTAGTCCTCACTGGCAAAGAAGCAGGTTCCGGAAAGTGGGTTGATAAAGTCATGTTCAACAAGAAAAATGGTGTATGCAGGGATGAAATCCCGTCAGGAAAACAATGGGACAAAGTTGGACAGTCACCCAAGATTTCTCCTCAAAAATATCCCCGTGACCCTGCAAAGATATACCCTAAACAACCTGTTAACAAAGTTTTTGTCAACAAAAAATGACAGCCCAGACCATGAAATGAATAGGAGTAGATATGGGGTTACTATGGCCAATGAATCTGATGATCAGGCTGCAACTAGTGACTCTTCTGAGTCAGATTTACTTTGGCAACCTAATACTCCCAAAGTTACCAATATTCCAAATGTGATAGGATCAAAACTTAAGAGGCCTAGTCCAAGGCATGCAAAGAGTCCAGAAATAATGAGTTCAATTCTGCAGCCTTCACCGTGGACACTATCCAATGGGGCTGGTCGATGCACAAGACTGGAAGGCACTCAGTTTCTGATGATGGGAAGCTAAAAACAGGGAGTGGGAAGTGAGAAAATGTTGGGAAAGCAGCCAGTTTCTGTTGAAGGAATTTATTTTTTGAATTTTCTTTAGGTAGGGGAGAAAGAAAGAGGTTTTGACAAATGGAATGGCAATAATTCTAGTTGCCAGTAGTCCAGTGTTGATGCTGCTATATCTGGTGTCCACTGACGAGTGTCCATTGTTTATATGATGTAATTATTTGCTACTTATATTCTATTTTAAAAAATTTTTGTAAAGCAAGTGGTGGAAGATGCGAGACGAAGAGGGCGTAGGCCCTTGATTTTTGAAGTTTGATTTTGAGAAAGCCTATGATAGGGTTAGTTGGAACTTTCTAGATAAGATCTTAGCTAGGTAAGGTTTTGGGGATATATGGTGATTGTGGATTAAGGGTTGTTTTTCTTCTTCTTATCTTTCTGTAGTTGTTTATGGAAAACGTAAATCTTGGTTCAAGGCATTTAGAGGTCTCAGTTTCTCTTTATTCTTTTGGTGGATGTTTTGAATAGGATGATTTAGAAAATCGAGTTGGAAGGTCTTGTTAGTGGTTATGTAGTTGGTTGAGATGAAGTTTGAGTTTCTCTTCTACAGTTTGCGGATGATACCATTCTTTTTCTTGTTGAAGGTGTTGCAGGTTTTAAGAATGTCTCGTTGCTCCTTCAAATTTTTGAGGCTATATCGGGTATGAAAATTAATCTTTTAAAGCGTAGTCTCACTGGTGTTGGTTAATATGGAGGAGGATGTTTTTGTTTATTATGCTTCACTAGTTGGTGTGAAGTTGAGTCTTTACCTATAACTTATTTAGGTATTGCTTTAGGTGGTAACCCGAGATTTCTGTCTTTTTGGGATCCTGTAGTAGAGAGGGTAGGAGGCTTGATTGTTAGAAAGGTGCTTGCTTCTCTTTGGGAGGTAGAATTATCTTATTCAGGCTTGTTTAGACTTTAGCTACTATTTGTCTTTATAATTTCTTGTTGTTTAAAGTCCTGGTAGGGGTAGTAAAACCACTTGAACATATTATGTGCAAGTTTTTATGGGTTGGAGATGGTGAGGATAGGAAGGACCATTTGGTTGATTAGGATTTTTTGTGTTTTTCTAGAGAAGAAGGGGGTTTAGGTCTCGGGAACTTGGTGTCCAAAAACCGGTCTCTAGTGGGTAAATGGTTATGGTGCTTCCCTTTGGAAGTTGACTCTCTTTGGCATCACCTGATTAAAAACAAGTATGGAATTCATCAAAATGGATAGGATGCAAATCCTTAACCTTCTTATGTTACTTAAAATTATCTACCAAGATTGCACTTCCTTTCATTTTCTTGTTCGTGTCCAAATTTATAATGACATGAATATTTGGTTTTGGGAGGATATTTGGATAAAGATGTTCCTCTTTCTTTAGCTTTTGCTCGTTTTTTTTTACTTCTCGTCTGAGCATAATTCTCCCATTTCTAAATTCTTTACTTTTGGATGGAGATTCAATTTCTAGGATTTTAGTTTTTTTCGTAGTTTAAATGATAGAGAGACGGAAGAATTCTCTCTATTTATTCAACTTCTTAATTCAGCTTCTTTTTTTTAGTCCTTGGATATGCATGTTTGGTATTGTTCGGGAATCTCTCGTGTCATTCTTTTTTCACTTACGTATTAGGTTGTCGTCCAATTCATTATTTTCCTCTAACCTCCTATATTTGCAAAGCAAAGACTCCCTAAAAATTTAAGGCTTTTATGTGGTCCTTAACTCTTGGTTGGCTTAACACTAATGACATGCGTCATTCGTTAAATACATATGCCTTACATATTTTTATCCCCAGATGTATGTGTTATGTGTTTGAAGGATGGTGATTCTCATTCTTATTTATTTCTTCACTGTTCGATGGCTTGACCATAGTTGTCATGGCGCCAAGTCGGGACGCGACGGTAGTTGACCGCCAGGACGCCTAGCAACTAGGCGACTGTCATGACGTCCGTTTGGTAACAAGTCGTTAACAATGTGCAATTTATACATTATTTATTTTATTTCAAAAGTATTTTACACTAAAATTTTATATACACTAAAACCCAAAACATAATAACTTACACAATCTCTATTCCGTTTCTAGTCATAACTCAAGCAAAGTCATCAACTATAAAGTCATTTCCATCTCGGTCATGAGTTAGGTTAAGATTATGGGTTGAGTCACTTGGGTAATTGGAAAAGTCCATGAGTTATGACGAGTCATGGTATAAAATGACTTAATCTCTTAACTTGGGCTCACTACCAATGCGTGAGCATTGGCGGCTCAGCGTCCAAGGCGTTGTCTTACCCTTCTCTAACGCCAGGACGCCTAATCAACGGCTAGACGACGCCATGGCGACGCCATGACAACTATGGGCTTGACGGTTTGTTTAGTGTGATGGGTGAAAGTTGAATATGTCCCTCTTCGGCGGAAGATCTTTTACTATGCAAATTCAGGGGTTTTGGCCATTCGAGTGATAGAAGGATTCTTTGGAGATGTGCTTGTTTTGCTATTTTGTGGGGAATTTGGATTGAGAGGAATGCTAGAATTTTTTTGCAATCGGACTACAAATATTGAGTTACTTTGGGATAGAATATTTTTCTTTGCTTCATTTTGGGCTCATGTAATGGGAGCTTTTGGAGGAATTTCTTTGTCCGATCTTCAAAGAGATTTAATATTAAGTTTTTCTACTCTTGTTTTCTTTAATTTGTTTTGAGAGGACTTCTTGTCCTCGTCATGCGTTGTAATTTTCTCTTCCAATCAATAAAATATTCTTCTTTTATCAAAAAAAAACTTAAAAAGTCTCAAATAAGTAAATTAGACGAGTCTAAAGATCGCACGCATCTGCGGGGTTAAGAAGAAAAGGACCAAGAGTCGAGAAGCGAGAAGATGAGTGGAAGAGGAAATTACAGAAAACTGCAAATACTTTTCTCTAATTATTGTCAAATCTCAATTTCTTTTAGCTAATTTTATTGGAAGGCATAGATTCCTTCAAAGATAGGGCTTTTGTTTGGTAATTTGTCTTGATTAGCCGTACTACTGATGACATTAGACTTATATGCCATGCAAATCATTGTCCCTAGTGGTGTCTGTGATGTGCATAAGTGATCGTGAGTCCCATGTGAACCTTTGCGTTCATTGCACATTAGCATGTTAGCTTTGGTGTTCCATATTTGATGTTTTGGGATATTATTGGGGTTCATCTGCCACTAAGGAGTTGCTTCTCATTTGCTTTTGTGGGTTTAGAGGTGTTAGGGACGACAAAATTCCCTGGATTTTTACATATTTTGTCTTCATTTGGTGTTTATGGATAGATAGGAATGTAAGCATCTTCTATGTGCTGTATATGGTTTTTTCCGCTTTATGGGACAGGGTCTGCTTTTTTGCATCTTTGTGGCTTCACGATGAGATTTTTCTGAGGATTATTATTTCAGAGCTCCACAGGGACTTGGGTGTAATCCTCCATATAGGATTTTGGGAGGGCCTCTTCT
Organism: Panax notoginseng; assembly: GCA_016801055.1. Taxonomy (NCBI): domain Eukaryota; kingdom Viridiplantae; phylum Streptophyta; class Magnoliopsida; order Apiales; family Araliaceae; genus Panax; species Panax notoginseng. The sequence goes on along the minus strand of CM029021.1, from coordinate 4,766,080 downwards.
CCTCCGCCTTCTTTTGTATCTATATTCGTAATGAAATTTCTTCTTCAATTTAAAGAAAGTTACATACAAATTTTCATTTTTAATTTTCATTATTATTAGAATGCAACTAAAATTACATAGACTAGAATCAGGTAAACATGTAGATCGAAAAGCAAATAGTGGTAAATATATGTGTAATTGACGATAAAAGACTAGCTGTTTCCAGGGAATGATATGATATTCTTTAAGAACGAGTGTACGAAGTACGAGGAAAAGGGGAAATGTTGAAATAATTTTGCTGAATGCGCCTGAAATAAACAAGAGAAGCAAATAGGTCTTCATAGAATCTTTACACTGTCTTTGTAATTTGGAAGTTCTTATCTTTACTTTTGATCCATGAAACTGACTTTGATTATTTATTTTATCCTATAGTTCTTGTATAAGAAGAAAAAAGCTTTACTCATATGTTTTTAATAATTTATACATCAAAATCTGCATTTTTTTGGTGACCTAACTTTATTTACAAATAGTGTAACATACATGGTGTAATCAATTAACCATTTCAAAGGCTTTGCGTCTCTTATCTTATAAGACTGTAAGCCAAGTAGAACTTCTATTTTAAAATTGAGATGACAGGATAAATGAGCCTTCAATTTAGAATATACTTAAATATCAGGTACCGACTGCTTCTTACATATGTATTACAGGATAGCTGAGTCTGCAATTTTCGAATTATGTAGATTATTTCCAGAGCAAATATGTTGGGGGAAGATCCAATTGATTTAAGTAGACGTTATTGTGAAGAATTTCATCAGGATATGACATATCTTCACTGCCTACCTCCTTCTGTGGAGCCTCGTGTCTCCGATCACATGCCACATATCATCGACATGATTAAACAGGTACTTGGTTGACCCACAATTTATTATTTTGGATAGTTATTAACGACCTGTTTGTCTAGTGCAAGCTGACGGCATGATGAAAACATGATTTTTGTATTGGGTTCACTAGTATGAATGTGTAAACAAATGAGTTTCGAGAAGGACAAGATTCTTTGCCTTTGCGGATATATAAGATTTGTCAATTTTTCTTTTGATGGGTAGATTGTATAAAAAGTACACCAAAAAATAAGGGGTGCTGCCATGTACACGTGAATATTAAAGTTGCTATCATTATCATATTTTGGATATTTTTCATATACAGATCATTGGTTCCTAACTCTTAAATAATAATTTGAACCTTCCTCGTTAACAATTGTGGAAACCCACTAACATGATAGTGTTCTTAAAGTAAGCTAGTGGCACTTGGTATTGAAATTTTTTCATCAAATACAAGCTCATGCAATAACAATAAATTTTTTAGATAGAAAGAAGAATTTATCAATTAAATAGAGAAGAAGAAGTCCACTCTAAGAGTAAACATTAGGTATTCTAGAAGAGACAAATCCAAAACACAATTACCAATTTGTGAGAACGAGATGAGAATTAGAAGATAGAATTTAGGTGAGCGAATAATAAATTTGAGATGAGGAGAGCAAGAGGAAGAAGAGAAGTGATAAGAATCACAACTTGTGAGCTCCTCATTCAATTTTTTCCATATAATTTCATTCATAATCCTACCTGACTGGCCCTTTTGTTGTCCGTTTTATATACTAACAATACACGCAAGTACACACGGTCAATCAATAGAAATAAGAAAGGATTTCGAACCCACAAAGAACAATTACTCTAATTACCAAGTTTTTACCAATTTAATTCCACTTAAACAGTCACCTCAATTGATTTGTGAAATTAATTAATAAAATAAAAGTAAAATTAATTAACTAACAAGTATTGATCACCAGATGATTAAGACATAGGAATACAATTTCCCTAATTGCTTTGCAATAATCTCCTTACCTCATTCCCACTTATTTAATCTAACGAGTTGCTAACTAAGATTTCCTATCAATTTATTAACATTTTTCAATAATTAATAAAAAAACATATTTTAGTTATTTTGCTATTTTCATGCAAGACATTTAAAATAGATTCATTAAGCACAAATTCCTACTATAGTTACACATGACATATAAGTAATTTTGTCTCATACACTATTATGTTATCCTTAACAAGAATAACAAATTCATGCGTTATTATATTCAGGTCTAATCTAAGATTTCCTCTTTCAATTCCATCAAAGATATTAGATTAATTGTTGGCCAAACAATTATTTAATTAAACACATAATATAATAATCAACTCAATAGGATCAACAAATGAAAATAATGATAATTTGAATTAAAGCATTGCAAAAGGTTCCATTGTATTCCTAATTAGAATTTAGTTCATCATACTTAAGAAAACTAGCATCATGCAATTAAGCAACATTCCAAATACAGATAAAGAAGTAAGGAGAAGAAGAAAAAATCTGTCGAGAATATCCAAACTCAACAGCTCCAATCTCCGACTCTTCGTGTTACTCGATGCAGGCTCCAATTTCCGTAAGTCGAATCTCAATCAAAATTTATCAATCTCAAGTTCCCTCTAGGGATTAGAGTTCACCCAGATTGAATGAATACAACTGAATATCCAACATCTATTTATAGCATACTGACACAAATCCAGTTCTTAAAAGAATTAAAAACATCAAAGTTCAATCCAATTCGACTTAGGATTCAATAAGGAAGATCTGGCAAAAATCCCGCGCAGCCGCGCCTGACCCCTTTGTTATTGAAGCGCTTCCGCGCTGCTCAAAATTCTCTGGCTCTGACTTTAGACAAGCGTTGCCGCTTGTGACTCCTTCATATTTGGGGCGCGGCCGCGCCTCAGCTTTTCTCTGCACAATCCAGCCTCTTTGTATGCACCTAACAAGTCTGAATATGTTCCTTTTAGCCATATTTGACATGGTCTTTACTCTTTAGACTGAATGAGACAGGGAGGGAGATGATTTTTAAGGCCTGGAACCTAGGACAACTGATTTTTGTTGGCCGATTAGTGGAGATCCAGAGTTTCTCTGTTTTCTTTTTGTGCTGTAATAAATTAAGATTTCTTTGATGGTTTTCTGAAATTTGGTTTTGGGACAAGGAGTTAGTTATTTTTTAAATATTTTTTTGTCCTAATTATCTCTTATATATATATATTGTTTCAAGAGGAAACTTTGATTGGTTATCGAAATGTCCGTCTCCTTCTGCATTTTTCATTGATTTTAAAATCATGAGAAGCTTCTGCATATACTAGGACTTTTGACTTCTTGATCTGCTTTGGTAACAGATACTTGATAATGGGTGTGCCTACAGAATTAATTCAGATGTGTACTTTGCTGTTGACAAATTTCCACTCTATGGACGATTGTCTGGGAGAAAGTTAGAAGATAATCGAGCTGGTGAGCGAGTTGCAGTCGACTCAAGGAAGAAAAACCCAGCTGATTTTGCTCTGTGGAAGGTAAGTGTTATTGAAAATAATGCCGATGTACGCAATCCACACGTCGTATTAATCAAGAAACTTGCAACGCGACCTAATACCTGATCCGATCGAAAATAATCATACTTGGGAGTTTGTTGGGTTGAGCCACATGTCTACCGGTCTATCTGGGCAGATGTGTGTTAGATGGTTTGTAGATTAACCATATATGGAGTTTAAGATAAAAGTTAAGAGTCACTGGCACTCTTAAAATAAAAAGTCTCTATGTGAGGCTGTATATGCTTTTATTTATTTTGGATAAAAGAAAAAATAATTTATATAAAAGAGAGGATACGATAAATGGGACGACAAGAAGCGCACCCTCACAAGCCAGCCTGTTTAGCCTTCTTGATGCTGCTCCTACTGTGAGCCACTTGCTGGTTTTTGACAATTTGGGGTCTGGCACCCCCCGCAGAATCCATGTGGTGTAGTCTGTTGTGTTTTAGGTTGTTGTTTGTCTTTGTTTATGAAGTTTCTGTTAGAAGTTTGTTGTATGCTTTGTATCCACAAAAACTATGTACTGCAAGTTTTATGTTTTGATGTAATGTTCTTGCTTTTTTGCTGCAAAAAAATGAAATATATATATATGCTTTTGCTGTCATGTTACCGGATGTGTATATATGGCTGCAAATGAACATTTATGGTTATAGCTACATAGTTCAAGATCATGTTACCATACTTTACTGGTATTGTACTAGATCATGATGATTCGGATCATGAAATGCTATACCTTAAGTTTAGCATCATCACTAGATATATATTTATAACTTGTTTCTACTGTCTTAAAGTATGATAAATGACTTAAAATATATTATTGTGTTTTGGTTGGTTATAGAGAAAATCAACCACGAGTACACGATGGATTAAAAAAACAATAAAAATTCAAGTTTAAGTGCATGGTAGCTAATTCATATAATAGTTAGTCAGTCCTGCATCTAATTGGATACTTTCTGATGTTGTAGCTTAGAACAGAGCCACTTATATAAACTTTATGAGTTTTCCCTGGCAGTACTGTGTCTATGATAAAAAGTAACTAGCATGCTACTTACTATTATCTGATTCCCTCCTGTTCTATGTAGTGCTGAAATCCAAAATTGCAGGCAATCTAGGTATAGTGGAAAAGTATATAGAATATAATCAACTGCTAGTTAATAAGATAATGTTCGTCCTGAGATGTGTTGATGAGAGAGTCATGTTGTTTCATGTTTAGGTGATTAGTGAAGATATATTATTTCAGTATCTTCTTGCAAAGTTGATTCATATTATCTACCACATAGGACATCTGTTGATATTTTTTGCAGTCTGCAAAGGAAGGAGAGCCCTTCTGGGAGAGTCCTTGGGGTCCAGGAAGACCTGGATGGCATATTGAGTGCAGTGCTATGAGTGCTGCCTATTTAGGTTACTCTTTTGACATACATGGTGGTGGGATGGACCTTATTTTTCCTCACCATGAAAATGAAATCGCTCAGAATTGTGCTGCATGTGACAGAAGCAACATTAGCTACTGGATACACAATGGATTTGTTACAATTGACTCGGAGAAAATGTCCAAGTCACTCGGAAACTTTTTTACAATTCGTCAGGTCAAGGGAATTTATATGAATTACTGCTATCCATTTTTCACATTGGCCACCTGATCATAGGATATTAGTATTACTCTGGAGTACTTCATTTTATAATCATTTTCCAGTTTGGCTTAAAAGTTGGGAATTCAAATATTAAGTGCTTGATATTTTTCTCAGGTTATTGATCTATATCATCCACTGTCTCTGAGACACTTTTTGATTGGGACACATTATCGATCACCTATCAACTACTCGGATATACAGCTCGAGAGTGCATCTGACCGTGTCTTTTACATCTATCAGGTAACATAACCCTCAGCCTTTGAGTTGAGAAAAGAAGCTTCTTTAACCATTTAAAAGCAAAAATACATTAAATTCTCCCATCTCTCCCACCCCCCCACTCCACCCCACCCCACCCCTTCACTTATTGAAGGTACTAGGACGACTGTAATTAACATAACATCCCCAAAATCAGTCACTTTGTTGAAGTTACTCCATTTTAGGAACAACTAGTACACGAAGGCCCTCTAGATCGATTTAGCAGCTATTGTGTCTTAAATATGCCCAAAAAAGAGGAATTTCCCTACCTATCCTTTAGCTTTAGTATACTGTTTCTTTCCCTAACATAAACATCAACTGATATCTCTTATGTATATCATTTAATTTGATTTTTTATTATTTTATTATTTTATTTTTTTGTGTTTGTTGTAGACATTACATGACTGTAAAGATGTTGTGAGCCAGCATGATGAGGCAAGTCTGAAGGACAACATTCCACCACAAACTTCAAATTGCATCAACAAATTTCATGACATATTTTTGACAGCAATGTCAGATGACCTTCACACTCCTGTTGTTTTGGCTGCTTTGTCTGACCCATTGAAAACTGCCAATGATCTTCTACACACTCGCAAGGTATCTGGTTTTCATTGAAATATCAGCCAGCTTTTATTAATACATTGATTAGGCAGATGTATTATGATTATAATATACTGATAGATTATTGGAAACAATTTGTGGGAACGTATTTTTTTATATATTTTGTTTTTGGTGACTGCTGGGTTTAGATGGTCTTATTTGACAAATTTAGACCAGCTCTTGAACCAGAGCATCAATCAAAGTGCAGGTAAAGATTCGGTAATCATCAGCCAGAGACCGAAATAGACACCATACTAGTATCAATTTGATCCAACCTAGGTTGTTGTCTAAGAAAATTTGTACTCCCTCCGCCAGTAAATGAGAGTGTCCTACTTTGTATATTGATTTTGCCCTCCCAAATATTAAGGCTTGAATCCGACGCAGACAATTTATTTTTGGATGATTTTCTTTTCTTCATTATTAAACTTCAAATATTAACATTTATATTAGGAATTTTTTTTCTAGATATATATGTGCAAGGCGTGTCAAATGTAGACCTTGATATTCCATAAGAAGTTAATAAAAGAATTAGCGAGTAGTAATTATTTCATGTATTTGTTCATTACACGTTTGAATAATTCATTTATATCTTTTAGTTTTGCATCAAACCCTGCACCTCTTTGTCGTTCTTAATGTGGAGCTAATTTTATATCTTTACAAGTTTTGACAAAATGCTCTTATGCAGGGGAAGAAGGAAGCATTGCGAATAGAATCACTTGCTGCTTTAGAAAAGTCAATGAGAAATGCTCTGACGATATTAGGGCTCATGCCAACAGGTTACTTGGAGGTACTCAAGATCTGTTTGGTCTACAAATTATTCTTTTAATTATGATAATCTTCAGAATAGCTATATTATGTGCGACTGCCATACAAATAATCCTTCATATATTCTGAATCTACTCGAATAAGTCTACTCGACTCTAGCCTAGAGAAACAGGGAAGGGCTGCAGCATTTTGCACCTGATGATCCCAGTAGCATGGTCAGGGAACCTTTAGATGTTTCGAATGCCTCCCTTTTCTAAGATGCACTTGTTTCGCTCCCCCAGCTTTGTTCTTAATTTTACTCTCCGGCTCTCCCTCTGCTTTCTCCTTTCTAGCTAATTTTGCGTTCCTAACTCTTTCACCATAGCTTTTGTTTATTTATTTCGTCTTCCAATTTTTTGAGTTATCCTTTTGTTCAGGATGAGTAATTCCATATGCACTAACTATGAACAAACCGTTGTGCTCAGATAGAAATATGGGCCCTACCATTAAATTATTGATAAGGTTTATTAACTTTTTTCATCTTTTTTTATTTATTTAATAAATGGGATTAAGTGGTTGTGCACAACTGTTTATGTATAGTTTGTGCACATGGGAATTACTCATTCTGGATTAGCGCATTTTGTTAAAGCTTGTTCTTCCTCTATTACCAGGCTTTGCAGCAACTGCGGGAGAAGGCTCTGAAGCGTGCAAGGTTGACTGAAGAAGAAGTTGTCAACAAAATTCAGGAAAGGACTAGTGCGAGAATAAACAAAGAATATGAAAAATCAGATGCAATCAGGAAAGAGTTAGCTGCTGTTGGTATTGCTCTCATGGACAGCCCAGACGGAACAAATTGGAGACCAGCTATTCCTCTTGCATTGCAAGAACAGCAGGTTGCAGCAACTTGAATGTTCCGGGTTTATCATTTTCAAATTATAGCAGCATGGTGCCATAAATTAGGAAATTAGATTATGGAATTTTAAAATGTTAGTTTCACCCTTTCAAGAGGGTTTGCATTGTAAAATTAATGCTAGGAAGAAAGTTGAGCAGAAGAGTTTAACTTGTGGCCATGTAATTATTTATTCCTTTGATATTAATTTACGAATTCCTTGCTCTACCAATTTTTGGTTAACGATGCATCTATTATGCATAGGAGATTTATTTTTAAATAATGGAATGAATATTGAAAGAGTTTGGGATCATTTTCTTTTATACACACTTGATGGTTTGGATAGATTTGATCAATTTTATTTTAATGTAATGTAAAGGATTGCTATTGATGGATGAAGTTCTCATATAACTTTTGTGTGAGCCTTTTTGAGATGTGGTAGACTATTTGTAATGAACGAGAATACTATGTGCTGCAATAAAGGATATATATATTATTTTTATGAAATGAATTTTTATGAGGAATTGTCTTGAGCATATGTGTTATGCGATGTATATTAAGTAAGTTAGTTAATTTATTTATTTTAAGTTGACTAAGGAATGAAAAGAAAAGCCTTGAAATCTATTTATAAATATTATAGGTATGATAATTAAATAACTCAAGTGTTATATTTAATTGAGAGTCCCAAGTATTTAATTATCTACTAGTGGACTAGCTTAAGAGATCTAATTTAATATCTCAACCTATTTAATAGTTGGGTTATTTACACTTTCTAGTATATTTTTAAAAATATTACAACAAAAGTGCATTCAGAAAATATTTACAGAATTAATACATTTTGAATATTTTATTTATAAAATTAGTACATTTGGTATCCCTTTAATTTAGTTGGGTGTTTTAATGGATTGCTGATGTGGCAAATCAGTTTTGTAATTATGTAACTGTTCTTCGTTGTTTCTCTCCACTGTGACAATTTGAATTGCATGTCAAACCCGAGTAGTCGTGCATTCTGTATACGGTGCAGTTGGTAACCAAACATTCATACAAAGGTAACCATTTTAGTTTATGTGGGTAACTAAATAGTCGTGTGGTTTTCTTCTTACTTAATGTAAGAAGAAAAAAAAATACAAAATATTATTCAATATTGTGTAACACAATCTCGATTACGTTACATTAATAAAAATGTGCAGTTGGTAGCCAAACCTTCATACAACGGTAACCATTTTAATTTTTGCTGGTAACCGAATAGTTATTAAAAATTTTATAACAGTTACCAAGTGTTACATGTATTTGTTTTTTTTATCTTGTTAAACCATGATGAAATCAGAGAGTAGTCGCGTGATTTTTCTCTTAATGTAAAAAGAAAAAAATAAAAAATATTATTCAATATTTTATAACACAGTCTCAATTACCTTGCATCAAATCACATTAAATCACATGCTCAAATCGACCTTCTTCTACGCAAGATTGATTAAGGATACTTCAAACTCTTTAAACATTTGACAATTAAATAAAAAAATATTCACAATGTTTAAATCTAATAATGTCAAAATCTATTAATATATGGTGATAACCTTCATATTATTCATAAATTCCGTGGTCAATGCATGCATTTATTAATTAATAATATATACTTCCTTCGTTCTAGGATAAAAGTTTTAATAGACTTTTCATGCATATTAAGAAGATGAATGAAATAATAAAATTGTCCATAATAATGTCATTAAATATGGAGAGATAATTAAAATAAGAAAAGTATGAGATATTTAATGTTACGGGAATAATAGAAAAATATGTGTAAAAATTTGGTTATTAAAAAAAATAGACATTTAACATGGGACTACCCAAAATAATAATAAGGATTTTTATCATAGGACAGACAGGGGGAGTAGTACACATTTTAAAATTTACCATGATAATATTTTGATAAATTTACATATTAATATTCATACAAGCTCATGTATTCGTTTACTCCCTCTATTCTTAAATAAGTGACGTTTTAGAAGAAAAAATTTGTTTCAATTTATTTGTCGTTTACAACTTTCTAGGAGAATAAATTATTTACTTTCCTATATCACCCCTACCTTCTCAGTTCTCTCATTGTCCCAATAAATTATCACCCTTAGTATTAATAGTTTTCAACTTCTCATAAAGGGGTAGTGATGAAATTTCACACATATTTTAATTATTACTCCTTCCGTCCCTATTTAAATGACGTTTTAGATTTTTTTATTTGTCCCTAATTAATTGACGTTTGTTCAAATCTAAGAGAATTAATGACAATTTTTTTAAAATTACCCCTCATTACTCTACCTATTTTTTTAGTACTTTAAACTTTTGTGCTATGATAAATTAATGATTTAAGGGTATTATAGACAATTGAGTACTATATTTAATGCTTTTCAATCATTATCTTAATTCTTGTGTCCATCTCTAAAAGGTCATTTAAATAGGGACGGAGGGAATAAATGATAATATTAAATGACTTTCTTAATTTATGTGTAAAAACTTTAAACGACACTTATTTAGGAATGGGGGGAGTCCTAGTGTAATTAATGTTGTAACTACCGTTATTTAGAAGATTTGCAAATTTATGGGCACAAATGGCTCACTAGTTACAAACAAAAACAAACACTTCAAAAATATGGCAGGTATCCGCTATCAGTTGATGAGAATTATAAATTTGTTTGACATTTCCAAATTGAAATATTGAGAACCATTATTATCCCAAAAACATGGTCTCTTTTTTTTTTCCTATTTTTTTAATAATAAAAAAAACTCAATTTCCAAATCAAATTAATAGTTTTGTTCAAGGGAAAGTCGTTACGATACGGAAAATGATAATATCTGAACCTGCGTCTAAATTTTAATATCTTTTACTGTAAGGTTAAAAAATAGAAATCTCGAAAAAAATGATATGTATTGTGAATGTTTATGTCAAAATTTTATCGCAATATATAGCAGAATTATTTTATAATAATGGAGTGCAATGGAATGCAGCTTATGAAATATGGAGTGCATTTTCATTCTAACCAGTATGAAACTTAATATTAACTGTGTTAGAAATGTCACATTTGAATGTAATTCATAGGAAATAACTGTCATAAACTTAAAAAATAATTTGAGAAAACAGTGTGGAAAGGGCCATGCACGCACTATAACAATATATCTATAGGCTATAGCCTATATCAACTCAACACCTTTTATCCCAAAGTATTTTCCTTTTGTTTTAGAACAGTACAATATAATTTTAAAAGAAATAAACTCATCCTCTGTATAATATAATTTTGGAAGAAATAAGGAGAAAACTCACACGAGTAGCAAATCTCACCTGAAGGAGGAAATATATTGACTTGGCTATTCCAAAGTAATTAAATAAGCTGAAAAAAATTCATGAAATTATATTATTAACAATTTTCCTTATATACACATATTTTGACTAGAGTGCCCTGTATTTTCTTTTGTTATATATACACGCACTGAAAATTAACATCCAAAAAAAAAAAAAATTCTTTTTGTGTTGAAGCATGAAACTGACAATTTTTCAACATATAACAGACTCTTGCCTGGAATATCTACAAAAATATATTAGGAAAAAAATAAGGTATACGGATGGAGTTGCATCCTTCAGCCTGTAAACTCGCAACCAGGTGAAATCATGTGGTTTTTGTTAGAGATATTGCCGAAATTTGAATCATCTATCAGCCAAGACAGATGCACTCCATGAAAGGATGGCATCCCGAGCAACTGATGGAAAGCCTGTAAGTATCACAAGTACCACCATATTATTCAACAGCGGATGCAATGATACGGGTACGAATTCTATTGCCATTGTGCCTGTTTGGCATGGCAAGTCGAAGCACTTTTACTATTTCATATAAAATTGTGCAATGTTTGGCAAGTAATTTCACAAAAAGATTTCACATAGTACGTTTTCGAGTTTAAATACAAATGTACTTCAAAGAGTAATTTCAGTCTAAATCAGCAAAAAAAAAGAGTAATTTTTTATAGCTTAACCTAAAAGTGATTTTGCATCAGAAAACCATATTGTTAAAAAGTACTTTTCAATATTACCGACAACTCTTCTATGCAATATTAAGAATTGAAAATGTTCTTAGTCTACTGCACTGCTCCAGTAAATGAGCACTTAAATTCCACATGTTTAAATAAAATTTTACCTCGAGCTACCTCCAATGCCACCGATGGTATATCTATTTGGTCTTCAATCAGTTTATATACGTCAACGAGCTCCTCAATGTGAAGCTTTGAGTCTTCAGTAAAAGCAAGAAGAAGCTGTCTTCGGATCCCTTCATCAACTAGGAAAAGACGAGCTCCGTCCTTGATAGTGTCTGTTAGGTCCAATTTCTTCTGAACCTGCATCTCTCTGGATCTTTGCCTGGTGAAACAAATGTCAGAATGAATATATAGGTCCTTGGAACATTCAGTCAATATACTCCCTTCGTTCCAATATAAGATCAACCTACTAAAAATGTAAGAATTAAGGAGATAACTTATCCTGTTGATAGATGAAGTATTCACTTGTATATTTATAATTTGAAAAGTCATCTTGATCTTCTATTTTAGAATGAAACTAAAAATCATTTTGATCTTATAATTTGGAACAGATAGTAAAACATATGGATTATTAGGAATCTTCAGCAAAGAGGGAAAGAATTGGGCAATGGAGTCGAGAACGAGTACATACATTTCCTTCCCTTGCAATGCAGGGTTACTGCTCATTTTTGTTACATTTTCCTTCGCCAGCACAATTAGGTTTTCAAGTCGTTTCCACTGGAAAAGACCATCTTTAAACAGAACCTAAAACATGAAGCAGATCTGTTACAATGAAGCAGATCTGTTACAACATTAATTACAGAAAAATGAATTCTGCTATTGCAAACTGGAATTTCCAATCAATTCAATTTGTTATATGCAGAAAATAATTCACCATTTCATGGTCCAATGTGAAAAATAAGAGATTTGATGATAAACTATCCTATCAGACCAGGTTCTAAAATCTTATCCAAGTGAATTTCCTTATATAAAATATGCTGCAAGACAATAGAATAGGCATCTAAAAGTAATTTGAATATATTAATTTTAATAATCTAACTCCAAAAAAATAACATTCATGTAAAAAACGAAAGGAACATCAATATTAGAATTAAGATATGGATTAACATCTAAGAACGTTTTAACAAACCTGTACAAGACGTTCACGTAATGCAGGATTAGGATCTGTCAGGAGGCGTTTTGCAACATATGGATATGCAACCTGTTATAATGATTGCTATTAATAGACGAATAAATATACAGTGAAAAAATTAGCATGAGTTAAATGTTTGAGAATGCTACTACTATCCTAGGTCAAGGCAGAAAAAATCCTCAGCTAATTAATTCAGGCAGCTCTTGAAAAATGCAATCAGTGCCTATTGTACCTCGTCGAATACAAGACTTCTAAGAATTATATCAGCGCTATACATATCATGATCCAAATATAAGATGAAATATTTACTATTGCCTTATTTATGCTTTTTATTTTTCTTAGAACTGTGGTGTACATAAAATATGTGGTGTGACAGTTATAAAATATATTTTCCACAATATCTTAAGCTTTTATGGCCGCATATTGCTTTGACTTTCAGTCTCCTCGAAAAAGGTAATTTGAATAAGTAAAGATCTTTGCTAGTTTAGCCTAAGCATCACACTTCAAGATTGCTAAAGGATTTAAGTTTAATTTGAATAGTAACATTTGCTACATGGAATAAATTCATTTCTTTTGAGTTTATATGTCCATATTTCTGAGCGCCTCTTGCAGATTAAGCGAGGTTTGAGATGATGAACAAGTAAAACCAAGTTGTTTTCATCTCCTTGCAGGTAATCAGTGTAATAAAAGTCACGAGATAAACTCTAATCTTAATATCCTCCTTTTATCTTTTCTTCTTCTTTTATTTATTTTTGTTTTTTTAATACTCTTATTATTAATTTGGATTTATTTCCTCTTACAACTGTCACTACTTACTCTACTTTTGCTTTTCTTTAAATTGACACAAAGTTAACAGCTACAGATTTTAAAAACAGTAAAGATTAGCTGTTCCGACTGTTGCCCAAGTAAACATAATAAAAATATTATTCCTCCTGTCCCTTTACACGATATGAGAACTTCACCCTTCTGATGTATTCAACTTGATTTTTAGCCAAAGCACGAGAACATGACCAAGTGACTTATTTTAAACATTCAAAAAGTATGCACAAGACATTAGAAGTTACATTCAATATGAAAGGATAATGAGATTTTACCTCAAGAAATTTGAAATCTGGCTTCAATGTGAAACAGATGCCTTCTTGAGTCAATAAAGAACGAATAACAAGCGAAAATCTCTCAGGGATACGAATAGGGTATTGGTAAACCAGTTGATTGAACTTTCCTGAAGCATACGAAATCAGGTCAGAACTGAATGGACATTATATTGTAAACTGTTTAATGTACACAAATAAAATCTGACTGTTCTAGGTTCTAAGGCATTACAAATCAAAATTTTGATTCATGATAAAGTCCTGTGAGGGCACATAACTTCGATCTATTTCCCATCCATTTATGCATCTGGTACTGAACCCCAACTAAAGAGGAGGATTGTACTAGGTAGCTGATAAGGAAGTGTAAATCCATCCCTAACTCTACAATATTGCTTAGAAGTTCAAAAAGCATATTTCAAAATTTTGTTTTCACTAAAGAGGCAAGGAACTCAATCTAATAAATACTTTAATAATGGGAGCGAATAATAGTTTCTCTAAACACTGTCATAGTGATTGATGAAAGTGTGAAACGAACTATGGATTCAATTAGGGATGCACAAAAGGCTCGAGGCCTACGGCCTGGCCTTGATCTGGCCTGGGCCCGGCCTGGTCAAAGTTCGGCCCGGTCAGGCCTGGCCTGGAAGGCCTGAAAAGGCCTCTTTTTTTAGACAAAAGTCTGGCCTGGCCTGACCTGCAAAAAGGTCTGGCCTGGCCTGGCCTGGGGTCTGGCCTGGCCTGATACCTTACATGATTTTTTATCCAAATATTTGTAATTTTTGAACTTTAAATTTATAATTATTCATCAATAAAGTATAAATTTTTACTTATTCATTATTGTAATTTATAAATTATAATACATTAGTTTTAATTAATACATCAATAAAATTTAAAATTTTAATTATTCATTCTTGATTTCTTATTGATACATTTAGTTAATATACATCTTCAATGAATATAACTAGTTAGTATATTTAATATTAATAATAAGTTAGTTACTTAGTTGATTAAATATTAATAATAAGTTAATTTATTGTAAATACTAAAATACTAATATTTAACAATAAAATTTTATTAATATTCTTTGTTACTTTAATGTTAAATATTAACATTAATTAATACATCAATAAACTAATTTTTAATATTAAATATTATTAATAATGTAGTTTCTTGTAAATACTCAAGTTTTTCATTAATTTGGATATGCTAAATTCTTGGGGGGATTTATGATTGTAGTTATTTTTTAGGTATTCCGTTGTACTAATTTAAATAAAAATTTCATAAAGTAATTAGAAAATTAACTGGAATAACCATGTAAGAGTGTAATGATCATAAATGAAAAGATATATGTGTGTTTAAACTTTACAAAATATATGTCCAACCGATTCTAATACGTACTATAAGAAAATAAAATCAAAACTAACTTTATATTCAAAAAATAAAAATTTAATCTACAGTATTTAAGTAATCTACAATATTAATATTTTACAAAATTTATTAATTTATATTTTATTATTTATATTTTTAATATTTAATATGTAACATTAAAAAAAAAAGGACCAAACCAGCCAAGGCCTTGGGCCTGGCCTGGCCTGGTCTGGCCTTGGGTCTGGGCCTGGCCTAGCCTTGAGTCTGGGCCTGGCCTTGGGTCTGGGCCTGGCCTGACCTGACCTTGGGTCTGGCCTGGCCTGGCCTACAGGCCTAGCCAGGCCACAGCCCAGCTACCAAGGCCTGGCCTGGAGGCCAAAAGTCAACGGCCTGGCCTGGTCAAAGCCTAAGGCCTGGCAGGCCCAGGCCAGACCAGGGCAGGCCGGCCTGTTGTGACAATACATTATGTACTAGGTGGAAGTTTTTTGTCTCCTTTCTCAGAGTTGTTAGCTCGATGCCACTAATAAAGAAAACATGTACATTTCTATTCTATAATTGAGTTTGTTTCTTCTTTGTCTTTTGTTACTAGTTTTTATAAAGAAAATATATAAGAAAAAGCACAACGGGGGTGCCTCCCATACATAGAGACCTACAAAAAGACAAACAACCATGACCAAAAAAGAAGACCAGCAGAATGTCAAAAGACTGAATTTTGACAGAAAATCTACAAAAGTAACAGCTACGAGCCAGAAGAAAAAAAAAACTTCGATGTACAATTGTGCGCATTCTCCCCTCATAGTATCTGCCAATTGTGCAAAGCAGAGCTTTTTTGGATTAAGCTTTTGGCAAGCACCTCCATGCCATTGAATTTCCGAAGTTAATTGAACTATGCTCAATTCAATTTCCTCACTGAGAAAAGTTGTTACTCATAAACTAGGACTTCATCAAATATTACCTTCATAAGCAGAGATTCCTCCTCATATGTTGTAATGCATTCATATTGCCCTTCTAGGTCTTCATGAAATAAAATTCTGAAGGAGACCCTAATTCATCCTCAAGCTTGCCACACAGATTTTCAAATGCCTCACTTCATTTCTTTCTTTCAAACTCTTCATGTAAGAAATTTCTAAGGATTCCTAGTCCTAAATCAGCTTCTTTTAATCCAGTTGAATTTCTGAATCTCAGTAAGTCACTCGCAGCTCTTATTCTGTCCTTCTCAGTATGCTTAGGATCTCTGAACAAGCCCTCACCCTTGCTTTTAGATCTTCCACCAATTGGGTTTAGGAAATCATCTGAATCTCTGTAATTCCTTGACTGTACTGCGTCATTGTCATCATTTGTTCTTCTCCCTTCATTTTCATCGTTTTGTCTTTTCCTATTTTGGCCTTCATCACCTTCTTGACTAATTTTCCATTCTCTTTCAGCATGTAGAGGATTCCTGAAGAGTTCCCTTCCATTGGCATCTCTTTTTCTGCCCAAGGGGTTGGTGTACTCATCTTTATCACGCCCACTAAGTAGGCATTCACATCATTCTAGGAAAGTCTCTACTCTCTCATATTTTGTTCAATTCTATCCTGCATTTGCAAGAATTTCTCTTGTAAAAACTGTCTTAAGGGTCAAAAAGTCTTCAATTTGAAGAACCTGCCATTCTGTGGCTTGCACCCAGATGAATATAGTATTAATGTGTTCAACAATTCAATCTATCTAATGGCTAAACAAACTGACCAAATTAGTAACAATACTAATCTGTTTTTAAGAGTAAGTGAGCTTGACTAGCTATTTAAGTAGAGAAATGGAGCACTCAAGGTCAAGGCGAGTCTCCAAAGCTTTTGAATTCCAAAACTCACCTTGCTGATAGCTTAGATGAATTTTGTGGAGTAATTGAGCACAAAACAGTAGCTAAGCACATACATTAAGTTACACAGATTAAACAATGAATATACAAGGCATTAATCCACTGGTTTGAGCTGTAGCATGTTTAAAAATGGATTGAAAATAAGACATAAAAGAGATCTTGCTATTCTAATGCCTTCCATGCTTGAAACAGGATCAAATTACTCTCAGTTAGATATTTTAATCAGGAACAAACAACAATTATGAGGATTAAAAAAAATGATTCAAAGAACTGCGAGGAAGATGAAATTTCCAGCAGAATATGGGTTCTGATACCAACTTGTCAGGATCAAACCTAGATCCTGACTTGATAAAAATCCCAAAATGGAAGTCTCAACTATCGATTGATTTTTGTTGATGATAATGAAGCAAAAATAGTGAATTGGAGGAATATTAGGCAGAAAATAGATCGAATTTGAGGGGAAACAAAATATATATATATATATAGAGAGAGAGAGAGAGAATGGAATAAGGCATTTCTTCATTCATAAAAGTTTTGATTAAAATGTCATATTTGCCTCCTACTATTTATACCAATAGAAGACATAAGGCTAACATGGGTCACTAACATTGTCTAGGCTAACCTACTACCTAACTAACTAATCACATTCGTGTAATTCATGGTATATCTAGAACCATCCTAAATATCTCACTGAATCCTTCAACTCTCATTTCATTCAGTAAGGCCCTTGGCCTTACAAAAGATACATAGATAAAGTATGAATTTTGTGTTTCTTTCTTGTAAACTACAAGATAAACTTTTTTTCCACTTAAAATTATGTATGGTAAACGAATTTATCAGAGGATATAGTTTTGTCAGCAGAAACTAGAACTTGAATTTTCATATTGTAATGCATAGGACATGAATGTTGAAGATGAGACATTATAATAGTAAAAATTACAATTTGGCTGTATAACACATGGCTATGAATCATAAGATAGGCACTGGAAGCTTAGGTAACCCAGAAACAAACCTGTAACACTTCTAAAATTGAAATCAGCAAGTCCTTTCCCAGAAGAGTTCTGCCAGATTGCTTCCAAGGCTGGGACGATGGGAGTGACATCTGTCCCACTGGCAAGAAAACCAAGCCTAGTGAAATCATAAGCCATTTCTCCATAATCCTCATTTACAGCATGGACAACAGCATCAATCAAAATCTGTTTATTTTGCTGACATAAAAAAGAAGCAAATGGGTACATAATTCATATTCATCTTAGAAATCTGCGTGACTGAGAACAGATAATTTTAGTAACAAACATAGAAGAACAAGCAAAAGATATAATTATATAAACAGGGCTGTAGATTGAGGATGCACAAACACAGAGAGGGAGAGGGAGATACTTGAATCCCTGCATGTTGAGTTAGCTAATGAAACGAATCAAAAGAACTGAATATACTTGACCTTAATTACTAATGAATAATGCTAAAGATACTCAATTTGGGGTCGCAAATGGGGTCACAAATGACGTGTCATGAATTTTTTAATACACATTATTACATGACCAATCCCAAGTGATTCAATCAACCATCTATTACTATATCTAAAAGCACAACATTTAATCAATGCACCGACTGAGTTAACTCGGTGAGTTGACTCTGTTGGTACATGGATTGACTCGGATAGTTAATTTACTATATCTAAAAGCAAAACATTTAATCCATGTATGTTCGTTTTTCAAGTTATCCGGTAACCTTTTCAATTCAATTAGTGTGTGTGTAAATATATATAATTTAACAAACTTACACTCGATACAAAATAAAAATTTATTATTATTATCACTTAAATTAATATGAAATGCTGTAAATTGATACGCTTGAACAATTACTATTATATATATATATATATATATATATATATATATTAAACATGTTTTAAAAATAACAATTATAAGATAAATTTTACATACCAATATTCAAACAGGCATGTGCTTCGCACAGGTTATCTATTTATATATTGCACATGTTTTAAAAACTACAATTATAAGATAAATTTTACCTTCACACCGGTTCACTCACTATTTTTAATAATGACACACATCATTTGATACCAACAAATTTTAGATTTCGAGCATTAATCATTCGCAAAACAGGAGAAAAAACTAAATTGCCCAAACTAGTGACAAAGAACAGATCGGGTGCCCAATAAGGCCTTGTCTACTCTGTTGACTAGTTGGTCACCTAGCCAAGGAACTCTATTGGCTTTCCAAATAGTTAGGCTACAGGGCCCAGGTAAGGTCCTAAAACCATCACTATTCTTTATGCTAACACTCCTCAAACTAGAGCATAAAAATAAGACGCCCAACTTGTTACAAACCATATTACATAGGATTTCCTATAACAAGAAAGGTTTGCTTCTACCCAGTGCGGCTCCTCATAAAGACTTGGAATGTATCTGTCAGTCAATAATATATCTTCACATGACTATTGAAAATCCTTCTACGCACCTTTTCTTAAATGAAATGTCTATCAAACTTAATATGCTTAGTTCGCTCATGAAAGAGTGGGTTTAATGCAATATGTAATGCAGCTTAATTAGCGTTTGAAGTATATTATGTGCATTTATTCTGGTGATTCATAGGGAAATCGGCCAGTTCAGTAGGAGAGCATCCAGAAGGCCTTGAATAGCCACCAACTGATCTCCTCTAGGGGCACAACTAGTCAACAAAAATGGATTCTTGACTACAAGGGAACCAACGACTCATCATAGAGTTTCGGCCGTTAATGCAGGTCTACAAGGTTTCTTGTCCTTTGATACTTTTAATGTTTGAGGGTAAGTATATTGTATCAACTATTTAGTATGCTCAAAATTCATCATAGACTTAATATAATCTCTTTGATAGTTTGATAGTCTGTTTTTCATATATTATGGTTGATTAGTTATGCAATTACATTTAGGGTTAAATATGATCTCTTGGATGTAATTTTAGATTTATTGGTGATTATTGGAAGTCTAGGTTACTTAAGTATTTTTGGCATCTACCTTTCTAGAATCAATTCCATTACGATTATTTGGTATCCAAGTCTTAGTTTTTCTATATGCGAATCATAATCACCATAAATTGTAGAAAGTTGAATATTTTTTCTGAGCTTTGTACTTTGATAGCCTGAGGGTTTTTCCAATTCCTTGTGAGGAAGCAGCAAAACAGCTTTGTTCTGCATCATTGTTTCTTCAAGAGATACCTTTGTTGGGGTTCTGCAGGGGCAGACAGAGTAACGGTTTCAGGTGAATTAAACCATATGAGACCCGTAACTCAGAGCTTTTCTTACAGTCTTTGAAGATGTTTGAAGACATTTAATACTCTCCATGTTTGAAGACGGTCAATACTCAATTCATGCCATTTTTAGACCATAATTAATAACTTTCATCTATGTAAGTAGTTGGAACTACTTTATAGCTTTTTACTAATCATTCATGTGTACATAGATATAATATCCGACCCGTGTGGTTTAGACTCTTCCATGGATGTGAATGCCACAACAGATCCAAACAAATATAAGGCATTAAAGTTTGCTGGTTGGGTGCTCCTTCTGATTCTTCCAAAATGTAAATATCAGTTCTACAATCAAAAGAACCTGTTGGAACAATCTACTGGCCCAAAAATCTTTGGGGAGACCTCTCACCATATATGGCTCATCTAAATCATCAAAATATGGGAGCAAGCAATTACTGTTACGCAGATTCCAGATCAGTTATAAATGACTTTCTAAATTCTTGTTAAAGAAGAAAAGCCAAGGAAAAGAACAAGTAATGAGTGGATTTGGATACTATTGGACTTGGATTGTTGTTTATTTTCATGGTTTTGTGTTGCATTTCATACGTTTTGTGTGTTTTTGTAGGACATGTGCATGAGAACTGGACTGGAAACAAATGGATGGAAGCTTCAAAGAATGCAGAAATTGGGACCAGTGCAGCCGCACCCAAAATGAACTCCAGAAACCGCTCTCTGCCACTTGAGCGTGGCCGCGCCCAATTCTAAGTACGGATTTGACCAGACTTTGACTTTTTCATTAAACACTGCAATTGAGTTGTAATTTAACTTGGGATTTATAATTTGACTAGAATTTGAGATAGAAGCTATATATAGCTGTCTTTAGTCAGTTTTAAGGATTCATTCAATCTATTAGCCAAACCATAGTTTGAATATCAACTTTGGAGAATTGAAGCAATTTGGATAACAAGAAGGATTCATCAGTGGAGCTTAGGAGAGACTCAAAGATTGCGACATCAGTTTTTATTC
The DNA here is from genome assembly GCA_016801055.1 of Panax notoginseng. Lineage (NCBI taxonomy): Eukaryota > Viridiplantae > Streptophyta > Magnoliopsida > Apiales > Araliaceae > Panax > Panax notoginseng. The sequence continues at coordinate 4,744,751 of CM029021.1, read as the reverse complement.
TAAACTTTATCTTCTACTTTTGTATCTTGAATGCTTATTCAATTGTGGATTATGATTTTTAATTCAATGACAATGAATTAAATTCTATTTTAAGATTACAATGGATCATATTGTATAACTTTGACTGATATGCTTCCTTGTTAATTACTGTTAACTATCATCGGATTGTCTATAATGGTTTGTGTTTAGTTGCTTAATTGTTTGGCCTGTAACTACCGTGATAATCTATATGAACCCGAGATATGGATTATAGGTGTAGATGACCATAATAGCACATGATTGTGTTTTCTGCATGATGATGGAATTCATGATTTGTGTCTAAGATAGAGATATGCTTATACACCACATGTAATCTGATAGGGAACCTGTGCTTAAAATCATCTTTAATTGTAATTCACTTAGAGATATAATGAATTAGTTAACTAGGGTGTTCGCCTTAATTCTATGTTCTATGGATTTAAGTTGATTCGTTTATGGTACAGAGAAATGGTCATAAATATTGATGAGTTCTCGATTAACAATCCAGAATAGTTAGCAATCTTAACAGAAAGTGTATTGATCTAAGTGAAGCAATAAGTGAAGTTGTAGTCTTAAATCTCCATAATCTGTTTTCAACCTTGTGGTAGTTAGTTTTAGTTTAATTAATTATTTATTTTTACAAAATTCACAATCTTAAACAATTGTTTAATAAAACCGGGTTAGTACAAAATTGGTAGTTGTTAGTATAAATTGTAGTTTTTTCTCCGTGGGAATGATACTCTACTTATCATTATATTACTTGTGAACAGTGTATACTTGCGTATTTTGCTAGTATAGATTTAGGCAAACAACAAGAAACGAGGAAACACTAAGAATTCACACAATGATTGCTAGAATCAACACTCTGGTACCATGACAACAGAGATTGAGATTTAATTAGAACAGATACAAGTTGAGTACTTGAATTACCTAATAAATAAGTATCATAGCAAACCTTATATACATGACCCAAACTCCTAAAACATGACAAAATATTAAATTCCCAAACTAGTACAGAAACACCAGTCAGCTGCCCAAGCCCTATCAATAATTTGCAACCTAGAGTTATCCTGATCTACTGAAATAATTTCTATAGTAGAAGAATTAGGTAAATAAATTTACAAATGCAAATATAGGCATTTTATTTGAGAAATTAATCTAAGTTTGGTGTTAATTTAAGAATCATCAGAAGAAAAAGTTTAGTTATATACCAAAGTTGACACATATTAGGGCAAACATTACCTGACTAAAAAAAGGAGAAAACAAAGGAAAATTAAATTGCGACCCTCTTCTCTTATTTGATATTAAATATGATGAAGTATATATCTTACCTGACTCAGTTGAGCAACATTCCCAAAGTCCACATATGCAATACGTCCATCACGCATGGCAAAGATATTTCCTGGGTGTGGATCTCCATGAAACAATCCAAATTCTAGCAACTGCCGCAAAGCAGCACTCACTCCAACAGTCAAGAATCCATTAACGTCAAGTCCTGCATCCTTAATAGCCTGAGTCACAGAGGAGAATAGATTAGTGTAAAGGGGATATTTCCCAATTTTCTTACAGATAGAGGTATGGCATCAGACCTGTGGATCAGTGCACCGTATTCCGTCAATCCATTCCATTACTAGAACACGTGAACCAGAAAGCTGTTTATAAACCCGAGGAATTTTCACAGTAGGATCACCTTTGAAGTTCTCCAAAAAATCTTCAATATTACGAGCTTCCTGAAAATTCAGAATGAATATAAAAAATTTATCAAGACAAAAATAGAAGAAAAAAAGTACATCAAAATTATCACAATTTTATTATTATTATTATTATTATTATTATTATTATTATTATTTTATATCATTTTCCTGCAAGTTATGTATCATAAATTCTTTCAGCATAAACAGAATCCATTTCTGAACAATACCAACGTATAATCAAGCTCCTCCAAAAGCTTCTCGCCAAATTCATCAACTATAAGTTCTGCATTGCAACCTAGTTTCTGTAAACTGATGCCGTTCAGGAAGGATGCAAGAGTTCGGAAAAGAAAAAGATCCCGATAGATAATAGGCTCTATCTGGGGCCTTTGCACCTGTAAGTAAGCAAAACATCTACCAATGTCAGACAATAGCTACTTATATTTGCTGAGGGATTGTCCAAAGTTCGCACAATACTAAAGAGAACCCAGTATAGAAATGATAAACACATGAGTCTCATTAACAATTAGTTCACTTAAGATAAAAGTTACTGCCTCTAATGCCTGCGGAAAACAAATCAGGGCTAGCATAATTTCACTCAAGTCTTGCACATGCAAAGGACAACTTAGTATTGTTGCTTATTGAAAGTGTCAATGTAAGCAAGCATTATCTTGCAAAATATAACAGCCTATTTAGCTAGTCATTCTCACAGCAAGCAACTAGATCCAAGATGGGTTCACAATGTGCTTCGGTATCGATAATTCTTCTCTAAACTATCCACGAAATGGTCACTTAAGCTGCTTCAAGTATTACCGGATGTAGCCATATCAGTGAAATAGCTCAACTTAACTCAGCCAATTCTCTTCTATTGTATTGGGGTTGGTTACAGCTATCCTGTTTTGCCTATAATATTTATAATGCCATAATTTCTGCTAACACAAAGTTATTACGTGTAAGACAATTTTTTAATCTAAATCAAGCATAACTGTCAAAAATGCAAAACCCAATAATAAAACACGTTGAAACTTCCAAAAGAAAAAAAATAAAAACTGAAAGCTAGTATACCTTACCAGGATGACAGTTTTCTCTCCTAACCAAAAAATAAGAAAGACAAACGAACGATGTACATAGAAAATTATTCATCCAAAACCCAAAAAACACATTGAAACTTCAAAAATGCTATTTCAAAGTGATCATAATAAAGCTAATAACTGAAACATTCCTAAGCAATGTCTCTTGTTCCATTTTATCAACCTTGAACGTGAAGTCTTAAAACCTTGAAGTTTAAGTTGTAGATATTAAATTTCTTTTCACCAATTCTTTGCTTCTTATGAGTTGAAGGTTGACAAGTATAAAATACAAACTTTCTGCACCGATTCCCCGTACATTATAACATCAAAAATTAAGGACTGCAGCCCCTTGAAGAATTTCATGTAATAATGAAAACTCTAAAATTAAGAAACAAGCTTGCTTCTGCATTTAGTCTCTAACAAGTTCACAAGCTACTTATCAAAAATAAAAAGTCACAAGGTATAAAGATTATCTTTTATGAATGTTCTGCCTATGTATTCCTTCTGGAAGATTCATGCATCAATGTACTAATAATAGATAACAGAATATCACCATATGGTAATGAACAATATTAGCTCATTCAGAATCTTTATCGCTAGAAGCATTAACTGTGAAGTCTATATGTATGCATATATATATATATATATATATATATATATATATATACAGTCCATTTCTTAAGCTCACCCTTATTGAGCTCACCCTGCCTTTTTTTTTTTTTTAATAAAAAAAACATAACTAATAAAAAATGTATAATAATTTTTGGAATTGAAAGTTTTTTTAAAAAAAATGTTTTGGGTGTGATTTGGGTACATATAACAAAACAGTGTTGTTTTAAAAAACTTTCAATTCCAAAAATTATTATACATTTTTTTATTAGTTATGTTTTTTTTATAAAAAAAAAAAAAAAAAAAGGCAGAGTGAGCTCGGGGTGAGCTCAATAAGGGTGAGCTTAAGATCCTTGCTGTATATATATATATATATATATATGTATGTATTTAACCTACTATACATTGCAAAGAAGAATATATTTTAATGAAGAAATAGGATATGGATGATGCTGAAGTGAAACAATAACAACGAAATATTGCAAAGCCAAATTATCATGAACAACCAAATATTACGTATTAATAAATTTTTATGTGTTTATAAAATATTAAAAATTTCTTCCAATCTCCACACTTGGCCTTTTGGGGCCAAGCTTACCAACTCCCAGAAAATATAAAAAAAAATTTCCAAAAGGTACAAAAAGAAAAAAGAAATATAATAGAAACACAGTAGGAGAGTTGTGTTGGATGGACATGAAAACAAAACATTTATCAGCACAGTCATCATCATTGTTCTGTTTTGAAAATAAATAAGAAGAGAAAGGAAATCTAACTGGCCATCCTTTAGGAAGTGTTCAAGTTATAGTGGTTCTGTGCTACTATAATTCTACCGAGATGTCGATTTCTCAAAACTAAGGCATATCAGAATGCATAAGAGTAGCCATTAAGTATTATCTCAAAACAAATAATTCTTTTGTTCCTAATATTGCATATCCATCCAGGAGACGTCAACATGCATTTATGAGTATCTGAAGTGATGCAGTTTCTATTTCAAGGTATCATTACACAATTGATGTAACAATGGAAGTGTCTAAAAACTTATTTGTTTAGGGAGCTTTATTTCTACTGGACTCAGTTCTCTAAACTAAATCTTACTTAAAAAAAAAAAGAAAAAAAAGAATACGAGACAGCCTAATATAAATTCTCTAAAAGTCAATTCAACATGGAACTAATTCCAAAATAAAGAAATGATAAATGCCAACTTATTAGTGCTAGAATAATATTGTCACGAGAAGAATTTCATACAACCTTAATTGCGACGTCTTCTCCAGTGGCACGTAGAGTAGCTCGGTATACTTGACCCAAGCTGGCAGCTGCTATTGTCCCCGATGAAATTTTGCTGAAAACAGCTTCAAGTGGTTGACCCAATTCCTCTTCTATAATGTTGAAAGCAACCTAAACCATTGTTAACCACTCACTTCTTAAAGGAAAAGAGTTCTATTTTAGAAAGAAATAAGATAGTTGTTCATCGCATGGACCTAAGGTATCAGTGTAGTACCTTATTGGGGAAAGGAGGGACATCATCTTGAAGAATGCAAAGTTCATTCATATAATCTTCTCTAATAATATCAGGTCTATTTGCAAGAACCTGTCAAAACAATAATAAGAATAATAATGTAATAATACAATAATAATAGAAATAGTAATGCTCCATTCCATTTTATAAAATTTGACCTTTATGATCAAATTGACCATTTTTAGAATTAAAAATTAAGCATACTTATTTATATTTTGAAATCACAAACCTAGGAGCTAGTAGCAAATTATATGTAGTTTATGAAGGTTTTTGGACAGATGTAGTAGTAGTAGATATAATAATAAGGAAAAAAGGAATCTAAGGCATGCCTAAACTAAATTTGGCTAAAATCTCTTTAAAAACGAAAATTTGAAGTGTTTTCTTAAAAATCTAACCGTACTGACGATAGAGCATGATAAAATAAGAGGCTTCGTAAATTTCTAACGAATTTAATAATGTAAAACCCTCTTACCCAAAATCAAGAAAATGAGTAAATCTATGCAAAATATAATGAAATTTCAGTGCATAGAGTAAAGGTTTTCACTTCACACTACACATTATTACATAAAAATTGTCAGACTCTCTTATTTTGTCATCCTCTTATCATCTACATGGTTGGATTTTTACAAAAAATGCTGAAAAGTATCATTTTAAAAGTTCTTTCAAGCTTGGCTAAGGCATGCCTTAAATTCCCTTTCTCCTAATCTATACTATATATAATAAGGAGAACAACAAAAAGAGTTGGCTGAGTTAGCTGGGTTTCTTTGGTTGGTCATGCATGAGTTGACTCAATTAGTAATTATTTTTATTTTTATATTTAGTGAAAGGATATATACCTACTTCTTATCAGATATATATTATCTTTTCCAAGTTGGTACTGTAATTATTTTTCTATTTATTTTTATTTCTTAAAGCATCTTAACAATTGTCTCTAATGCCATTGGTTCATACGAATTCATATATGTATTAGATACATACTACTTACTACCTATCAGATATATATTAATAACTATTGAATATTTATCTTTTTTTGAGCAATAATTTTATTAAAATATATATCATCAAATAATACACTTTTGTATCATTTTGTTGCAAAAAAAACTAATTAAAAATCACAAATAAAATAGCACAAAATATACCAAAACAAACTCTTATTTTTAATCAGTTCAAATGTTAGAGTCCAATCCAAAATATAATTCCTGAAGCCAAGCTTCCTTTTTTTTTTTCTTGGGCACCTATATATATGTCATATTCATTCAATATCTCATTAGGTTGTGTATAGAGTGAGATGCCAGGTGAATGGCAATGCCGCCATCAATTCCCTTATCATCCTGTTGAGGTGTTTTTGAACTTGGGATTTCCTATTTTCTAAATTATGTTATTTTTGTTGTAGTATTATTAGCTCGAATTGAATTGTAGTAGTTATTATTTTCTTCTTTAGATTTTGGTTCAACAATTTGAATTATGTTGTAGTGTCTCTTAATACATGTACACATGTAAGTTTGTTACATAATTTTGAATTTTTTTTTTTACATCTATATTTTGCACTGAAATTATGTCTTTAGTTTTTAGTTTTTAGTATTAGCTCTTTACGTTTCTCTTTCTTCTTTTTTTCTGCTGCTAATTTTAGCTTTTTTACCTTTCATTTTCTATTTAGATGACTACATTTGAAATATTATCTCTTTCCATGATAACTTTGCTGAATTTAATTTGTATGATTACTCAATTTTTTAACATTTGAAGATTTTTAATTTTCTGACTTTAACTTTATGTTATCCGACTTTTTCATATTTCTTCCATAATAAAAAAAGACTATTATTGAGCTTATTTTTTTAATATTAAATGTTGCATACGATGTGTATTAACAAAAATAAATCAAGAACTGTTTTTAATAGTAAAATTTAATAGTAGAAGAAAAAGATATATCTAATAAGTATGACATATGTTCCACAAATAATTAGCATGTGAAAAATTAGGATTAAGTTTTCATCTTTAGGAGTATGAACTGGTATGATTTAGTTTCAGAAAATATTTTAAAAAATAAAACATACTAAGAATTTGTGGTTATTTGTAATGATTGTTTATTTGAAAAAAAAAAATCTACAAAGCTATCTCAACATTTTAATAAAATTATATATCATAACATTTTTTTAAATTAATTTATTAGATTATAAGAATTAGCCCCTACCTTGCAGGGGCTTCCATATAATAACAATAATAACACTAATAAAGCAATCGTCAAACATTGTTTCAATAGAAAATTTTCTCAAGACTCATGCATGTCCTTGGCATTTCAAACACAACGGAGCTTTAACTGAAAGGTCAAACTATCAGCAGAGCCACAAACTCTTAAGTAGACTCTATTAAGCCATTTAAAGTTAGAAAGTATAGGATGCTAAATACAGATATCAAATATGGTGATTTTCAGAGAATGATTACTCTCAATTGTTTCAAAATAGCAAGAGCGCCCTTTTGAAGATTGAAAGTAGTTGATACAGTATAAAACATTGTCAAAATTGAATTCAAATCTCAATTTTGTCACATATTTATAGTTTATTTAGGCGCCAAGCTCCAATTGCTATAGCAAAGAGCTACTTATAGTCTCTTCTTTCGTGTAAATTGTCAACCGTTTTGTGATTAAGAGTAACATTGTCTCAATTTATGAAGAGAAACAATTTTATGTGAGAGGGGGGGGGATCAGAAACTGAGCATCTGTGCGAGTTAACTTAATTTGTATAAAATTTGGAAACAGATTGTTTACAATTAGTTTTGCATAACCCATACAGTAGAAGATGGAAAATTTGAGTTGAAGTTTAGTAACCCTACTGAAGAAAATAAAAAGCAACCCCTCCCAATGTGTAAAAATTAAAAACAACATTGTTCCTTAACTTGAAGAAAATTTGAAACTAAAGTACTTGTAAATAATCACATACTCAAATTTTCCTGCTTTTTTCATCCTTTTTGCTACAATACATAATATTTTGACTCCTGAACAGTGAAAGCAGGGCCACAATATCGAAGAAAACCCCCGGGGCCAGGACCCAATTGATGGTTCTACTAGTCAAATTATAGACAAAGTACTCCCTGCATCCGAATTTAAGTAGCCTCCTTTTATTTGGGATGTCAGAATAAGTGAGCATATCCCACATATCAATACATTAATTGTTTAATTTGACTATGATCACTATAATACCCTTGGATGTGAGAGAGAAAAATAAAATTTGAACTCTGTGGACCCCGTTCCATATATCAATCCATTACTATAAGGGTATAATGGGAAGTAAAATCAAACCCTAGACAAGATGCTCTTTTTCAAACTATGTACCAAGTCAAGAATTTTACTAACTCGAAAGGGAGGGACTACTTTATAATGCCAATAGAAAAGATCTTATTTATTTAGCTATTATGAACTTTGTTGTGCAATTTGTGGGAGTTTTTTTTTTTTTACTTCAGTAGCCTAGTTTTAATTCTCTTTTTGGTGGCTTGTGTATAGGGTGGAATTAGCCTTGACACCTTGTTGGGGCATAGGGTGTACGTTTTGTTTCCCCTATGATTTCTATATTGTGTTTTCTTGGATTTGCTCCCTTTTGACGCTTATGTGTAGTGAGCTTTATTTATGTATCAAAGACGAAATTCACAATTTCAAACCTGGTCACGAAACCTACTTATTGTCTTCTAATAACAATTTGCAAGTATCTCTTCACGTGTTCACATAAATTTCTTTAACTAACAACTTCCCTAGGGGTGAATTAAAAGGCAAGGTTTGTGAAATAACATTACGGTCCCTCTTCCAACAACCTCATTTGGGGATAAAGCATACATATCCCCCAAAAAAATTTTAAAAAATACAATCAGTTTGTGCAAAATTTACATTCAAGCTCACCAAAAACTCTCATTTTTATTTTACAATTTTCTCAACATTTTTGGTGATTACCCTCCATGGTATTATTGTGATCATTCATTACATGGTACATGAATAACTCTTCCTCTTCTTGCTCATATATACACAATAGTAATATCTAATATACTCCTTCCATCTCAAATTGGAAGTCCTATTTGACTTTTTTGTTCTGAATGCGCATATTAAGGTTTGCTATGACGTAGACACAATTAGATATTTTATACAAATAAATAAATAAATCATCGGTATCTTTTAAATTAATATATTTAAGAAGAAAAAGATTAACGATTTCCCATCACAGATTGACTTCTAACTTAAGATATGAAAGCTCATAGAGAATTATTGCACACAATATTCATTTTCTAATCTGGAATGCTCTTTAATTGCATCCTCGGTGGATGAAAATCCTGTTTCTGCCACTATGCAACCAAAAATGAACAATTTTTAGATGCGGGAATTCGGGAAATTATTACTCTGGTGTAATACAAGTGTCAATGTTCTCTCAAGGGTATTGTTAAAAATCTTTCTTAATTTGGGCGCATTTGGTGACATTATTTAGGACAGAAGGTGTAAAAGTAACAAGAAGAATAAAACCAAAATAAAAATGACAAAACAATAAAAGGTGAAGTGTGGTGAAAATTAACCTGGCCGGCTTTGATAAAAGAAGGGCCTAAATCACACAAGAGATTCCTCAGCTGCCGAGCACGAAAAGGAACAACTTCTTCATCTCTACCCACCAAGAAATCATACACTAAAGCAGACCAGTAGAGTCCCAAGCTCCACACAATCTCAACCCCTCGTCCAATCAATGACAAAATTGCACCTTGAGATTCTAATACCTTATTCCTCACCTAACAAACACAAACCCCAATATCACATCCCATAAATTAAACTTCAAACAATTCAAATCAATTATACTTTCTCAATTCCAAAGTTACTTCAACTTTTTTACATTAATTTGCAAAATCTTAAAATTCAAATCAATTCGAACTCATTATATTTCAATATAAACAAATACAGTTAGGGAATTTATATTTCTACGAGAAAAAATGATAGTTCCACGAAACTCCTCTCACATGAATAATAGATAGGGCCACAATCATGTGTGAGATGTTGTGGAAATATCAAATTTTATGTGTGGAAATATCAATTCCCTAGATAGTTATACCACTAAAAAATACTACTACGTACAATATTTGTTACCTGCAAACTTAAATCAAATCATATCAATAATAAATTTTAGAATTTCAAAAAGTCAAAATATATCTCTAATTTTAGAACAAACTGAGTAATCCAACCACTGTAAACACACAAAAAGTTAGAAAATATACCGTCTCAGGAGTATATTTTCGGAACGGAATACAAACACCGCGCTCGAAATCGAGCTGCTCTAAAGCACTACTGCTCAACTTCGATGGCGCCGTTCGATTAATAGACGCATTTGATATCCTTGCCGCCTTTGACTTTGTTGGTGCCGGAAGTTTCTTCGTCGGTTGATGTACAGTTCGACTGAAGAAAATTGATTTATGTAGACCATTTGTGCCTATTATTAGTTCCATTTTTGGACTGATAAAGGTCCCAGCCCTAGAAAAATTGGGAGAGGTAGCAGAATTTTGGGTTGAGTTTAGTGAGAGGTGATCAGGTGAGAGAGAAAGGGGAGGAGGGAGAAACAGAAGTACTGGGTGGAATCAGTTAATTAGTTAAAAAGGAGAACAAGTTGGAGGAGAAATGAAAATATATGAAAATGTATGTATGGTTCAAATGGGCTGCTAGAATTTAATCTGACTAATGCACTTGTCCAAGGGCTAGTATGAACTTTTAGCACTATAGGATATATTCTTCTTTTTTTATGGAAAAAAAATTGGAAATTAGGTAAAGTATTGGGAAAATATAATAGAGAAATAGATTATACTTTTCTTTTATTATGTTTGTGATTTTTAAAAAGGAAGGGAATGGAAAAGATTTTACAGAAGATAAATGATCCACTAACTATTACACCAATAAATAATTAATTATATAATATGTTCATTTTATTATTTTTAGGACATTGATTTATAAGTGTGTTTAAACTTACAAATAAATAGTACTTTTTCTGTTTCATAATAAACGTCTTAATTTGATTTTTATAGTTAAATTGATCAATTTTAAAATTATCTATTAAAAATATTTATATAGAATTTTCAAATTCCAAAACTTGACACTGGTAGTAAATTCTCCGTAGTTTATCACTTGACGTGTATTTTTTTTTAAGATTTATTAATTTAAAAAATGATCAATTTGACCATAAAAATTAAATTAAAACGTTTATTACGGAACGAACGAAGTATTTTCTAAACACTACAAATCAAATATGTACATAGTACAATAAAACCCCTATTTAAGAATACTCTATATAAGAATAACCTCTATAATATTATATATAAAAATTGGTCCCAATTTGGGCCAGTTATAAATAGGAATAATCTTTAAATTGTAATATGTTATATACTTTTTAAGTCCTGCATTAATAAACTATACCTCTATATAATAATAATTTCATATATATATATATATATATATATATATATGTGTGTGTGTGTGTGTGTGTGTGTGTGTGTGAGAGAGAGAGAGAGAGAGAGAGAGAGAGAGACAATCCAAGCTTATGGGGAGCGTGAACAAGATTCTGGAGCACTGGCGCGGGACGCACTAGTGACAGTTTAAACACGGTGCGGGGCGCGTTGGTCGGCGGACAACAATTTTAATGATTTGTTATTTAAAGGATATTATGAGTATTTAGACTATAATGTGAATTAGGGTTAGAATAGAAGTAGACTCTAGTTATATATATTCTCTATTGTAATATCTTAAGAAATCAAGTTGAATAACAAAAAGAACGTCGCACCCGTTGACTATCTAAATTAGAGAAGCACGTTTACACGAATGATGAGGCGTAGCTAGCGACAAGTAGGCCTGACAAAGCATGATTATGAGTTGGTTTTAGTTTTCAAAATATGGTTATGATTCCATTTAAGAACTAAAACCATATGGTTATGGTTCAAATATAAGTCAACCCATATTTTAAATTTTAAACATACCATTATTATGATCCAATTAAATAAATTATTATTAGATATATCATTTATATATAATCACTAAATATTATTTTTTTGGGGAGGGAGTGAGGGTGGGGTGGGGTGGGGTGGCGTGGGGGTGGGGTGGGTGACATATACATAATCACTTAATAATATTTTTTTTGGAGGGAGTGTTGGGTGGGTGGGTGGGTGGATGGGTGGGGTGAGAATGGCGTGGGTGGGTGGATGAGTGGGTGGGTGGGTTGGGTGGGTAGTTTATACATAATCGCTTAATATTATTTTTTTTTTTGAGAGGGAGTGTTGGGTGAGTCGGTGGGTAGGTAGGTGGAGTGGGTGGTGTATACATAATCGTTTAATAGTAATTTTTTTGGGAGGGAGTGGTGGGGGGTGGGTGGGTGAGGTGGGGTAGGGGGTGGTGTATACATATTATTTTTTTTAGGTGGGCGTGGGGGTGGGGGGTGGGGTGAGGAGTGGGATGTGGGGTAAGAGGTGTATACATAATCACATAATATTATTTTTTTTGGGTGGGTGTGGATGTGGGGGAGGGGGGTAAGGGGTGAATACATAATCATATAATATTATTTTTTTTAGGTTGGGTGGGGTGGGGTGGGGTGGGGGTGGAGGGTGGGAGGGTGGGAGGGGTGGGCATGGGGTGGGGGAGTGGGAGGGGTGGGGTGTATATATAATCACATAATATTATTTTTTTGAGTTTGGGTGGGTGGGTGGGTGGTTGGGGGTGGGGGTGGGGTGGGATGGAGGGTAAGGGGTGTATACATAATCACATAATATTATTTTTTTATGGGGATGGGGATGGGGATGGGGATGGGGGTGGGGTGGGGGTGGGAGTGGGTTGGGGGATAAGGGGTATATATATAATCACATAATATTATTTTTTTTGATGGGGTGAGGGTGAGAATGAGAGTGCGGGTGGGGGTTGGGGGATGTGGGAGTGGTTGGTTGAGCTTCTTTAATATGTAAATATGGGTGGAAAGAACTTTTGATTTGGATTTGGAATAAAATATGGGTCGAAAAATGGCTAACCGGGTTGGACCTATATATTTTTTTTTAAAATATGGTTCCAAATTTTACCTAACCGAAATAAATAAAAATAATTAATGAACTCATTTGGTTCAAGTTAATATGAATTGACCCGACAGTTAACAACTATCTAACGACAAGTCCCTTATGTATTCAATTAATAGATTTATGGATAGGATTGCAAAATGCTAGTACAAAAAAGGAAAATAGAAACCTCTTATTCATCGCCGTGAGAGCACTTCATGCCTCAGTTGACTTAAACATCGTAAAGAACTGCTTTTACAGGCTTAATATAGAGAAAAACAGGCTTAAGAATCGGGCTAATAGTGAAGAATAAAAAAATAGAATTGATTAAATAGAAAATGCCATAAGGTTACAATATTTTGTAATCAGGTTTGAGGTAGTGGTTAGAATGAAGGCCGGTTGCGTGGAAGAATTTCAATGGTTCAAGAATGACCATGTAATCCATATATGTATGGTAGCTGCACTTGTGACCATTTACTAGCTTAATTTTGTTTATATTTTGTTGTGTGGTGGGGAGTAAATATAAGCATTCTAAATAGCATGGTGCTGACTAGAAGTGTTGGTATTTTCGAAACTCGAATCCTTAGAAATGTCAACGAAGTAAACTTATGAAAACGGTTATTTTTACGTGTTAAAATAATATTTTTATACGATTTTATTTTATATATAAATGATACGTATTTATTATTTATGTGAGAGGAATACGTAGAAATATTAAATTTTTTATGTGGAAATATCAATTCTCTAAACTTATCGATAGTATAACTGTGTAAGTAATTAATTTATATCCCTATATATAATCTGGATAAAATGTAAATGTGTCCACGAACTTTAGGTGTTTTTAGGTATTAAGTTTTGACCAAGAGACCACCAAAACTACATAAGCTTAGCTATTAAATTACCCAAAGAATATTAATATATACTCCCTCCGTCTCAAATTAATTGTTCAGTTTTGACTTTTTAAAGTCAAATTGACCATTTTTAAAACTAATTTTTTTACTATTTTTGCTAAAATATATGTGAAGAGATTATAACCAAAAGAAAGTATATACAATTTATTACTAATCCTAATTTTTATAATTTTAAAAATATATTTATATATGCTTAATTATTAATTTTAAAAATAGTCAATTTGACTTTAAAAATTCAAAATTGAGCAGTTAATTTGGGACGGAGGAAGTACTAAATAAATTCATAACAACTAAATAAAACAAACAGAGATAACGAACAGAGAGGGAAGAGAATTATATTGATAAATATTTTATTTTGTTTATAAATTATATATTGTTTACTATAATTTAGCTTTATATATTTATTTTTAGTAATGAGATTTTTATTTTTTATTTTTATAATAATAATAGTAATAATAGTAATAATAATAATAATAATAATAATAATAATAATAAATAATAATAATAACAATAATAATAAATCATAATAATAATAATAATAATAATAATAAATAATAACAATAATAATAAATTATAATAATAAGTAATAAATAATAATAATAATATCAATAATAATAAATAATAATAATAAATAATAACAATAATGATAATAATAGGGGGGCGTATGTAACACCCCAGTCCCACATCGAAAGATAGGGAAAAAATTTGTCTGCATATAAGGAAATAAGTTACTACCAATAGTACCTTCAAGTCATGACCTTTTGGGAGCCTGTGGTGGGCTAAGATGACCCAAGAAGATACTATTGGGCTAGTAGTTTGAGGCCTTATTTTGATAGGATTTGATTCGATTCGGACTTAGAATTTGACCCGAGATTTGTTCCGGACTCGAGATTTGACCCGGGTTGTTACAGCGTATCATTGACATTATCGAACCATTGGACCGTACGTGTTACAGGGTTGCTATAATCGTAGTCATCAGGGTTGTGAATTAAAAGATACATTGAATATTGGAACATATTGAAATCGTTTTCAAATTATGTTTTGTGATTATTAATTTTGGTTTTGAAAGTATATATTGACTATTTGTAAGACCCCGAATTTTATGAAATAAAAGTATTCAATTTTTCTTATAATTACTATTCAGTAAATGGTTAAATTGATAAATATTAAAGTTAAGGGAGATATATGAAATTTTTTTTCAAAATACACAAGTGGTTATAAAATATTCATTGTTGTCGGGGAATATTCGTTTGGTCGTGGAATATTCTTTCTGTCGGGGAATATTCGTACGACGGCGCAGACATTTGTGGGCCCCATAACAGAATAACGGTCGGATGAAGAAAACGACAAATTTGAGTTTTTATAAATAACGGCGTAATTGTTACCGTTAACACTGTTGGAATACCCGGTGGTTAAAATACAGTAATACGCGTTATTGCACAGTAGCACACGGTATTGCACAGTATTTTTGAAATTATTGATTCTTACGTAAGAAAGCACTACTGAATAATTGTCATAGTAATTACTGTTCAATATTTTATGTTATTGATTCAATAATTGCTGCGTTGATATTTTATATTATTGTTGTTTCAATAATTGTTGCTGCACATCATCTCCATTATCAGATCAATAATTCATATTATTTGAATAATATTATTAGATAGCATTATTGGCAATGTCTATAAAGTTCTGTCTAAGGAGAGGTTTGGTTATCTAATTGCGCGCCAGTAAGGAGAAATTCTTATTGAAAAGCCCCATCTTTCCTGGGAACGGCCTAGTTGTCATAAATGTGATTCTGTAATATTATTTGTGAATAATTAATTATTGATTCATATGATAAGAAAATATTTATTTTATGTGGATATAAATGAGGGATATATTTTTGTGGTTAAAAATGAAGGAGTTAATGTTGAGGTATTTTATCTGTATTTTTGTCGGAACGGTGGTATTAAAAATCAAATTAGGTTTTCGAGATATTTTGTGAGGGTTATAATTTTTAATCCGACCGTTGGATCATGGTAATATTTGGATATGTTATACATATATAAGCTGAGTATATGTCCACAAATTTTGAACCGTTAAAAATGAACGTATAATTTGTTATGAATTTTACGAGATGACTGGTTCAGAAATTGTTGAATTTTCAGAGTTAATCATTTTGATAAAAAATTCTAGAATTGGTGGGCCCCACTCTTGGTTGGTGAAGAAATGTGCTGAAATTTTTATTCAAATGTGGTGGGTGAGAATAGTAGCAGGTAAAGCCATCAGATTAAGTCTGCTTC
Source organism: Panax notoginseng (assembly GCA_016801055.1). NCBI lineage: Eukaryota > Viridiplantae > Streptophyta > Magnoliopsida > Apiales > Araliaceae > Panax > Panax notoginseng. The sequence continues at coordinate 4,728,620 of CM029021.1, read as the reverse complement.
GGCGTGCTAACATTTTCCTATAAATAGAGGAGTAAGTTAGAATTGAAAATCACACCAGAAACATAAGCTTTCTCTCTTTCTCTCTCTAGATTATTGAGTGTATTTTGTGAGTATTTAGATACTTGGTGAGTTGCTATTCATCAGTGCGAGTTTCCTTCAGCGTCATATCCGATATCCAGTCAGAAGTGATGCTCTTTTGAGGTAAGGGATGCAGATTTTTGATGAGGGTTTTGGTTATTGGTGATGAAATCTTATGAGTTTAGCATTTTAGAATGATTAAATACATTATTTAGTAAAGTGTAAACAATTAAAATAAATTATTTATAAATTTAAGAAATGTTATTCTTTCAATATCATTATATCGAAATATTGGTATGGATTTTATTGTGAAATTTTTACCTTTTTGTGTCGGGGTTACTATTCATGAGTTAATATTCACGAGTTACTATTCACGAGTTACTATTCACGGGTACTATTCACGACAAAATTAATTTCTTTTTCTGACCAAATTATAGTTAATTTATGAATATTACTCTTGAGATTAAAACTATATGTTGATCATATTACTTTTATTATCATATATAACATTTTTATAACCCTAATGATGATATTCTCTTTCACTTGAGTGTAAAGATGGGTATATTATTGGTATGATCATGACTAGGGTTCTCTTTGGCCTGTAGTGCAAAGTTGAATTGTGACTGGTATGATCATGACCATTGAATTTATAATTGAATATCTTAAGCTTAAGTGCAAAGGTGAATTGATCAACATGGTTATAATTATTGTTTATATAAATTCTGAAATGATTATATATTTCTTTGAGATATGAATATATTTGGCCTGTAGTGCAAATATGAAATGTTGATGAATATCCTTGGCCCGTAGTGCAAAGAAGAACTGTTGTTGAATATCTTTGGCCTGTAGTGCAAAGATGGTCTATTGACGAATATTTTTGGCCCGTAGTGCAAAGATGAATTTATCAGTATGATTATGAACAGGAAATGTGATTTGGTATAACCATGATCTTTGATGTTTCAGGTAAAGACAGGTGATGAAAATATCCTTCGTCCTGGGTGCGAAGAAAAATTTAGAATCACAATTATGATCATGAGTTATTTATATGATTGTAGAAAGGAACTGTTGAGTGATGTTACATGGATAAAACATTGTTGGTGGATTTTTAACATGGAGGAGATAATAGACTTTATGTTCTATTTGACTCTTCTAATGGATTGCTCGTTCCGCTGCAACTATGGTTGAAATTTTTATCATCTACCATATGTTCTAAATCTCTGATTTATTATTGATGAAGGCTATTGATAATTTATTTATCTTTAGTCATGATATTCTTTACTGGGCTAGTTGTGCTCACCCTTCTGTTCACAATTCCTTTCAGGTAATAAGAGTGTAGCTGGGTCGAGCGGGGGTAACAGGGGAATAGAACGGTGGTCATCATTTAGGAGTTATATTTGGTGAATCATCTTGGGTGAAGCGAACCCAACGTTGAAAGGGTGTTTTGTCACTATCATACAAGATGTCTAATGACATACAACCTCGTGTCATCATAAGACAGGATTGTGCTCATCCACTTGCTGAGTATATTTACGAGCACTACCTATATAATCTTGGTGTTTGTTTGAAGTATAATTCTCAATTAGAGACAGTGGAGATAATGATAAGTCAAGAGAAGACTCACCATTGGGAAGAATATGATAGTAATCTTCTCGTTTTTCTTTGGGGTATATTGGGTCAACCAAGGATAATTCTATGGCCATATGATATCTATCACAACCTAGAAGCATGGTCTCCCATGTACAAAGGTTTCCTTGAGCACTTCTCAAAGATTTTTATTTCTAAAACAATTTTTGACTATACCTTTATGTAAGGTGTCATTGTGAGGTGCTGTCCATGGTTGGGACATGAGTCACATTTGGTATATATTTGTATCCAAACTCACAGCATATGTGTTGTATTTTGCACGACAATTATTATAATAAAGTTGTAGTTGTTTTCTGTACCATGTATTTGGCGACTCAGAATAGGTTGGATGGTGTGACGCCCCCAAAACAGGTATACAACACCTATTCTGAGTCGTCAATAACATGGTACAGAAACAACTACAACTTTATTAATACAACATAAAAACTGTGAGTGTAAATACAAATATTGTCATCTAGACAATATCCACACTCAAATAAGTCCTCATTACAATTATTGGAACAATATTTTACAAAAAAAAATGGTGAGGACTACTAAAACAACTTCCTAGAACCTTCATTCCATACCCCGACTAGTACCTGCTACATTCTCGGCTCTTGAGAAGAAAATGGAACAACAAGGAAAAGGGTGAGCTCAACTAGCCCAGTAAAGAATATTATGACTAAGATAATATACAACAAATTATCGTTAGTCTTCAACAGGAAAAAATTTAATAGAATACAATAGACAACAAGTTTTAATTCAATATTCGCAGCGGAAAATAATAATTCATAGAGAAGTTACGTAGAGAATGAAATCTACGATTATCTATGAATTTAAAAGCCCATCATCAACATTTTATCCCTGTAACAACAATCAATAAATATCTTGAATCAAATAGTCATCTTTGCACTACAGGCCAAAGATATCCATCAGTTGGTCATGTTCACCTCAACACCTGTTCATCTTTGCACTACGGGCCAAAGATATTCATCAGAAATTATTCATCTTTGCACTACAGGCCAAAGATATTCAGTTATATCATCATTTAAGACTGAGGATGATGAAAAATATTTTAAAGAAAACGAATCCAGTGAAGCAAAATAACAAATATTAAGGATTCGTATTTCAATTTATCCATGTCCAAAAATATCTTATCATAGTGAAGTAAAATTCAAGAATGATCAAAACATGGATACAATCAAAGCTAGTATCCAGAATAGATATTTGGACGAAAAGAATGAAATTTTATTTTTTGGTGAATAGTAACTCGTGAATAGTAACTCGTGAATAGTAACTCGTGAATAGTAACTCATGAATAGTAACCCCGACATGAAAAGTTCCAAATTTGATAAAAAGTTCAGATCAATACTTCGGCATAATGATATTGAAAAAAATAATACCATTTAAGAAGAAATAACATCCCTTACCTCGGAAAGACGGTACTTCTGACTGGAATACTAGATATAGTGCTGAAGGAAACTTGCACCGTATAGTAACACTCAAAGTATCAAATACTCACAAGAATACGCTCGATATAGAGAGAGAAATAGAGAGAAACTTGTGTTTCTGGTGTGATTTTCAATTCTAACCTAAGCACCCTATTTATAGGAAAATGCTTAGAACACCAAAGCAGAAAATTTAATATAATAATAATATATTTATCAAATTTTCCTTAGCCCACCTCTAGACATCTGATCTCAGCCCATTTATATCACATGTTAGCCCACTTAAATGCCAAAAAACGTTTTTCTTCAAAATAATAAATAAAACTTCCAAAAATCAATTATTTCGGAACTTCAGAACTTCAATAATTCATAATAAATAGCCATTTTATCAGAAAATTCGAATCTCGCAATTTTTTTATAGGAAAATCAATTCTCTACAACTTTGCAGAAGAAAGTTTTCCAAATTCCAAACAGAAATTGACCGAAATTCACAAACGGACGATTTTACAGTCAATAATAAATTTTCGGTCAAGAATTATATCCACCAACACACAAAACATGTGTTAATCATTTAATGCCACAAAAATACTCTTCCTCCTCATATACTCATATATCCCACATTTATTATAAAAATACCACCATCAATATATTATTAAAATAATATATTTAAATGAATTATTTTATCAGAAAAAGATAAAATATTAATTTTCAACAATTGTCACATTAAAATTTTTCTCTATCTATATCCACATAAAATCACTATTTTCCTCATCATATAAATCAATAATTAATTATACACAAATAATATTACAGAACCACAGTACTGGCAACCAGGCAGTTCCCAGGAAAGAGGGGGCTTTCCAATAAGGATCTCTCCTTACTGGCGCGCAATTAGATGACCAAACCTCTCCTTAGACAGAACTTTTTAGACATTGCCAATAATGTTATCTAATAATATTATTTAGATAATATGAATTATTGTTCCGATAATAGAAAATACTGTGTAGTGACAATTATTAAAATAACAGTAATATAAAATATCAACGCAACAATTATTGAATCAATAAAATACAATATTGAACAGTAATTACTGTAACAATTATTGAGTAGTGCCTTCTTACGTAAGAATCAATAATTGGTGCAATACTGTGTGCTACTATGCAACAACGCGTATTACTGTGTTTTAACCACCGGGTATTCCAACAGTATTAATGGTAACAACTACGCCGTTATTTATAAACAACTTATTTTTGTCGTTTTCTTCATCCAATCGTTTTCTGTTATGGGGCCCACACAAGGCTGCGCCGTCGTACGAATATTTCCCGACAACAAGAATATTCCACGACCAAACAAATATTCCCCGACAACAATTAATATTTTATAACCACTTGCTTATTTAAAATATTTGCGCATTTTACCCATAACTAACCACATTAATCAAATCAACTCTTACTATTTCAGAATAATAAATTGAGGAAATTAAATTTCATTTATTAATAATTTGGGGTCTTACAGATGGAATGGACCTGTTTTGGGGTTGTCACACTATTGTTATCGAACAAGAAAAGATTATTTTCGAAAAGTGTGTTTATTATTGTTATTGAATTCTTAAAATTATTTTGAAAAAGTGTTTTGCAAATTATACTTAATCCACCTAAATAGTAAAAATTGTCATTTGTTGGGCTTTCATCGCTCACCCTTACATAATTTCTACAGGAAACTTGTTAAGAGCCGAGCATTGGGACACTTTTGTGGAAGACCGGAAGATATTTTTGTTTAAGAAGTTTAGGAATATTTTAGAGTTATAATAAGACATTTTTTTAATGGATCTGTGTCTCCAAAGTTATGTTTTCAGTATTTAATTATTTAATCTTAGTGTAAATTTGTTAATGAAGGACTGTTTGGTTTCAAGTTAGTTTCATTGTTGTGTTTTCGTTTGGGCTGCGCTATTGATATTGTTGCCTTACAGGTCTTTGGGTTTGCGGCGTGTGGCACTCCGGACATGTAGTGGGTTTGGGGTGTTAGAAAAGTGGTATCAAAGCGGTGACCCCTCAAAGTGTGTTGGGTTTTAAAACGTATTCATGGGGAGTGATTCCAGGAGTTAACTGTGGGTATAGTATTGACTAATTAAATTTATGAATTTAGAGCTAGTGAGATAAAATAAGGTGAAAAATATTTTTATTGTCTTGTTAGTTGTTAGTTTACTTTCTGAACATGAATTTTCATAAAGTAGTATTTTGTTTGTTAAATAAACATGGATATTTCAAAACTCATTTATATAGTGTTGTTTAGTGGGGATTGCTTTATTGTGTAGAAAATGCCTCCTAGAAGAAATAACTCTACTAACAACAATGGTGGCGCTGATGGTATAATGGCCGGCTCAGCTCATTCATACCTTAGCGCAGCTAGTACAGAATCAACAGTCTGGTCAACGTAGTATAGTAGCGGAATTCAAGCGATTGAACCCACCGATCTTCGAAGGAGCTACAGATCCTGCTATTGTTGATCAAAGGTAGATTCAAGAAATGGAAAAGACATTTGATTTGTTAGGGAGTACTTAACTAATAAGGTGACATTGGTGGTTTACCAACTTTAGGGTGGAGCTTATGATTGGTGGCTTATAGAGAAAAGGAAGCAAAAGGAAAATTCTGAAGAGGGAGATCCCGAACCCTACACTTGAACCATGTTCAAAGAGGTATTTATTACCAACAAGTAATTTCCTAGAACGATCCGCGCACAAAAAGAGAGGGAATTCATTAGGCTAGAATTAACAAGGGAACAAGACAGTTGCTGAATATGAAGCCGAGTTTGTGAAGCTTGTTAAGTATGCATCTACCTTAGTACTAGAAGAGGTGACAAAAGTCCGTAGATTAGAGGACGGGTTACGGGTTGACATAAGGCATGTCGTTGCGTCTTTTGAGCTACCCACTTATGATGCGGTCCTCCATAAGGCATTGATTATTGAAAAGGGCCTAATAGAGATTGAAAATGGGAAGAATGTCAATCGAAAAAGGGAGGAACCTTCTGGGGAATAGTTGATCCATGGGGGACCTATGAAAAGAATAAATACCCATAACGATATATTTCGGGGAAATCAAGTAAACCAAGAGGACAAATTGAAATGTGGGAGATGTGGTAGGAACCACCCAGACAAAGAATGCCATTGGAACACGGGTGCGTGCTTTCATTGTGGAGAGTTAGGTCATAAAATTACGCAATGTCCCAAGAACCCTCCACAAAAAGGAGATACAAGGAAGGAGGAAATAAACATATGACTAACTTGAGGATGCGTGTTTCAATTTTCAGGTAACTAGTATTAAGGTATGTAACACTTTTGTTATTCGTGCTTAATAATTAAATAGTAATTTCTTTAAACATATAATATTAGTGTTATTTTTTTATGATTTGGAAATTTGGAGGACCAAATTTTTTTTAAAGGGGAGGTAATGTAATGACCCTAATCCCACATATTCTAAATTTGAGACACTTACCCTTTCCTAAGTCTATAAATAGAAGGGATTAGCCCTTTTGTTTCATTCACCAACAATAAGGCCTCCAATTTTGAAAAAAGTTTTGTTGTGGGAGGGTTTTTTATAAAAACCTCCTTTGTTAAATTTTGGCTTCAAGTGCGTACGTAGGCAGTCTGCGGAGCTCTTATTTTTGGGTATTGTTGGGCCAGAATACTTTTCCTACTAGGCCAGGCCGGATGGGCTTGTCTTCTGAATTATATCACCTTTACCATATTGGGTCAAACAACTTGGGCCTCGCTACTTGACTATAATATTGGGCTTAGTCACAGGGTTGATCCATTACGTAAGGTATTACTTATCTTATCTTTGACCGATAATCATCACAAAAGCAGTAGTTGACTGTTACGTCTGCCACCTGTCTGCATGGCATTAATGAGGATGGGACTCCGATTGCCGGCGGGAGATAACAGTGGTAGCAGGTAGGAAAATAAGCTACACACTTTCGGCTGAGAGGACCGGAGATGGGAGGAGGTGTCAGGAGGTAGTGGGTGGCACAGTAAACCGGGTCTGGGGAACGTATGGGGAAAGGATAACAAAAGGAAAAGAGGTAACATAACACTACACACAACATTATCATTTTGATACACACTCAGACACTATTCATCATTTTTTCCTCCATTGTTAACCTTGTGATCGCCTGTACTGACTCTCACGCCGGAGCTATCCCCCGACGGTCAGGCCGTCAAGCTTTTGGTGTTGACTTGTTGAACTGTGCAGGATCAGAGCGTCTTACGTGATTGGGACGTGGGAGAAGATCTTGGCGTTAACATTGGCGCTAGAAGGAGGGCTTTTTCTAGTGTCCTGAGTATTTTTCAATCACACATTGTGGTCGTTCTACGTCGAATTTTATGGGAAAGAGTAGAACACCTACACCTGAGGGGCAGCCGAGGGCTGCCAGTGAATCGGTACCGCGAGTATCTGTGAAGGACCGTTTGGGGCCTGCATTAAGTGTTCATGCCAGCACGGCGTCCAAACAATCGCATAGAGATTCTCGTCCGAGAGCTGTGAACAAAGCCAAGCGGCATCTAATTTTTACAGCAGAGAAAGGGGGCGGTCATGGCCGGAAACGAGTAGAAGGCGCCTCGCCTAGCGCTCGATACCGGGACAACCAGGACGAAAAGGCTGCCCGCTTGGCTAAGATGGCAGATGAAGCTGATAGGGCAATGGAGGCGCTTGTGAAGCAACGGCGGGATATAGCTGAGCAGATGACCCGAATGGCAGAATTAAGAGACGAAGCCTCCAGCTATGTCCAGTCTGAAGAACGGGGGCATCAGAGCGGAAAGGAGCCTGCTCGTTCCGAGCGTGAAAATCAGGATCGACCTCGGGAAAGAAGAAGATCCAGGAGCCCTACTCCTCAAAGATCGAAGAGGACACATCTCCCTGTCGGTTATAAGGAGCTGAGTCGAAGCGAACGAAGAGGTCGATCCAGAGAACATACTCCGGAGAATACTAATGGGGCGCTCGTTGTTGCGCACTCCCACCGCAGCAGCCGGACACCGAGACGAAGCAGATCGAGAGGCCATACGCCCGAAAATCCACCGAGGGCACGACGCTCTGGGGACCGTCATCCTCAGAAAACCCCCTCGAAAGTTGGGGATTCTATTGTAAAGCACCGGTCCACCCAGAAGAGGGAAGGGTCACCGGAAAAAGAAGCATCGTCCCAACCCGAGGGCGTGGATTATCTAGTGAAGGAAGTGAAGGAGCTTCGGAGGCAGCTTGCCGAGGTGCAGAAAGTGAAGGAGACTTCGGGAAAGAAGGCATCCCCTTTTTCCGCGGAGATTCTGAGAGAAAAGGCTGACCCCACCAAGAGGTTGCCTCACATTGAAAGCTATGACGGATCGGGGGATCCTTACGACCACAGTCAGGCGTTCGACCGACTGATGGATTATTATGACTTTAGCGATGCTGCTAAGTGTCATACTTTTGTCACGACACTCCGAAAGGATGCCAGACAGTGGATGGGGACTTTGCCTTCAGATTCGATCTCATCCCGGGCGGATATGTGCAGTCAGTTCCACGCCCGCTTCGGAAGCAACAGAAGAAGAGGGAAACCAACTGGATCATTGGCTCAAGTTCGGCAGTTCTCGAATGAGTCTTTGGGCCAATATGTGAAGCGATTCCGTGAAGCAGTCGGCCAAGTAACAGAGCTGAACGATCTACAGGCTGTGGGACTGTTTCAGAACGGATTAGATCTGGTCAAATCGGAAAAGTTGGTGAAGAAGTTGATGTTTCACCACCCGAAGAGTCTCGCCGAAGCCTTCGACAAAACAGAAGGCTATATTGTGGTAGAAGAGGCCATGAATAGCCTCAAACGTCCCTCTTCAGAGCGATTTAAAGAGACAGATCAGGACAGACCAGAGGGTGACCAGGGTAGAAATGAAGGAGATAGAGGCCGTCGCGACGGCAAATCAAAGAAATACAGTAATAATTGGAGGCAAGGTGGAGAACGCTTGTCCGCCCCCTCTCAAAGAGTAAACAGGACATATACCGCGCTCAACGCCGACAGGGCTGTTATCTTGGAGCAGATCAAGAATCAACCTATTTTCGAGCCACCTCGAGATAACTTTAAGCCTGGGAAAGGGAATTCTCGCAAGTATTGTGACTATCATCAAGCCTCGGGTCACGATACGAACGACTGTGCGAGCCTGAAAGATTTTATCGAGAGGAAGGTGCAGGACGGGACGTTAGTTCATTATGTGGCCGCCCGAGCGAGCCGGCAGCAGAATCAAGGACCTGTTCAGGCAGCCCAACCAATTCAACCAGTGTTCCCTGCTCCCGAACAGCCCGCAAGGCAAGTAATTGATGTCATCACTGGGGGAACTTCAGGTAAGCTTGTTGGGAAGAAGCGCCGAGGCTATCTGGATTCGGTAATGTCGGTGGCGGGTACTCACCCGAAGCCTGACAGACCCTTCCCGGGTAATGTAATTGCCTTTACCGATGAGGATTACCCTTCGGAAACCATCGAACCACATGAGGGATCATTGGTCGTGACAGCACAAGTGGGTTCGGTGGACATGAAACGCATGATGATCGACAACGGGTCTTCCGTGGATATCCTATATGCTCATGCTTATCAGAGGATGCATCTTGATGGGCAGAAGATGGAGATCGGGCATGAGGCCCCTTTATACGGCTTCAGTAACGATCCGGTCAAAGTGGCTGGAACCATTGAGCTGCCAGTTATCTTCGGAACAGCCCCCCAACAGGTAGAAATCACTTGCAAATTTTACATAGTGAATGTAGATTCTGCCTATAATGCTATTTTGGGGAGACCCACTTTGATTGATTTACAAGCTATAACCTCTATCCCTCATTTCAAAATCAAATTTCCTACGGCTCATGGTGTTGGGGAGGTAAAAGGAGATCTGGATCTGGCCAGAAGGTGTTATAGAAATGTCGTGATCACTTCGGGGGTAGGAGTATCGAAGCAAAAACAGGCCATGGCGATAGAGATTGAGCCTTTCACGGAAAGCAGCTCAGAACCATTGGTCGTGCCAGCCGAAGAGACAGAGGAGATTGAACTCATCCCGGACAAAGCTAACAAGACAGTGAAAATAGGTTCAGGTCTACCAGAACCTCTCAGAAAGAACCTCATTGAACTCCTACAGTGCTATGTTGACATCTTCGCCTGGGAGCCTCAGGACATGCCGGGAGTGAGCAGGGATATTGCTGAGCATCGACTAGAGGTAGATCCGTCGAAGAAGCCGGTTCGGCAAAAGAGGAGGATCTTCGCGCCCGAGCGCCAGAGGATCATCGATGAAGAAATTGCGAAGCTGCTGGCTGCTGACTTCATCTTCGAGATCGATTATCCGCAATGGATGGCAAACGTGGTACTGGTCCAGAAGCAGAACGGGAAATGGCGGGTCTGCATTGACTACACGGATCTGAATAAGGCTTGTCCGAAAGACTTCTATCCATTACCTCATATTGACCAGCTCATCGATACAACTTCGGGGTATGCCTTGTTAAGCTTCATGGATGCATTCTCTGGTTATCATCAAATCTCCATGTGTAAAGAGGATATACCGAAGACGGCATTTATTACGCATCGGTCGGTATACGCCTACAAGAAAATGACCTTCGGCCTCATCAACGCCGGAGCCACTTACCAGAGGATGATGAACTTTGTTTTCAGGCGTCAGTTGGGCAAAAATATGGAGGTATATGTGGACGACATGATCGTTAAAAGCATATTGGTGTACAAACATCTGGATGACCTGGAGGAATGCTTTCAGACAGTCCGTCACCACAATTTGCGACTGAATCCTACCAAGTGCACCTTCGGATTAGGGGCTGGCAAATTTCTGGGTTACCTGGTCAGTCAGAGGGGAATTGAAGCCAATCCAGAAAAGATTAAAGCGATTTTGGACATGAAGACTCCTCAGTCGTTTAAAGACGTTCAGCGTCTGACTGGAAGGATTGCAGCTTTGAGGAGGTTTATGTCCAAATCGGCAGAAAGGTGTTTGCCGTTTTTTGACACGTTGAAAGGGCCGAAGAATGCCAAGACGTTCCGATGGACTTCGGAATGCGAAGACGCCTTCCAGAGCATCAAGTCCTACTTATCTTCGGCGCCTCTGTTGGTGAAGCCCGCTCCTGCTGAGCCCTTATATTTGTACTTAGCAGCTAGTTCGTTGGCAGTAGGAGCAGTTTTGGTGCGCGAGGTTGGGGGTAAGCAGCACCCGGTTTATTATGTAAGCTATGTCCTTCGGGATGCCGAAACAAGGTACCCAAATATTGAAAAGTTTGCCTTTGCTTTAATAACTGCTAGTAGAAAGCTTAGGCAATACTTCCAGGGTAGATTGGTAATAATATACACAGATCAACCGTTGAAGAAAATTATGGGCAAACCTGAGGTATCGGGGAGATTAGCTGCGTGGACGATGGAGCTATCTCAGTTCTTCGTTGAATATCATCCTCGAACTGCCATCAAGGGGCAGGCCTTGGCTGATTTTGTGGTTGAGTGTTCGTTTTCTGAAGCTGATGAGGATGTAGCAGAAGCTGGAGGATCTGACAGCATAGTGGCGGCTCTTCAGCAGAAACAGGGTTCGTGGACGCTGTATGCAGATGGGTCCTCTACCGTAGACGTCAGCGGAGCAGGGATTATTCTGACTAGTCCGGAGGGATTCAAGGTGCAACAGGCCATCAGATTTCAGTTTAAAGCAACGAACAACGAGGCAGAGTACGAAGCAGTGTTGGCGGGTTTACGACTAGCTAAGAGTCTTGAAGTGCAAAGAATAGTTATCTTTAGCGACTCTCAGTTAGTCGTTAAACAAGTCTCCGGGGAATATGAAGCCCAAGGTCATCGAATGATCAAGTACTTGGCAGAATTGAAAGAACGGCTTCAGTATTTCCAGTTCTACGAATTCCAGGGGGTCGAACGTGATGGCAATTCCATCGCCGATGCACTCTCCAAGTTAGCCACTACGGATGTTAACGTTTTTGATGGATCAGTATATTTGGAAATTCTACAACATCCTAGTGTTCATCATGAATCGGTAATGTGTGTTGATCGAACCAACTGTTGGCTGACCCCATACCTGGAATATTTAGCAGACGGCGTTCTACCTTCAGATCAGATGCTAGCCAAGAAAATCAAGTACAAGAGTGCTAATTTCGTTCGGATAGATGGGGATCTATTCCGAAGGGCCTTCTCGTCTCCGCTGCTAAAGTGTTTGACTCCATCCGAAGCTGATTATGCTCTTCGGGAGGTTCACGAGGGCATCTGCGGCGACCATATGGCTGCCAAGTCACTGGCATACAAAGTTCTCCGGCAAGGATACTACTGGCCAACGATCTTCAAGGAAGCAACTGAATACGTCAAGAAATGCGAGAAGTGCCAGCTCAATAGTCCGATCCCACATCAGCCACCGGAAGAGCTATATTCGATTCTATCTCCTATACCCTTCGCTGTTTGGGGGGTTGATATATTGGGTCCGTTACCGAAGGCTAAAGGGCAGGTTAGTTTCGTCATCGTCGCCATCGATTATATGACCAAATGGGTCGAGGCGAAACCACTTCGGTTGATAACGGAACAGGAGTGTCTGAAATTTATGAAAGAATCCGTAGTGTTTCGCTTCGGGATCCCTCAAGTGGTGATATCAGACAACGGACGCCAGTTTGTGGGATCAAAATTTGAAGGCTTTTTGAAGGAACTGGGAGTCCAGCACAGGAAGACTTCAGTGGCTCATCCACAGTCAAATGGGCAGGTCGAGGTGACTAACAGAACACTTCTAAACGGGATCAAGCGCAGACTGGACGAAGCCAAAGGAAGATGGCCGGAGGAGCTGTTCAGCGTATTGTGGGCTTACAGGACTACACCGAGGACAACAACAGGAGACTCGCCTTTCAGACTGGCCCACGGCACTGATGCCCTGGTCCCAGTTGAGATCGGATCTCCAAGTCTTCGAGTTAGTCAATTCAGGGAGATCTACAATGACGAAGGACTAAAGGCCAACTTGGACCTGTTGGAAGAAGTCAGAGAAGTGGCTTTGATTAAACTTGCAGCCTACCAAAGGAGAGTTGCCAAGCACTACAACAAAGGGGTAAAGCTCCGAAGATTTGAGGTGGGAGACCTCGTTCTCAGAGAGGCCGAAGCATCTACACCTCAGAACATCGGGAAGTTGATGCCGAACTGGGAAGGACCGTATGAAGTGGCCGAAGTACCAAAGCCCGGGATGTATCGACTGAAAGCTTTGGATGGATCCGAAGTTAAGAACACGTGGCACGCAGGCAGGCTCCGAAAGTACTTTCAATAGAAACTAAGTCAGTCCACTGGGAGTCTGTACATAACCGTTCATCATCAATAAAAAGTCACTTTTTTCACAACTGATCTTCGCATTTATCCTAAGGTCACAATGGAGTAAGGAGGTATGGTAGGACTCGCTGGCCATTCGATGGCAGCCAATTTATTTGATACCCCGCGTGGTAGTCAAATCCTGGATCCCATGTTATTTTTTACCAAGGGTGGTAAAATCAAACGTCATCGGTGTAAGGAGGTTTGGGTGGACTCGCTGACCATTCGATGGTAGCCTCACCGGCAGGTGGTCCTTATGGCTTCGTCAGGCCCTTCGTGGTAGGCGAACGTCATCGGTGTAAGGAGGTTTGGGTGGACTCGCTGACCATTCGATGGTAGCCTCATCGGCAGGTGGTCCTTATGGCTTCGTCAGGCCCTTCGTGATAGGCGAACGTCATCGGTGTAAGGAGGTTTGGGTGGACTCGCTGACCATTCGATGGTAGCCTCATCGGCAGGTGGTCCTTATGGCTTCGTCAGGCCCTTCGTGGTAGGCGAGCGTCATCGGTGTAAGGAGGTTTGGGTGGACTCGCTGACCATTCGATGGTAGCCTCATCGGCAGGTGGTCCTTATGGCTTCGTCAGGCCCTTCGTGGTAGGCGAACGTCATCGGTGTAAGGAGGTTTGGGTGGACTCGCTGACCATTCGATGGTAGCCTCATCGGCAGGTGGTCCTTATGGCTTCGTCAGGCCCTTCGTGGTAGGCGAACGTCATCGGTGTAAGGAGGTTTGGGTGGACTCGCTGACCATTCGATGGTAGCCTCATCGGCAGGTGGTCCTTATGACTTCGTCAGGCCCTTCGTGGTAGGCGAACGTCATCGGTCCTAAAGACCTTGTCAGGCCCTTCTTGGTAGGCAAGCGTCGTCATTCAGACTTCGTCCGGCCCATCACGGCATATACCTCACACTTTGGTAACGAATAAGTATTCTTTTACTTTGTTATTATTGCATAAATTTTTCTAAGTGTTGAGTTCGGAATACCCCGTTCTTTGATTTCATCTTATCTGTTATACGACTTGCCTAGTTGTTAATTAACAGTTTAAGTTAAATCCGCAAAGGAGCTTGAAGTGTTGGTAAACAGTAAATACACCGAAGTCATAAAGAATAATGCTGATATTTTATTTACATAATGCTGTTTACAAAATAGAGGCTTTACAGAAATCCTAACAGCTAAGGGAAAAGAGAATCATCTTTACGGGTCGGCTTCGCCTTCCGAAGAGTCCAGGATGGTCGGGTCAACCTTGGCAGCGACGAGTCTTGCCTTGTCTTTGCTTCGGCATTCGTCATACCCATCCGAGAACATTTGGATGACCTCCTCGTTCAACTCGGCAGACTCCCGGTATTCTTGTTGAATTTCCCTCCGAAGATCTTCGGTTAGAGGAGGATCCAAGTCTCTCAGAGCCCGAAGTTCGCGGAGCTCCTCTTCGAGTTTTGCCCGCTCCTTCAGATGTCTCAGATCCCTGGCCTCAAGGTCGTGTACTTGTATAGCCAAGCTCTTATTGGTCTTCACCATCGTCTCGTTCTTCCCAACAAGAACCTCGTTCCGACGAACCAGGTCTATGTTCGTAGTAACGGTCAGCTGGTGGGTGGCCTCGGATGTCTCCAGCTGTTCTTTCAACTTATTTAAGTCCTTCTGAAGGCATTCTTTATTGAAGATAGTGATACCATGAGCCCTTCTCTCCCTCTCCAGAGTAGAAGTCATAGTAGCCATCTCTCGCCTGGCCGCATCTTCTTCGGCTTCAGACTCTCTATATCGGGGAAGAAGTCTCCCGAAGACAGCATTTGCCTGCAGACATTTAAAATGAGTTAGTAGAAGAAACAGATGATTCCTAAATATTTTAATTGAACCAACTCACCTTAGCCTGGTAACTCATTCCCTCTTCGATCAAATCCCTGATCGAGCTGTTTCCGAACCGATGGTCATCGGTCTCCCGAACAAAGGAGTCGAACAGCTGAAAGGGAAAGTTCTCGTTAAAATCCGGCCATACAGTAGGAGAAGATGCAGCTTCTCGTCGGGAGGCGGAGGAAGAGGGTCTCGGCGGAGAAGACACTGATGGTTCGGAGGGCGGTGCTGGTTGATCCTCGGAAGGCTGCTTCCTTTTACGAGACAGAAGAGGAGACTCGTTCAGGTTTTCGAGCTCATCTTCTGAAACGTGGATCTCCACGGGAATGACGGGGGGAGGCTCAACTGCAGCAGAACGAGGAACTCGAAGCTCATCGGCAGACAGAGGAGTTACGTTGGTCTTCCTCTTCTTAATCCGGAGAGCTTGCATTCGCTCGGACGCAGGCAAGTCAATCAAACTCGCTGTAGAAGTTGATTGAGTTCCTTGAGGATTTGACCGGACTTTCCGAACCGCCCTCTTCTTCTGTCGAGGTCGGCTAGGCTCCTCAGCAGGCTCTGATCTGCGGAAGACTTCTGCATCCTGGGCCTCCGAGGCTGGAAACTCTTCTTGAGGAACTTCGGTGGAAGGGGATGAAGGCTTGCCAGAAAGGTACATATCCAAGTCCTTCCGATCGATCGAAGTCGGCTTAATGAGAGACAACTTGTGGTCATACAACTAGGCTTGTTTGCCCAAGAGGCCGAAGCTTTACTCCTTCTGGGGTATCTTCTCTATGATGCGCGTCATTTCTCTTATACGCTCCTCGGATATATCTCCGAAGTCTGCGGAGACGCGATCAGAAGTGGTCCAGTCAGGGACAGAGGAGACTTCGGGCCCGTTGACGAAGAACCATTTATTATGCCATCCTCGGTTGCTCGAGGGAGTGTCCATTAGAGACCGCTTCTCGATTCTGGCATTGGGCTTAGGGGCTATCTTACTTAGCACCTTGAAGCCTTTCTCCCTAGATTTCCCCACTGAGAAGAGGGTAAAGAAGGAGTCCACAGCAGGAGGAACTCCTATCTCGTAGCAGAAGGCTATGTAAGCCAGTATATGGATGTACGAGTTCGGCACCAATTGGGCGAACCCCACCCCAACAAACCCTAGGAGGGTGATCAGGAAGGCGTGAAGGGGGAACCTCACCCCCTTCTCCAGAAAAGTTGCCGGAACGGCGATCCAGCCGTCGGGGCGCTGGTACATCCTTTCGTGAGGGGCCGCTATCCGTACCCTGTGGGTATCCGGTATTTGATAGCGAGCTCTAATGTTGCAGAGCTCAGCTTCATTGACGGTGGAAGGGGTGTTGGCATGAGGAAAGTCTTCCTCGTTTTGGAAAAAATCAGATGGGTTGGGAAGTGATTCCATGGGCGGAGCTTCCTTACTCACGGCACCGATTTGGGGGTTTAAACCCGGAACCTCTTTGTCAGGATTTGAGTGAGGGGTCACGGTGGAGATGGGGGTGACACGAAGGGGAGAGCTTGTATCGGGGTTCTGGGATGCCATTGTTGAGAATTTGCAGAGAAAATGAAGAAATTTGAGGAGGAAAAGACAATAGGCTCGTATGAATTCGAAATAGCAGGGAACCCTCCAAGGAGAATGGGCAGCGGCTTTTATAGCGAGTGATTTTTTCAAAATTTGCACGAGAGCCGAGGGCGGCGCATTAATTGGGGATAATGATGTGGGAGAGGAAAGGGTAACGTCCGATTTTAGCTTTGGTGGGTTATCCAAGGTGGGCCGGCGCTTAATGGGCCCTTTCGTCCTGTGGACTCGCGCTATTTACAGTCAGTCTTCCACTAAACATCCTGTTTAATAAAAGACTGGGGGGCAATGTTGGGCCAAAATACTTTTCCTACTAGGCCAGGCCGGATGGGCTTGTCTTCTGAATTATATCACCTTTACCATATTGGGTCAAACAACTTGGGCCTCGCTACTTGACTATAATATTGGGCTTAGTCACAGGGTTGATCCATTACGTAAGGTATTACTTATCTTATCTTTGACCGATAATCATCACAAAAGCAGTAGTTGACTGTTACGTCTGCCACCTGTCTGCATGACATTAATGAGGATGGGACTCCGATTGCCGGCGGGAGATAACAGTGGTAGCAGGTAGGAAAATAAGCTACACACTTTCGGCTGAGAGGACCGGAGATGGGAGGAGGTGTCAGGAGGTAGTGGGTGGCACAGTAAACCGGGTCTGGGGAACGTATGGGGAAAGGATAACAAAAGGAAAAGAGGTAACATAACACTACACACAACATTATCATTTTGATACACACTCAGACACTATTCATCATTTTTTCCTCCATTGTTAACCTTGTGATCGCCTGTACTGACTCTCACGCCGGAGCTATCCCCCGACGGTCAGGCCGTCAAGCTTTTGGTGTTGACTTGTTGAACTGTGCAGGATCAGAGCGTCTTACGTGATTGGGACGTGGGAGAAGATCTTGGCGTTAACAGGTATGTTTCGTACGTAATTTTTTATATTATTTTTATGTTAAATATTGTATTTAGTTTGTTAGTTAAAGTGAATATTTTGGTATATTTAATTTGTTAGTAATTAGTATTTTCCATTGTCGTTATTTTTGTAGTTTTAATTATTGCTTTGTATTTAGATTATTAATTAATAGTTTTGGATTAATATTATTGGTTTTAATTATTATTTTGTATTAAGATTATTATTTTGGCATAATTGTAATATTTGTTTGAAAAAGGATTATATATGGAAAGAATATTTTGTAAATATACTTATAGTTATAATAATAATAAGAAAGTTGTTAAATAATAGAATTATATCCTTATGACATTTAATTGTTCTAAATTTATATTTAGAAATTGTTCGGCTATTAAATTTGTGTTCAACGATATCGAGGTAAGTGACTTTCCAAGCTATTTAGTATTTTGAAATTTTCGTTTATAATTATGTATGCTTTAGTAATTATTTGGATGTCTAAATGTATTGTTTCAAAAATTGTTATACTTTATTTAAGGCTTCCATTTGAATAAAAATGTTACTCTATTTTGTTTAAAAACCCGAATCAAGTATCAAAATAGAATTTTGATTTAGATAATGATATTATGTGATTTGGAACTGTGAAATAAGTATAATTTTGAACATCAAAAATATTGAAAAATTATTTTTAGAAACCTCAGTCTGACTATGTACAGAAACGTTAGTGTTTACGCTAGTTCCGGAACAATTTAGGACCTACTAATGTGCACACCTTTAGATACCCTTCGAGGGGCGCTTTTCGGGGTGCGTACATGATCAGATACCTTAGTAGGGGGTATGCCATTGACATTATCGAACCATTGGACCGTGTTACAGGGTTGCTGTAGCCTTAGGCATCAGGGCTGTGGATTAAAAGATACATTGAATATATTGAAATCATTTATTAGAACATATTGAAATCGTTTTCGAATTATGTTTTGTGATTATTGATTTTGGTTTTGAAAGTATATATTGACTATTGTTATCGAACAAGAAAAAATTATTTTCAAAAAGTGCGCTTATTATTGTTATTGAATTCAAAAAGTTAATTTGAAAAAGTGTTTTGCAAATTATACTTGATCCACCTAAATAGTAAAGATTGTCATTTGTTGGGCCTTCATCGCTCACCCTTACATAATTTCTATAGAAAACTTGTTAAGAGCTGAGCATTGTGGTACTTTTGTGGAAGACCGGAAAATATTTTTGTTTAATAAGTTTATGAATATTTTAAAGTTATAATAAGACTTTTTTTTTAATGAATCCGTGTCTCCAAAGTTATGTTTTCAGTATTTAGTAATTGAATCTTAGTGTAAATTTTGTTAATGAAAGACTGTTTGGTTTCAAGTTAGTTTCATTATTGTGTTTTCGTTTGGGCTGCACTATTGATATTGTTACTTTGCGGGTCTTTGGGTTTGCGGTGTATGCCACTCCGGACATGTAGTGGGTTTGGGGTGGGTTTGGGGTTACAATAATGATCACAAAGAGTATAACAAACTTATTGTATTATAAAATGAAATGAAACAAGCTAGGAAATTAAACTTGCAACTCAAGCATTAATACCCATGGCCATGGTATAACGATGCATTAATTTCCAACCTTATTAGATTTATATATCAAACACCTAAACAGTGAAAACATTACAATCAACATATAATTAGTTGAACTATAAGTATATATGTACACTGCAAATCTAATAATCCCTAACGTGGAACATATTGGGGGTTTTAATGACAATATCATACATGTGGACGGAATTGAACTTGGAGAAATCGTTAGGAAGTGAAATAAGATCAATGGAAGATCGCTTGTGGAACTGGAAGAGATCGACGTCACCGCCATAGTATCTCTCCCATCCCAACTCCCTCAGCATTCTCTCGAGAGAGTTGTAGGATGAAACCACCTGGCCTGTTGGTAAGTGCACCAAAACCTTCTTTCGGTTTGATTGCTGATCTGATGCCGAATTGTCATTAAGGCGTATAACGCCGTTCTTGAACACCCAGACTCCGGACATTTTCGGCTAGAGAGATATATGACCAGAGAGGAGAAGAAACTTGTGTTGGTTGTGGTGGATAGAAAGGAGAAGAGGAGGAGGAGTTATTTATAGAGGATGATCGAGACATATAAATAAAAGTATAAGGAGGAAATACTCTTTAAAGAGGAGTGGGAAGAAGAAGAAGAGTTTAACTTTACCATCTCATTTAATATCTGTTCTTACTCCTCCTATATATTGTCGTCACCTAATTCTTATTATTTATTTAAACATTTTGCAATTAAATTAAAATTACATGACTTAGATTGACCAATGTATCGAAACAAGTTGTATTCTTATAAATGAGAGTTATATATATATATATATATATATATATATATATATATATATATATATATATATATATATATATATAAATTTGGATATAAATCAAGCCCAAAACGATATAATATTTAATAAAATATCTAAATGTAGTATCCATTTATAACTGCTTAGAATAAGAATCAGATTTGAACACTTGGAATGAGGATCCGATTTGAACTCTTGGGATGAAAAGGCTTTGTAATGATAGGCTTGTTTGGCTTTGGTGGAGAATATAGATATTGTGGGACCTATTAGGGTTTGCTTTAGGGCACAGTACCACGCAACCGTGTGGGTTTTGTTAAGGAAGAATCTGGTGGGTGCTTTACGGAACCTTAATATGGGCACTGTTTTGTTACTAAATTTGCAGCTGAAAACCCTCAAAATTCCATGGGAAAGAAATTTGTCCCCACTTAAATCACTTGCGTTTCACGTGATGGGAAACACTCTCAAGAGCGGTCCATTGCCCCCATGCATGGCCTCCTTTCATATTTAGTCGTAGGTTATCTAAGTGCATGTCTAAAAGGAATATTTAAAGGTGATACAAATTAAATGTATGTAGGGTTAACATATTGAAGTAGACGTCGGATATATTCAAACTGCAGGTCACGTTAATACGAACAGGAATAATATTGACTGAATAATAAAAAACTTAATTCAGATGTTATGTGAAAGTATTTAATTTTAAATTAAATAAAATATTAAGTGGAGAGATCTGTGCCAAGTATATGTAGTAAGTTTTCAGTTCAAAGTTAGCTAGTGTAAAACTAACCCAGTATATATAAATATGTTGTAAATACTTGTAACTTTAAAATAATTGTTTGTTATGACAGTGCATGACTGAAAAATAGGATAGTAGAACATGTTGGTGAAACCTAATCTGAACGTGAACGTGGGTTAACCCTAAGGCTCGAGTGAACTAAGTAAATTTTATATAATTATTTATTTTTTGATTTTTATTGTTATTTTTTTTGCTGCCTTGCTATTTTCTGACACGTGTTTTTATTAGGATTTAGATTCAATGAGTTAAGGGCGAATTGACCATGGCACTTGTGTAGATGTGGCCTGCATCTCCTTTACCTTTGATGGCCTAGCTATCATACCAAATATGATACACACAATTTGATGCTATACTAGTACAACTTTTTGCTATAGTCTTTACGTTTGCCCCAATAATTCACGAGCTTGGATGTACTACTCTCGTTATCATTCTCGTAAGCTTCACGTGTGCATCATATGATTAAAGTGGGGGAAACATACTTTCTCATTACCTAAAAAATTAATTTAGTTACAAATTAAAACAGTGTCCTAGTTAGGCTCAAACTTCTTAAACTAACCCACAGATGGTATATGTGTGCCCTAAAGGCTAAATATTCTAACCCTAAAAGCATTCTTATGCCCTCAATATTTTAAGCACATAAGCCCCACAAGACCACAATATCTATATTCTCCACCAAAGCCAAACACGCCTGTCATTACCCAACCTTTTCATCCCACTCCTAGACTATCTATTTCGTGGTTTTTCTCTATCTCAAGTCCTATAATTAAACATGTTAATTATCTCATTTCTTATTTTATTGGTTATGGTATTTTATGTATGACGAAGTTATTTTTCACCACCTCTAACGCCAGACATTTGGTGCTCCGAGTAACTTAAAAATAACAAATTCGTAGAGGGCTTCCTCACTACAAAAAAATGAACATTTGGCAACGATTTTTCGGACAACGACTTATAAAGTCGTTGCTAAAAATACATATTTAGCAACGAAATTTGTCATTCGTTACAGTTTGTGAAAAGCTTTTATTTTTCGTAACGAAATTCATAGATCGTTGCAAAATTTCGTTGCCAAATCGTTGGCGGGAACCCCCCCTATTTACTTTTTTGTTGCCGATGAAATTGTTCCTCATTGTCGACAGCAAAAACTTTTTTGTTATATTTTATTGCCTAATATGAGCCACATTTATTGTCAATAAAAAAAATTTGTTGCGTAGTTTATACATTTTTTTTTGCAACAATTAGTAAATTGTTGCGCAACTAAGTTCAGCGACAAAAAGAGACCAAGCATGAGCAGCATTTTTGAATTTTGAAACAACAGTGGGCCCAATGCATAGGATCACACATCAAGAGCAGCTGGAAATCGTATAGGACCCGTTTGACATCTCCAACAGGAGATTATGACCGATATGATTAGCATGAAGTTTAATTTTAGGTAAGTTGGTCAATTGACCAATAGAATGGTGACACACATAGAACCTCGCCTGCGTGTCAGCACTCTATTGGCCAATTGACCAACTTACCCAAAAAAAATTTCATTCTACCCACTTCCGATTATGACCAACCTCGGAAGCAGCAGCCATCAGCCCACGTGGGGAACCAGCAACTCAACTTCCGGCCAAAACATCCCAGGAAAGCGGTAATAGCAAGATTACTACAATAAATCCCCACAACCAAACCAGCTGGCCTTGCCAACACAATCAATCCAAGCTAAAGAAATAAAAAGGAACAAACAAGCTAAGATTGAAAATCAAACAGAAACAACAACCAAAAGGTTTCGCCTATGACTGAAAATGAGGAACCCAAATCTGAACATATAAAATAGAAGATAAGGTGAGCTTAGAATCGTTGATAATAATGATACATTGATACATAAAAAAACTTACTTGGATCAATTGTTCCCTTAGGAACAGAGATCAGGAAAACCAAGGAGAAAGCAAATGTAAGAGAAGACAACATATCCAAGAGGAAGCATAGCCACTCCACTGCACCAGCAGTGAGAAACTTTGGCCTAGAGTTGCCGTCAATCAGTTTCGTACTTGTCTCCCGAAATCTGTATTCTTGATCAAAGCTCCTAATTGTAGTTGATCCTGAGATGGTTTCAGCAAAATGCTGTATAACTGGAGCTAGCTTTACACACTCCAATTAAGCGTGCTAGTTAACAAGTTGAAGGTATGTAATATTGCTAAAATTATCAAAATAGCATACCGGTTAAGATATACAAAAGATAATTTAATAAAGCAATTTTTAGCACAACTCATATTCTGAGTATTTCATCATTTTATATTCACTGTTTTGTTATCTAGCACGCCATCTAATTTAACTACTATGAAAACAAGAGTAACATGTTTATAACTATATGAATTTTTTTAGCAGAATACAGTCACATTTAAACTTGTGCCTAATGTTTTGATAAATATTATGTTTCAAAATCTAATAATCTAATTTTCCTTAAAAGTTAACGTGTATGATTTCCCACCTCGCTAAACCCCAAAAGATCCACGAAACAAAAACTTGAAAGGCAAATGGATGCTCCAATCTTCTTTAGTTTTAAGTTACTGATAAGTAAAGTCGTTCCAATAATTTAATCATTCACTTAAGACCCATATTGACCCATACCTTGGATCACTATCCGACACTTCTAACAATTATGTGGAAAATTTAATAATTGGAAAAATGGTTCTGCCTATAAAATATCCCAGTAGCATAAGCTGTAACAATACATTGAATTAAATAAATTTCGATAGCTTCACTAAGCTAGGTGAACTTAGACATACGCTTTGACTTACTGGAGTAGAGTAAAACAGTTCAACTCAAATTCTAGTTACAAATGGCAAAATGATTTTACAGAACTAAGTATATTCATTATCTCATTCACGGATGGAAAACTAGCAGACTCTGAGAAGAGTAATTTGCAGTTATGCTAAATTTATTCTAAGTTCCTAACAAAACTATAGTGTTTAGTTGTTCACAACATGACTATTGAATACTATTCAAGCCAACTCCACCCACCCCAAATAAGTCTTTTACTCGTTGTGTTGCAAAAAGGATAAATGAATTGCCAGCAAATGTCCCAAACACAGAGGCATTTGTAATTGTCGTTATTGCAGGTAAATGTTTGTTTGTTTTAAATAAGAGAACACCCATTTCAAGAATTTCTTAATTTAGTGATTTAGATGTTTTTTGAGGAGTATATTATTGGGTAATGTAAGAATAGGAGAAGCTGTCAGCCTACTGGGATCCTTCTGCATGCTGCAAAGGGGCAAATGGGTTTTCATCTATTTTTGATATGTTGCCTGCAAAGGACTCTAAAAAAGGGTAAAACAGTATAGAATGCCTCATAAAAAAAACAGAACGATTTAGATGAGGTTCATGGTGTTGTGTGTTATGATTTTTGAGCTCTAAGTTATTATTTTAGCTCTAATCAAACATGCTACTTGCCATAAATAATGTATATTGCTTCTGTAGGAGCCAATAGCGATATTATTAAAAAAGCGGAGAAAGGGTGATGGTGTCGTCAATGGAATGAGTGATTCAAAGTCGAAATTTAAAGAGAGAAAATATGTAATAATTTATAGCGAACTAGTGTTGGCACTTCAATTCAGATATGTATATATTAACTACTACTAGTATTAATTTGTCACCTTATCTTATAGTAATATTATAAGAGGTTTTTTTTTCTTATTTAGAGAATTTTATTATGAGAGGGAACGTAATATAAACTCAATCAGAAAGTTCTGAATGATTTCAAATTGGAGAAAACAAAAGTATCTCTCCTTACATTTCAATACATATAACTGCAGGACTGGGTCCGAGATATTAGAGTAGATATCAAGTGGCAAAAGGGATTTTAATTACTTGAGTTTAATAACTTAAAGCAAGGTGAAAGAGGGTTCATTCCAACCCATAAAGTGTAAAGAGCTTCTTCTGGAGATTACTCACAATGTAGATTGTAACGTCCGAGAAAAATCGGATTTTTAAGAGAATTAAAATTTTATTTAATTATGAGGATTAAATGAATTTAATTAATTATTTAAGAGAGTAAGCTAATTGAAGGTCGTTCTATGACCTAAACATGTCGGAACATCGTAGTATTTTGGCTACGAAGTAGAATTAAAGTGTTTGAATTTTCAAGACGAAAATAAAAGTTTTCCGAGAAATTTTTCGAAAAACACTATTCACGCATTTCTGCTCGGGAATTATTTTTGAACTTCTGAGAAATACGTAATGATAGAATATCAAGCTGAGATAGAATATCCAATAATATTTCAGTTATGAAAAACGCAGTTTTTCGTCTGCGGACTTAAAACCTAACGATTAGGGAAAATGATTTACGAGAAGAAATTTAATGTGATTAATAAAATAAATCAATGATTGTATGATACATAAGTATTGTATGAGGTAATTAATACGAGGTATTATACGAGCAAGTATGAATGATGGAATGTCGTATATTAAATAAGTATACGAGTTAGAATACGAGAATTATACGTAGAGTATATGTTATAAGGCTTTAAGCCAAAAGAAAGGAATTTGTAGGATTTGTTAAGTATTATGTTAGCCCAAGTATGGAAATGGTTAAGTCCAATGTGAGTGTATAAACAAGCCCAATGATTGTTTAATTACAAGTCCAAAGTAATTTAATGTGCAAGACCAAATGATTAAGTTAAGATAATTAAGCTAAAGCCCAAGCTAAGATCCAATGAGTTAAGGATCCATAGGGCAACCCATGATCATGTGGTAAATCTTGGTGACCAAGTGTTGTGGGGAGCAAGATAGCTTATTGGTCAAGTGTTGTGGTGAACAAGTAAGAGATAAATGTTGTGGAGGCCAAGTAAACTTGGTGAGCACATAATGAATAGTAAGGAGGTGGATTAAGGAGGTGGGATGGCTTATTGATCATTATGCCCTCATCTAGGATTTCCTATAAATAGGAAGCTTGCTAGCTCATTTGTTCCTTGTTCAAAACTCCAACAAGTTAAGTGCTTATTTGCTTGAGAGAATAAGCACATAAAAGTTAGACTTCCTTTGTTAGATTTTCAAGAAGCAAGAAGAAGATAAGGTTTAGCAAGTGATCATCAATGTAAGACCCCAAATTTTATGAAATAAAAGTATTCAATTTTTCTTATAATTACTATTTAGTAAATGGTTAAATTGATAAATGTTAAAGTTAAGGGTGATATATGATTTTTTTTTTCAAAATATACAAGTGGTTATAAAATAATCATTGTTATCGGGGAATATTCGTTTGGTCGTGGAATATTCTTTCTGTCGGGGAATATTCGTACCACGGCGCAGCTATTTGTGGGCCCCATAACGAATAACTGTCGGGTGAAGAAAACGACAAATTTGAGTTTTTACAAATAACGGCGTAGTTGTTACCGTTAACACTGTTGGAATACCCGGTGGTTAAAATACAGTAATACGCGTTATTGCACAGTAGCACACGGTATTGCATAGTATTTTTGAAATTATTGATTCTTACGTAAGAAGGCACTACTCAATAATTGTTACAGTAATTACTGTTCAATATTTTATTTTATTGATTCAATAATTGCTGCGTTGATATTTTATATTATTGTTGTTTCAATAATTATTGCTGCACAGTATTTTCCATTATCATATCAATAATTCATATTATTTGAATAATATTATTAGATAACATTATTGGCAATGTCTAGAAAATTCTGTCTAAGGAGAGGTTTGGTCATCTAATTGCGCGCCAGTAAGGAGAAATTCTTATTGGAAAGCCCCCTCTTTCCTGGGAACGGCCTGGTTGTCATAAATGTGATTCTGTAATATTATTTGTGAATAATTAATTGTTGATTCATATGATAAGGAAATATTTATATTATGTGGATATAAACGAGGGATATATTTTTGTGGTTAAAAATGAAGGAGTTAATGTTGAGGTCTTTATCCGTATTTTTGTCGGAATGGAGGTATTAAAAATCAGGGTTTTTGAGATATTTTGCGGGGGTTATAATTTTTAATCCGACCGTTGGATCGTGGTAATTTTTGGATATGTTATACATATATAAGTTGAGTATGTGCCCACAAATTTTGAACCGTTAAAAATGAATGTATGATTTATTATGAATTTTACGAGATGACTGGTTCAAAAATTGTTGAATTTTTGGAGTTTATCATTTTGATGGAAAATTCTAGAATTGGTGGGCCCCACTTGTGGTTGGTGAAGAAATGTGCTGAATTATATTTCAAATGTGGTGGGTGGGAATAGTAGCAGGTAAAGCCATCAGGTTGCAGGTCAAACCTACCAAAATTTTCCTATAAATAGAGGGCTAAGTTAGAATTGAAAATCACACCAGAAACATAAGCTTTCTCTCTTTCTCTCTCTATATTATGAAGCATATTTTGTGAGTTTTTAGATACTTGGTGAGTTGCTATTCATCAGTGCAAGTTTCCTTCAGCATCATATCCGATATCCAGTCAGAAGTACTGCTCTTTTGAGGTAAGGGATTGTATGGGATTGTGAGGAATAGTAAGGGATAGTAATGGATTTTATTGTGGAATTTTTATCTTTTGTGTCGGGGTTACTATTCATGAGTTACTATTCACGATTTACTATTCATGAGTTACGAATATTACTCTTGAGGTTAAAACAATATGTTAATCATATTATTTTTATCATCATATATAACATTTTTATAACCCTGATGTTGAAATTCTCTTTCACTGGAGTGTAAAGATGGATAGATTATTGGTATGATCATGACTAGGGTTCTCTTTGGCCTGTAGTGCAAAGTTGAATTGTGACTGGTATGATCATGACCATTGAATTTATAATTGAATATCTTAAGCTTAAGTGCAATGGTGAATTGATCAACATGGTTATAATTATTGTTTATATAAATTCTGAAATGATTATATATTTCTTTGAGATATGAATATATTTGGCCTGTAGTGCAAATATGAATTGTTGATGAATATCTTTGGCATGTAGTGCAAAGATGGCCTGTTGATGAATATCTTTGGCCTGTAGTGCAAAGATGAACTGTTGTTGAATATCTTTGGCCTGTAGTGCAAAGATGGTTTGTTGATGAATATCTTTGGCCCGTAGTGCAAAGATGGATTTGTTAGTATGATTATAAACAGGAACTGTGATTTGGTATAACCATGATCTTTGATGTTTCAGGTAAAGACAGGTGATGAAAATATTCTTCGTCCTGGGTGTGAAGAAAAATTTATAGTCACAATTATGATTATGAGTTATTCATATGATTATGGAAAGGAACTATTGAGTGATGTTACATGGATAAAACATTGTTGATGGATTTTTAACATGGAAGAGATAATGGACTTTATGGTCTATTTGACTCTTCTAATGGATTGCATGTTCCGCTGCAACTATGGTTGAAATTTTTATCATTTACCATATGTTCTAAATCTCTGATTTATTATTGATGAAGGCTATTGATAATTTAATTATCTTTAGTCATGATATTCTTTACTGAGCTAGTTGTGCTCACCCTTTTGCTTCACAATTCCTTTCAGGTAATAAGAGTGTAGCTGGGTCGAGCAGGGGTAACAAGGGAATAGAACGGTGGTCATCATTTAGTAGTTATATTTGGTGAAGAAAATAGGGTGAGGCGAACCCAACGTTGGAAGGGTGTTTTGTCACTATCATACAAGATGTCTAATGACATACAACCTCGTGTCATCATAAGACAGGGTTGTGCTCATCCACTTGCTGAGTATATCTATGGGCACTACCTATATAATCTTGGTGTTTGTTTGAAGTATAATTCTCAATTAGAGACAGTGGAGATAATGATAAGTCAAGAGAAGACTCACCATTGGGAAGAATATGATAGTAATCTTCTCGTTTTTCTTTGGGGTCTATTGGGTCAACCAAGGATAATTCTGTGGCCATATGATATCTATCATAACCTAGATGCGTGGCCTCCCATGTACGAAGGTTTCCTTGAGCACTTCCCAAAGATTTTAATTTCTAAAACAGTTTTTGACTATACCTTTATGTAAGGTGTCAATGTGAGGTGATGTCCACGATTGGAACATGAGTCATATTTGGTATATATTTGTATCCAAACTCACAGCATATGTGTTGTTGTATTTTGCACGACAATTGTTGTAATAAAGTTGTAGTTATTTTCTGTACCATGTATTTGACGACTCAGAATGGGTTGGATGGAATGGACCTGTTTTGGGGTTGTCACAATCAAAGAGTAAGTATTCATAAACCATGATTCTCTTTCTCTTCCATTGTTAGAGAAGGGGTATTGGTAGAACATGTATGCTAAGAAGGGGTTGGAATGATGAATCAAAGGACTTAAGTATTAATAACCCGTAATTAAATCATGTTGTAAGATAAGCAATGAATGAAGTTGTGAACTTAAGAAGAATTTGTAACATGTTTACATTAATAAAATTGGTATGATAAGATGAAGAAAGGATGATGGTTAGAGGTCTTGAATCATAATAAGTCATATGAAAAGAAGACATAAGTCATAAGAAATGAGAACATAAGTATGTTATACTTTAATAGGTAAATAAGTTCATGAAGAACACGTAATGATTTCACATGAAAATAGGATGTTGTAATATATAGGTGGAGATGTCTATATAATGGATTGAATTCATTTAGAACGATGAACAAATATTAAGTAACGAAGTTTTGCCGGAATTAGCACGATTGGACGATAATCGTTAAATTCGTGAAATTCTCGGAATGAAAGTCAAATTTTGATATTGAGCTTGGAAACGTTGGTTTTCAATGGAGACAAGTCTTATTTGGCATTATAGAGTTGCGGACTCGAGAATGACCAAATTCCGACTTAGAACGAAGAAACGAGCGTTGAACGTTCACGAACGTTTATCTTTTTCGTTAAAAATGGACTAATACGTGAATTTTTAGTAAAAGAAGTCAAATAGATAAAATTCTTGTATGACCACATAGAGTACGTGATTTATGAACCGTACGCTCTTGAACGAACCAATTCGGACTTATAACGAAGAAGTTACGAGTCCGGGAATCTCACAATTCAAAAAGTTTGTCAAAATTTTCTGTGGCTCAGAGTCCGCGCCGCGGCTCGACTCCAAGCTTAAAGGACCGGTGTGACGACCCCAAAACAGGTCCATTCCACCCAACCCATTCTGAGTCGTCAAATACATGGTATAGAAAATAACTACAACTTTATTACAACAATTGTCGTGCAAAATACAACAACACATATGCTGTGAGTTTGGATACAAATATATACCAAATGTGACTCATGTTCCAACCGTGGACATCACCTCACAATAACACCTTACATAAAGGTATAGTCAAAAACTGTTTTAGAAATTAGAATCTTTGGGAAGTGCTCAAGAAAACCTTCGTACATAGGAGGCCACGCGTCTAGGTTATGATAGATATCATATGGCCACAGAATTATCATTGGTTGACCCAATAGACCCCAAAGAAAAACGAGAAGATTACTATCATATTCTTCCCAATGGTGAGTCTTCTCTTGACTTATCATTATCTCCACTGTCTCTAATTGAGAATTATACTTCAAACAAACACCAAGATTATATAGGTAGTGCCCATAGATATACTCAGCAAGTGGATGAGCACAACCCTGTCTTATGATGACACGAGGTTGTATGTCATTAGACATCTTGTATGATAGTGACAAAACACCCTTCTAACGTTGGGTTCGCCTCACCCTATTTTCTTCACCAAATATAACTACTAAATGATGACCACCGTTCTATTCCCTTGTTACCCCCGCTCGACCCAGCTACACTCTTATTACCTGAAAGGAATTGTGAAGCAAAAGGGTGAGCACAACTAGCTCAGTAAAGAATATCATGACTAAAGATAATTCAATTATCAATAGCCTTCATCAACAATAAATCAGAGATTTAGAACATATGGTAAATGATAAAAATTTCAACCATAGTTGCAGCGGAACGAGCAATCCATTAGAAGAGTCAAATAGACTATAAAGTCTATTATCTTCTCCATGTTAAAAATCCACCAATAATATTTTATCCATGTAACATCACTCAACAGTTCCTTTCCACAATCATATGAATAACTCATAATCATAATTGTGACTATAAATTTTTCTTCGCACCCAGGACGAAGAATATTTTCATCACCTGTCTTTACCTGAAACATCAAAGATCATGGTTATACCAAATCACAGTTTCTGTTTATAATCATACTAACAAATCCATCTTTGCACTACAGGCCAAAGATATTCATCAACAAACCATCTTTGCACTACGGGCTAAAGATATTCAACAACAGTTCATCTTTGCACTACAGGCCAAAGATATTCAACAACAGTTCATCTTTGCACTACAGGCCAAAGATATTCATCAACAGGCCATCTTTGCACTACATGCCAAAGATATTCATCAATAATTCATATTTGCACTACAGGCCAAATATATTCATATCTCAAAGAAATATATAATCATTTCAGAATTTATATAAACAATAATTATAACCATGTTGATCAATTCACCTTTGCACTTAAGCTTAAGATATTCAATTATAAATTCAATGGTCATGATCATACCAGTCACAATTCAACTTTGCACTACAGGCCAAAGAGAACCCTAGTCATGATCATACCAATAATCTACCCATCTTTACACTCCAGTGAAAGAGAATTTCAACATCAGGGTTATAAAAATGTTATATATGATGATAAAAATAATATGGTCAACATATAGTTTTAATCTCAAGAGTAATATTCGTAACTCATGAATAGTAAATCGTGAATAGTAACTCATGAATAGTAACCCCGACACAAAAGATAGAAATTCCACAATAAAATCCATACCAATATTTCGGTATAATGATATTGAAAGAATAACATTACTTAAATTTATAAACAATTTATTTTAATTGTTTACACTTTACTAATTAATGCATTTAATCATCATAAAATGCCAACTCTTACAATTTCATCATCAATAACCAAAACCCTCATCAAAAATCTGCATATACCTCATATAGGATTCTCAAGCCATAAAATCCTATTTTTCTAATTTTCTTTCTTCACAAAACATATTTAATTCATTTACTCATAACTAGACCATTTTCATGAAAAATACCAAATCAGTTCTAAAAATATTTCTTTTCTGGGATTTAGCATAATATAGTCCCATATTGAACATATATTTTTTTCAGAATTTTTAAAAGTCATTTACTATTTTTCATATGGCCAAAATAGCTGAATATTTAGACATTTATCAAAAATTGTACTTTTGTCTAAAAATTCTGAAATTTACAGAGTATACTTCTATCATATACATGTACTCCCAATAAAAATCTTATCAATTTTGGAGTTAACCACAAGGAATTATAAGCTGTTACTTTTAAAATA
Source organism: Panax notoginseng (assembly GCA_016801055.1). NCBI lineage: Eukaryota > Viridiplantae > Streptophyta > Magnoliopsida > Apiales > Araliaceae > Panax > Panax notoginseng. The sequence goes on along the minus strand of CM029021.1, from coordinate 4,696,298 downwards.
GTCTTTTCTCATAAAATTCATAACTCTCAATCTATACATCCAAAAATCACCATTTTTGGACACAATCAAGAAAACTCATCAAAATATCATTTCAAATTTTTCCAGAATTTTTGAAGATCAGAAAAATTACGAAACTGAAAATCATAACAACCCTTAAAATCCCTTAATATCTCTTACTATCCCTTACTATCCCTTACTATCCCTTACCTCAAAAGAGCAGTACTTCTGACTGGATATCGGATATGATGCTGAAGAAAACTTGCACTGATGAATAGCAACTCACCAAGTATCTAAAAACTCACAAAATATGCTTCATAATATAGAGAGAGAAAGAGAGAAAGCTTATGTTTCTGGTGTGATTTTCAATTCTAACTTAGCCCTCTATTTATAGAAAAATTTTGGTAGGTTTGACCTGCAACCTGATGGCTTTACCTGCTATTATTCCCACCCACCACATTTGAAATATAATTCAGCACATTTCTTCACCAACCACAAGTGGAGCCCACCAATTCTAGAATTTTCCACCAAAATGATAAACTCCGAAAATTCAACAATTTCTGAACCAGTCATCTCGTAAAATTCATAATAAATCATACGTTCATTTTTAACGGTTCAAAATTTGTGGGCATATACTCAACTTATATATGTATAACATATCCAAAAATTACCACGATCCAACGGTCGGATTAAAAATTATAACCCCCGCAAAATATCTCAAAAACCCTGATTTTTAATACCTCCATTCCGACAAAAATACGGATAAAAACCTCAACATTAACTCCTTCATTTTTTAACCACAAAAATATATCCTTCGTTTATATCCACATAAAATAAATATTTCCTTATCATATGAATCAATAATTAATTATTCATAAATAATATTATAGAATCACATTTATGACAACCAGGCCGTTCCCAGGAAAGAGGGGGCTTTCCAATAAGGATTTCTCCTTACTAGCGCGCAATTAGATGACCAAACCTCTCCTTAGACAGAACTTTCTAGACATTGCCAATAATGTTATCTAATAATATTATTCAAATAATATGAATTATTGATCTGATAATAGAAAATACTGTGCAACAACAATTATTGAAACAACAATAATATAAAATATTAACGCAGCAATTATTGAATCAATAAAATAAAATATTGAACAGTAATTACTGTAACAATTATTGAGTAGTGCCTTCTTACGTAAGAATCAATAATTTTAAAAATACTGTGCAATACCGTGTGCTACTGTGCAATAACGCGTATTACTGTATTTTAACCACCGGATATTCCAACAGTGTTAACGGTAACAACTACGTCGTTATTTGTAAAAACTCAAATTTGTCGTTTTCTTCATCCGACAGTTATTCGTTATGGGGCCCACAAATAGCTGCGCCGTCGTACAAATATTCCCCGACAGAAAGAATATTCCACGACCAAACGAATATTCCCTGACAACAATGAATATTTTATAACCACTTGTGTATTTTGAAAAAAATTTATATATCACCCTTAACTTTAACATTTATCAATTTAACCATTTACTGAATAGAAAAATTGAATACTTTTATTTCATAAAATTCGGGGTCTTACAACCGGCGCCGCAGCGCCAAAGTGAGCATCAGCTACTGTTAGTTGGCGCCGCAGCGCGACCATTAACAAAGGGGCTCGCGCTGCAGCGCCGAGTCCAGTCTCCAAGCCCTAATGGGCTACGCCGCAGCGCGAGATGTAGTACAAAAGCTGGCGTTGCAACGCCAGCACTAGAATGTAGATGGAGAAGAAAGGTTTTGATTGTAAATGAAAGGAGAAATGAATAAAGACTGAATTAAATTCTTAATCAACTTAATGTAACATCATTTAGATGTATAACCTTAAGCAATGCATTAGAGGTTGAAAGAAAGAATAATTTAAAAGAAGCACGTGAAGGGTAATTAAGTAAACCATGAATGGTATTCAAAGTTGGTACTTCACCAATGGCGATCAAGTTTCGATTAATAATGTAAGGACATTAGTAAGCCGTAAGGAAGGATGTTTAACTCGAACTGAGTTGTGTTAATGAAATTATTTCAATTAAGTTATAAAAGGGAAAGAAGATGGTAAGAACGATGTAAAAGAACGACGGAAAGCCGGAACTAATAAATAACAAATCTAATACATGATTAGATTGAGAAGAAGGGTAAGATTCTTTAGGAACTATGTATGTTCATTCATGACCTAATGTGGTATGTTATGTGATTATGTGTTGTAGAGACCGTAAAGACTCAAAGGAAAAGTTATTATACTGTAGCAGACGCTGAAGGCAAGTTTTTCTTAAACGTTTGTCTAACCTTCGTGTTAGCCAGGTTTTCAAATGATTCAAGTTATGAGATGCATGTATAGTTTTAATGAAAGAGTCGATGCTAGTTTTAACTCGGCTAGACTAATCGTGATAGATTAATTGATTTACAAGTCATTCAATATAGAACTGTTAACGCTATCCTATGCCAAGTATTTGGTATTGATTCAAAGGTAAGTTTGTCTATGAACAAACAAATGTATTTTCATCGATTATTCGATAGGCACGTGAGATTGCCAAAACTTAAACGTACATACGTTTAAGGGATGTAGTGTTGATCAACATATAGTACTATAGGCTGATCACCTAGAAGTGCTCGTAAGCTATACCGGACTTACGGACTTCGTGCCGGGTTGTCCTTTTCAAAGAAATTATGAAATGCTCATGGTCTTGGACCAGAATTGATGTTTTACTGAATATTGTTATTGTAAAATATTTCGAAGGAAAAGGAATGCTATTTTGAATTATTGATAGTACTTCGTAACTATTATCCAGTTACTGAAGATATACGATTCTTATGTTTCAAGCATGATTTTTAAATGAAATTGTTGTACTTGCTGAGCTTGTTATGCTCACTCTTGCTTGAACCATATGAATGCAGCTAAGGACGAGTGAACCGAAGTTTCCAGTAGAGATAAAGGCAAGGCGAAGACGAATGATTAGTTTATCTTGTAATAGACTAGTAAGTATATGTATTATATTATGATGAACAAAGAATGTAATGGTTTAAGAACTTGAGAATGAGATTTATTATTATTAATGTAATAAGAATGTCGTTGGAACACATATTTTGATGCCGTTTCATTAGAATGAATGTACAGTTATGAGTACCGTGTAACACCATTTGTCGGGTTGAAAGAGACCCGGATTTGGGGGCGTCACAGGTTGGTATTAAAGCATTAGGTTATAAAACTTAAAGGGGAAGAACCTTAGGCTAATAACCTCGTTAAGGAAGAGAAGTTCGAAGGAAGTAAACTCGAGCTTTACTTGAGTTGAATGAGTCAATAAGGTGTTGAGGAAACTCAGTACCGGAAAATTCAAAAGATGGAAAGTAACCCTAAATAAATTAAATGTGATTGGTGCTTATACTATTGTGTATTATGTACTAATCAACATATTATGTGTTATTGTAGAATGTCGAACGATAGCTTAATGTATAGAGACATACACGCGGTGAGCGAAGAAATTGTGAACAGCGTAGAGCCTATACGCATGCCAGTGGCGGAGATACCATTAGTGATTCTAGAGGAGTCGGAGCCAGAGGAGTACTTTTCTGAGGAGGATTACTCCGAGGGAGAGATGGATATAGCATCATATATTAATATGATGAACGATGGGGAGGAGGGAATGGAGGTAACGTCGGTTGGTACGGTGGTACCTACACCAGAGTCATCACTACCAGATGCAATGAGATCATTGTATCTGGCAGAGCTTGACAAGAATGCGCAACTGAGTACATTTGTGCAGAATCAGAATAAAGAGATTAGTGCTATTTATGTCGCGAAGGAGTCTGCAGAAGCATATTTTGAGTCAGAGCATGATGAAAAGGTGCTCATGAAAAATAAGGCTAGAGATTTTAAGAAGGAGGTCGATGAGCTTCGTAAAGAACTAGGGGAGAAGGATCGGAAGATAGCACGGATGTCTTACATCCATAAGAGTGCTCATAATGATTTCAAGCTGAAAGTCGCTTGTCATCCCATGGAGTCAGGACAAACTCGACATACGATTAGTCGGGATACTGTAGCGAAGATTGCGAATGAGAAGCATGAAGATGCTGTTATGCATTATTAGACGGCTAGAGTTATAAATATGTGTGTAGTGATGTAAAACCCTCTTTTGTATAAAAAGGGTAGTCTTTTTGTAAATCCCAACTTTTGTGAAATTCTATTGCGGGAAAGAAAATGTAATAGCTTTTGGCTATGAACGCAAATTGTAAATAGTTTCAAACTATGAAGAAGCATGTGAATATAATAAAGTTTTCATTTAATATGCTTTGTTATGGTGCGAGTTGTTATGTGGCGAATAATAACAAAGTAAGTGAATATATAATAAGGAAATTTTAATTAGTTAATTTGAAAATGCCGTCAAAGAGAAGACAACGTAATCAGGAAGCGGAATCACTTAATGATAATCAAGGGGGTCAAAGCAACCCTATGCAAGAGTTCGTTAATTTATTAACGATTGCATTTAACTAAACCGGGGGTAGAATACCTGCAGAACCTAGGGTAGCCAGAACAACTACCTTTAAAGAATTTAAAAGCGCAGGTCCGGCGGAGTTCAAAGGAACGACGGACCCAATAGAGGACCAGACATGGGTAAAGGAAATAGAGAAGGCATTTGTTATTACAAACATAGTTGAGGCACAAAAGATTTCTTTTGCGACTTATGCAAGGAAAATGGAAGCCAACTTTTGGTGGGAGGCTCACCAGGGTGGGGCTAGACCAGATGTGGTAGCGTGGGAACAATTCAAGAAGGTTTTCCCCGAGAATTATTTCCCTACATGTATGCGAGAGAGGATGGAGATTAAGTTCTTAGAACTTAAACTAGGGGACATGACGGTTCCCCAGTACGCGGCCAAATTCAATGAATTGGCAATGTTTGTTCCACACCAAGTGGACACTGAGGAGAGGAAGGCTCGTAGGTATGAGCAGGGCCTGAAACCCTGGCTCTATAGTAGGATTGCGGTGTTCTAGAGGGTTTCCTATGGGACCATTCTGGAGAAGGTGATTATAGCAGAGGGTGGTGGCGAGGCGTTGACTCAATACCACAAAGAGAGGAATAATGAGAGTAAGGGAGAGGGAGGAACCAAGGTAGAGAATGCCAATGGCAGTATGCCGAAAGGAAATAATTTTAACTCTGGGAATACTAGAGTGGGACAAGGGGATCCTAGGTGCAGGATCGAAGTGTGTAAAACATGTGGAAAGACTCATCTAGGAGTCTGTCTGATAAGGAAAGCGATTAGTTATAACGGTGGACAGGAGGGTCATATATTACCCAATTGTCCTAACCCTAAAAAAAAAATAATGATTGTTTTGTATGTGGGTCGTTGAACCCCATGGCAAGAAATTGCTCAAAGAAGGGATTGGAGGAGAGTAAGATTGTTAGTAGTGGTAAGTTAACCATTACTGAACCACTATTGTCGGGTAAACCTATGGCCGTACTTTTAATGTGACGGTCCAAGATGCGGTTGCATTAGTGGATGTAGTAGCGGGTATCATTTCCGTCAATACAATGAATGCCTATGTGCTATTTGGTTGGAGTGCTACTTTTCTATTATAGCATGTGAATTTGCTAAGTGATTAACCTCATTCCCGAAGGGGATTATAAATATATTTAAGCGTTAAGGTAGAGAAGAAGAACATAGCTCTGATTGAGTATTCGTGGAAATTGTTGCATGAATAATAACGGTAAGCAAGTATCGGTAGATATGTACCGATAAAGTTAAGAGAATTTTAAGTAATTCTCGGTATTAATGGGTTGATTAACCATAGAACCTTAATAAATTGTGTAAGGAAAAGTATAAATCTTTGGTTTTCTAAGAAACCCAAAGTAGTAATTTACAGTGATAAATCACTGGAACTTCTTGTTGTCTAATTATGACGCAATCTAGAAGGATGTTAAGATAAGTTTAGGTTGTGGCACAATCGTAATCTTTGATGGTTGACATATGAGAGTTGGGCTAAACAATTCTTTCAGAGAGCGAATGTATGTCGAAGAAGCATTGTGGGAACACGAGATTAAAATGAAGAAATTTTTTTCCTCATTTGTTTATTTAAGTATAGCGAGATTCTGGGGACAGAATCCTTATAAGAAGGGAAGAATGTAACGCCCGAGAAAAATCGGATTTTTAGGATAATTAAAATTTTATTTAATTATGAAGATTAAATGAATTTAATTGATTATTTAAGGGAGTAAGCTAATTGAAGGTCGTTCTATGACCTAAACATGTCGGAACGTCATAGTATTTTGGCTACGTAGTAGAATTAAATTGTTTGAATTTTCAAGACGAAAATAAAAATTTTTCGAGAAATTTTTTGAAAAATACTATTCACGCATTTCTGCTCGGGAATTATTTTTGAACTTCCGAGAAATACGTAATGATAGAATATCAAGGTGAGATGGAATATCCAATAATATTTCAGTTATGAAAAACGCAGTTTTTCGCCTACGGACTTAAAACCTAACGATTAGGGAAAATGATTTACGAAAAGAAATTTAATGTGATTAATAAAATAAATCAATGATTGTATGCTACATAAGTATTGTACGAGGTAATGAATACGAGTATAATACGAGGTATACGAGCAAGTATGAATGATAGAATGTCGTATATTAAATAAGTAAACGAGTTAGAATACGAGAATTATACGTAGAGTATATGTTATAAGGATTTAAGCCAAAAGAAAGGAATTTGTAGGATTTGTTAAGTATTATGTTAGCCCAAGTATGGAAATGGTTAAGTCCAATGTGAGTGTATAAACAAGCCCAATGATTGTTTAATTACAAGCTCAAAGTAATTTAATGTTCATGCCTAAATGATTAAGTTAAGATAATTAAGCTAAAGCCCAAGCTAAGATCCAATGAGTTAAGGATCCATGGGGCAACCCATGATCATGTGGTAAATCTTGGTGACCAAGTGTTGTGGGGAGCAAGATAGCTTAATGGCTAAGTGTTGTGGTGAACAAGCAAGAGATAAATGTTGTGGAGGCCAAGTAAACATGGTGAGCACATAATGAATAGTAAGGAGGTGGATTAAGGAGGTGGGATGGCTTGTTGACCATTATGCCCTCATCTAGGATTTCCTATAAATAGGAAGCTTGCTAGCTCATTTGTTCCTTGTTCAAAACTCCAACAAGTTAAGTGCTTATTTGCTTGAGAAAATAAGCACATAAAAGTTAGACTTCCTTTGTTAGATATTCAAGAAGCAATAAGAAGATAAGGTTTAGCAAGTGATCATCAAAGAGTAAGTATTCATAAACCATGATTCTCTTTCTCTTCCATTGTTAGAGAAGGGATATTGGTAGAACATGTATGCTAAGAAGGGGTTGGAATGATGAATCAAAGGACTTAAGTATTAATAAGCCGTAATTAAGTCATGTTGTAAGATACGCAATGAATGAAGTTGTGAACTTAAGAAGAATTTGTAACATGTTTACATTAATAAAATTGGTATGATAAGATGAAGAAAGGATGATGGTTAGAGGTCTTGAATCATAATAAGTCATATGAAAAGAAGATATAAGTCATGAGAAATGAGAACATAAGTATGTTATACTTTAATAGGTAAATAAGTTCATGAAGAACACGTAATGATTTCACATGAAAATAAGATGTTGTAATATGTAGGTGGAGATGTCTATATAATGGATTGAATTCATTTAGAACGATGAACAAATATTAAGTAACGAAGTTTTGCCGGAATTAGCACGATTGGACGATAATCGTCGAATTCGTGAAATTTTTGGAATGGAAGTCAAATTTTGATATTGAGCTTGAAAACGTTGGTTTTCAATGGAGACAAGTCTTGTTTTGCATTATAGAGTTGCGGACTCGAGAATGACCGAATTTCGACTTAGAACGAAGAAACGAGTGTTGAACATTCACGAACGTTTATCGATTTCGTTAAAAATAGACTAATACGTGAATTTTTAGTAAAAGAAGTCAAATAGATAAAATTCTTACATGACCACGTAGAGTACGTGATTTATAAACCGTAGGCTCTTGAACGAACCAATTCGAACATATAACGAAGAAGTTACGAGTCCGTGAATCTTACAATTCAAAAAGTTTGTCAAAATTTTCTGTGGCTCAGAGTCAGGGCTGCGGCTCGACTCCAAGCTTAAAGGATCGGCGCCGCAGCGCCAAAGTGAGCATCAGCTACTGTTAGTTGGCGCCGCAACGTGACCATTAACAAAGGGGCTCGCACCGTAGCGCCGAGTCCGGTCTCTAAGCCCTAATGGGCGACGCCGCAGCGCAAGATGTAGTACAAAAGCTGGCGCTGCAGCGCCAGCACTAGAATGTAGATGGAGAAGAAAGGTTTTTATTGTAAAGGAAAGGAGAAATGAATAAAGATTGAATTAAATTCTTAATCAACTTAATGTAACATCATTTAGATGTATAACCTTAAGCAATGCATTAGAGGTTGAAAGAAAGAATAATTTAAAAGAAGCACGTGAAGGGTAATTAAGTAAACCATGAATGGTATTCAAAGTTGGTACTTCACCAATGGCGATCAAGTTTCGATTAATAATGTAAGGACATTAGTAAGCCGTAAGGAAGGATGTTTAACTCGAACTGAGTTGTGTTAATGAAATTATTTCAATTAAGTTATAAAAGGGAAAGAAGATGGTAAGAACGATGTAAAAGAACGAAGGAAAGCCGGAACCAATAAATAACAAATCTAATACATGATTAGATTGAGAAGAAGGGTAAGATTCTTTAGGAACTATGCATGTTCATTCATGACCTAATGTGGTATGTTATGTGATTATGTGTTGTAGAGACCGTAAAGACTCAAAGAAAAAGTTATTATACTGTAGCAGATGCTGAAGGCAAGTTTTTCTTAAACTCTTGTTTAACCTTCGTGTTAGCCAGGTTTTCTAATGATTCAAGTTATGTGATGCATGTATGGTTTTAAAGAAAGAGTCGATACTAGTTTTAACTCGGCTAGACTAATCGTGATAGATTAATTGATTTACAAGTCTTTTAATATAAAACTGTTAACGCTATCCTATGCCAAGTATTTGGTACGGATTCAAAGGTAAGTTTGTCTATGAACAAACAAATGTATTTTCATCGATTATTCGATGGGCGCGTGAGGTTGCCAAAACTTAAACGTACATACGTTTAAGGGATGCAGTGTTGATCAACATAGAGTACTATAGGCTGATCACATAAAAGTGCTCATAAGCTATACCGGACTTACGGACTTCGTGTCGGGTTGTCCTTTTCAAGGAAATTATGAAATGATCATGGTCTTGGACCAGAATTGATGTTTTACTAAATATTGTTATTGTAAAATGTTTCGAAGGAAAATAAATGCTATTTTGAATTATTGAAAGTACTTCGTAACTATTATCCAGTTACTGAAGATATACGATTCCTATGTTTCAAGCATAATTTTTAAATGAAATTGTTGTACTTGCTGAGCTTGTTATGCTTACTCTTGCTTGAACCATATGAATGCAGCTAAGGACGAGCGAACCGAAGTTTCCAGTATAGATAAAGGCAAGGTGAAGACGAATGATTAGTTTATCTTATAATAGACTAGTAAGTATATGTATTATATTATGATGAACAAAGAATCTAATGGTTTAAGAACCTGGGAACATGATTTATTATTATTAATGTAATAAGAATATCGTTGGAACACATATTTTGATGTCGTTTCATTAGAATGAATGTACAGTTATGAGTACTGTGAAGCACCATTTGTCGGGTTGAAAGAGACCCGGATTTGTGGGCGTCACATAGATAGTAGCTCCACTTGAGATGGATCATTACAATATTTGAGGATAAGGATTTCTGAATGGGTTTTTAATATAAATTTTAAATTCATTAATAATAAAATTTATATTAAAAAGGGTATTAAATTTTTTTTTTTAAAAAAGTCAAACTTTATAAAAAACAGAGCAAAATTTTCCAACACAAGCAGCTTAATAATAACCTGTTATGATTATCCCACACCCAAATATGAAAAATCTAACCCAAGTTATTACAATCAAGAAAATAATGTATAGAGTAGAAAAAACAAAATCTCATAAATGAAACTCTATCACAAAAATAATTAATCAATTATCTCATAAAAAAAAATAAAATTTAATATAAAGGTGAATAAAATAGTAGGGGTGCACAAAAGGCCCGAGGCCTGCGGCCTGGCCTTGGTCTGGCCTGGGCCGGGCCTGGTCAAAGTCCGGCCCGGTCAGGCCTGGCTTGGAAGGCTTGAAAAGGCCGCTTTTTTTAGACAAAAATCTGGCCTGGCCTGGCCTGGTTAGGGCTGGTCTGGCTTGGCCTGGCCTGGCATGAGGCCTGGCCTGGCTTGAGACCTTACATGATTTTTTATCCAATTATTTGTAATTTTTGAACTTTAAATTTATAATTATTCTACAATAAAGTATAAATTTTTACTTATTCATTATTGTAATTTATAAATTATAATACATTAGTTTTAATTAATACATCAATAAAATTTAAAATTTTAATTATTCATTCTTGTTTTCTTGTTGATACATTTAATTAATATACATCTTCAATGAATATAACTAGTTAGTATATTTAATATTAATAATAAGTTAGTTACTTAGTTGATTAAATTAATAATAAGTTAATTTATTGTAAATACTAAAGTACTAATATTTAACAATAAAATTTTATTAATATTCTTTGTTACTTTAATGTTAAATATTAACATTAATTAATACATCAATAAATTAATTTTTAATATTAAATATTAATAATAAGATAGTTTCTTGTAAATACTCAAGTTCTTCATTGATTTGGATATGCTAAATTCTTGGGGGATTTATGATTTTAGTTATTTTTTAGGTATTTTGTTGTACCAATTTAAATAAAAATTCTATAAAGTAATTAGATATAACCATGTAAGAGTTTAATGATATAACCATGTAAGAATTTAATGATTATAAATAAAAAGATATATGTGTGTTTAAACGTTACAAAATATATGTCCAATTGATTCTAGTATGTACTATAAGAAAATAAAATCAAAACTAACTTTATACTCAAAAAATAAAAGTGTAATCTACAGTATTTAAGTAATCTACAATATTAATATTTTACAAAATTTATTAATTTATATTTTATTATTTATATTTTTAATATTTAATATGTAACATTAAAAAAATAGACCAGACCAGCCAATACCTTGGGCTCGGCTTGGCCTGGCCTGCAGGCCTAGCCAGGCCACAACCCAGCGACCAAGGCTTGGCCTGGCCTGAAGGCCAAAAGTTAACGGCCTGACCTGACCTGATCAAAGCCCGAGACCTGGTAGACCCAAACCAGATCAGGCCAGACTGACCTGTTGTGCATGCCTAATAAAATAGTATCAATAAAAATAATAAACATAAAAATTGAAATTCTAATTTAGCGCTTAGGTAACTTTAATATTTTCTCTAAAATTTCCCCCCGTCTCTTTATTTCACTTCCCGCTATTTACACGGAAATTAAGGAACTGTTTATTTAGAATTGAATGGGTTTGAGTAAGTTAAAATCTGAGCGAAACTTCGATCTGAACGGAGTAGCACCACCTCCACCATCACACTACGATCTATCCCCATATATTGAAAACCTACGCGGCAACGAAGGAGCACCACCGCCACCATCTCCATCTCCATCTCTGCCGCTGGTCACCACCATCTTTTCCTACCTCCTTTCTTGGGTGAGTTCCATTTTTTTTTAATTTTATGGAATTTCGAATTGATTTGGGTATTTTTGAAAGTCTTAAATATTTTAGGGATCTAATGAGTGAAAAATTGGGGATTGAAATTGTGTTTTGGAAACTTAACTCATAGAGATGTAAATTATATAATATTTTGGAACATCTAATTGATTTGAAGGGTGAGTTTAGTTTTAAATTGAATTGAGTATATATTTTGATCAATGGCTCCGTCAATTCTTTTGACATTGTTGTCAACAAAACCCTCCGGCTCTACTTCCGTTTTGGAGCTACTGATTATGCTAACAAGGTATTCTATAAAATTCCTGAACCAAATTCCTTTTTATGGACATCAATGATCCATGGGCATGTTGAAAACAAGAACTTTAGAGAATCTCTTTCTCTATTTCAATGTATGCTAAATAAGTCTATCCCACCTCTGAATTTCACTCTTATGTATGTGCTTAAGGACTTAGCTCGAAATACTATATTAAAATATGGCGAGGCGGTTTATGGTTTTTTTTTTTAAAATATAGATTTGGTTTTGATGTGATGGTGCAGAATGCAATGATAGACTTGTTCATGAGATGTGAGAAAGTTGATTCTGCTAGATTAGTATTTGATGAGATGCATGAAAAGGATATTGTTTCATGGAATTCGATGATATCTGGATTTGAAAATAATGGTAAAGTTGATGGTGCTCGTGAGTTGTTCAATAATATGCCCGATAGAAATGTGATTTCTTGGACCATCATAATTTACATATATTGATAAGCATATCACAGTGTGAGATTATTGCAAAATAGTGGACACTTATAGTCTTGTATATATCATTGGTTATTCAATGTTATAGTAGCTAGGAACAAAGACTAATTCTAGCTTAGTTGGTGCTCCGAGTAACTTAAAAATAACAAATTCGCAGAGGGTTTCCCTCTACATTCACCTCCGATAGTAAAATCAGTAATAACTTCTAGGAGTTTTTTAGGATTCTCAAAGAGGGTGTGTAAAAAAATAAATACTAGAGATCCCTTGTAATTTATAACTAATATTTAGGTCACGTGGTCCGTGTTGTTCCCGGATACTGTTATATTCTTGATAAACTCAAATACGGTTCTGAATAATCCATTTGGATGAGAGTGCAAATGTACCAAAATTGATCTCCTAATTATTAGTTGAGTTGTGGAGTGTCTTATGCATTACTCCTCGGACCATTCCATGCATACTTGGGTTATTACATGTTCGGGAGGACTATACTTTTTATTCCATGCATGGTTCATATTAAGAGAGTATCGGTGGGTTAACTAACCCCAATATTGCTTTCTAATTGTGGAGATGGAACATGTTGATTTTGGGTACACAAATGGATTATCTTATTTGTTGGTTTCTTGCTCTGTTTTATTCTCTGTAATCACTGCCTTCATTTATTTTGATCTTCAATCCAAACTGCAGCCAATTAAATGGAGTATGGGTTCAATTTTAACAAAGAGGAAGATCTTTTGCGATTACATCTTGTTGGAAGACCTTTACTTGAAAATTAAATTAACTATATCAAGGTTTGAAAAATAATGAAAGTTAAGTAATGGATTTGGGTGTGGTTTGTTTGAGTTAAAATTGTGTTGAGGGCAAATTAGGCACAATTTGAATTAGTTTAGTAAGAAGATGGGTCCCACTGCGAAAATAACAAATTAACAAGCGGAAATATCAATTCCCTTAAAAAAATAGTGTTTGATAATTATTTTCTTCTATACCCAAAACTCACAAACACAGCATAGCGGAAAACTCCCTCTGGTCTCCATTCCAGTTGCACTTACGGATCTGGATAATCCTCTTTTTCTCTCTGATAAACTCTCTGTATAATCAGATTGGTATGTCTTTTTGTCGTATAATTATTATATACATATATACATATAGGGTTTTGGAATTCCTAGAGAGCTCAGCTACGATTCGGTGAAACTGCAATCGTATATTCAGGATTTCAACTAATAAATTTTGTAGGGTTTAACACTGGCCTTGTTAATTTTGAATGAATATAGTGCTTTTTCAGTCCTTCCTCATGTGCTAATTCTAGGTTAATTGGGTGTTTGTTGCCATAATTATCAAGTTACATACCCTCCAGACATATTCAATATAAACTCTTCTTCGAATCTATATGTATTTGTACACATTGTCATCTGGTACTGTACCTGAATTATTTTGGCGCTTTAAATGAATGTATGGTTACCAAACTGAATACCTTATTCATGGGTTGGCTGATGATATTGGTTGAGATTACCTTTTAGTAATACAAGTTAGATAGGAAAGAGTAAATGGTGGACCGTGGACATAAAAAAATTACTCGTCTTCTTGTTCCCAAAAAACACTAGTAAAGAGAGAAAACCAGCACTTGGTGGGAACTTTTGCCGGGAATATTAATATTTATCTTTATATGCGGGAAACTTAATTAGAAAGTCATTCGAAACAATTGGCACCAAAACGAATGAATCCTATGCTTCCAATTTTTGCAGGTTCGGAACTCTGGCTCAAAGACCCAATAAGAATCCCGCATCAGAATTTAGAAACGCATCAATTGATTGATCTGGTGGCGTTTTTATTGTTTTAGGGCACGAGATTGAGGAACAGAGGTTAACTATGGAAAGTCTTTCTTTCAAATCTCCAATAGCAGATTGAACTCAATTCCTGAAGCTGTTCGATACCACAAAACAGAACAATACGATGCAATCAAAGATAAGTTCATTCTTCAAACCCTCTTCTTCTACACCAAAGATCCCAAATCCAATTCCCTTTTTGGACAATATATTTGACAAGGAGGAGGACACAAACATCGAAGAACGAGAAATTCTCATCAAATACAAACGCAGAGCTCCAAACCCAGATAGGTACATAAGCCTTTCTCTTTCTATTTAGAATTAGGTAGGTTCAGGGGCTATATACGTATACATATAGCTATTTATTGGAACTGAGGTGTAGATTTCATTTCATACGTCTATCTATGAAATGTTTTAGTCTCAATTGAAACTTTTGCATATGTAACAATTTTCTCACTCCCAGAGTTACTGCAGGATCATAGATGGGAGTAGAGCTCGCAATATTTTTTATTAACCCATCAACCTATCCATCAACCCATGATTAAATGGGTTGAATTATCCATTTATCTTAGCAGGTTTTAGATGGGTTGGGTTAAATGGATAACAAATGTTATATGGGTCAAATGGATAAAAACGTGGATAATAAATGGGTAAATCGAACGCTATTCTTTACACACTTTATTTTATAAAGTGTTTGATTTCCCTCTGGCAACCTCCCCTCATGACAACGATAAGTTGGAAGGTCCTCTCACCACCATCTCCGACTAATAAATCCGACCAAGATGAGAAAGAAACGCAAGTTGTGGATCTCGGTACTCGTAATTTCTCTATCCCTCGCATTTTTTATCTCGTCTCCTTTTATTGCGTAGCCGTCACCGATCCATCACTTTGATTGCAGTGCGCATCTGAACTACAGTGGTTTGGATTGAAGATTTGATTGATCCCTTTATGTGAATGTATATAGGGATCCACTGAGATTTTGGCCGTTAGATATGATTGATTATATTTTATTTTTTATTTTTTGGAGTAATTCTATCCCTCTGTTTTGCTGAAAATTTAGGGGTGGATGATCTTTGAAACTTGAATTGTAAATTTTCTTCTTTCACAGTGAGAAATAGAATGTGCTTCGAGAAAGAAGAGGAGAGATTAAAGAGAAGCAGATGAGTTGGTTTTCCTCTATTCAACTATTTTTATGTTGTGACATAAAAAATGACGGTATGTTATATGGGTTGATGGGGTTAACCCATATCCATTTAATTTTGTCCATCTTCAACCCATTTATTAGTGGCCCATTAATGACCCAATCTAGTAACTCACAACCCATTTAATTTTATCCATCTCCCAATAAATCAACTCATTTGCCACCTCTAGATGGGAGGAATAATTGGCAGTATGCTAACTGAGGCTTTTCATAAACATTAGTATTATTAATTATATGTTTGCATATAGCATCTAGATTTTGTTCCATTAAATTATGTTTATCTTTCATCAATTTTTTGAAGACTCTTTAACCTAGTTCTCAGTTTTATTGGTGTTGTTCTTTGATAAAAGCCAGTATTGAAAATATGATGACAAATTTATTTCTCTTATTTCTCTTATTTATTTATTATTTACTTAGTATTATTTTGTTTTACAGTTGCTAAAGTAAAGATGATGAAATGCCATATATCCATTATGTGAGATAGTGCAATCTCAATCTTAATAAGGTTTTGAGTGATTATCTTATGTTTATTCTTAAATTTTGTATGACTGTGGAAGTGACGGTGGTTCAATTGGAAAAGGGTCACAGATACCTAATCCGGGGGATTCTTTGTCCAAAACGAAGACAGCTAAGTCCTCGAATGTTCTGAATAAGAAGAGAAACTATACACAGTTCCATTTGGAGTTGGGACAATCTGATTTTTTATTGCATACATGTAGTACATGTGGGTTCAAGTATGCTACTGGCGATGAAGGGGATGAGAAGGTTCACAACTCATTTCACAAAAATTATACACATGGGATTCAATTTAAGGTACTTCCGTTGGGAACTCAATTTCATTGCTTTGTGATTGTGTTGCTGGCTCATTTTGATGCTTTATTAGTTAAATTGCTACTTTATGGTAAAAGGGCTGGCGCAACGAAAGGGTTATCCATATGGCTTCACTGGAAGGAGGACGGATTATACTGGTGTTGGATGATGACCCTCCTGCTCAGAGAAACAAGGTACAAATCCACATTTGGATTGTAAATGCCATTTGTATGCATCATTTACTTATGCCTAATATAAGAAGTTGGTTTGAGTGGTCTGTCTTGTTGGAGCTTATTGAGACAGTAATACATTGGCAGGTTCAGGAGGTTATAAAAATGATGGAGATGGAGCTTGGAGATGGATGGATATGCAATAAGCTTTGTAAGGTGATCATAATTTGGCTTCTATTTACTTCGAAGAATCTACATTTTCATAATTTTATTAATTTTTTTTAAATATTGGATTCCAAGTTATTTTTGTTAACATAGCTTTATGCTGATAGCCACCTCTCCAATCTGTATTCCGTACACAATTTTTGAACTCATCCCAAAATGTTTGCCACCTCTCCAATGTTTTAAATTGTTTCTAAGTCACTTTCAAATTCCAAAATACTTCTATTATTAATTCATTTGTTTTATAAATCCTATTCTCTTCAAGTTTATTTGTCCAGAATTCTACATGCTGCAGGTGTATCTATTTATTTCCTCCAATAGAATTTCTGGCTGTTTAGTTGCTGAACCGATAGAAAAGGCATATAGGGTTCTCTCAAGTACAGGGGATGGGTTATCTAATGTTAATTGTACAAAAGAAGAAATTATAGGTTCAACTACACTGCAATTTGGTAATGTGAGCTTTCAGAGAGAAAGGGTAAGAAGAGCTCCATTTGCCAAAAATCCTGAGGTATTGGATGGCAGCCTCAGTGGAGCAATTTTGTGTGGAAAAGAAGCTGTGCCTGCTTTGTGTGGCATTAGAGCCATTTGGGTTACTCCTTCAAACAGAAGAAAACGCATTGCCACTCATTTGTTGAATGCTGTAAGGTAATTCAAGACTGTTGCCTTTTAAGTTCTGATTTAACTATTTTGCAAACTTCCAATTGAATTTTTATGCAACTAAAAAAAGAGAATGTTAAACTGAAAGTTGGATGAAGTATGCCCTAGATAGATGCATCCAGTAGGACCAGAGAACTGAAATCTATTGCAACATATAGTAAACTAGAATCCCTTTTCTAAGCCACCATGTTAAGTGGAGATATTTATTAAAGTTGTCACTAGATTACACATGGTTTTGACAAAATTAGGTTGGCTTCCTTGGTATAGCGACTAATATCAAGAGTCAAGTTCTATGATAACCGAAAATAACAGAATTACGGATTATAGATTTAGCCTTAAGAATTAGGTTCTGGCAGCCAGAGATCGTGAGCTTCAATTGACTCCTATAACTATATTTATTGTTTAAATCCCTATATTACAGCGATAGGGATCTTGTTATGTGATAATTTCAAATTCTTTGACTACAGTAACACATTCCCGATGATGCAACAGGGAGTGCAAGAGGAAAGAATTCTACTTTGATTTATAACCAATGCTAAAAAAATTTAGGGAAACACAACGAAAACTTGAAAGGGATTGAAAACGTAAAATTATGGAAGCTCTAAGACCTCAAAATCAAAAGGCAATTATTTCGTTAATTAAAAGGTCCCTTGCAAAGCTGTGGCTACTAGTTATAGAAAACAAAATACAAAAAACCCTAATAAATTTAATCCTAACTTTCTATCAACTCTTAACTCTAATTTGAGCCATACAATACAACTTAAATAATACTAGTATTATACACTTAAAAGCCCTTGAACATAATCTTACTGCAGCATGAACACTAATCTATGCTTGTCCATCATTCCTCCTGCATCACTTGAGAATATACTGATATACCAACAACACTGGTGTTACTGTTCCTAACTTTCACCCCTGGGATGGATGTTAATTTTATAACCTGAACTTGTTTTTGGATTTGTTACCAATGTGGTTTGTGTTTGCCAGTTCTAACTATATGGTCTTAATCCAGGAAAAGCTTCTGCACGGGTTTAATCCTAGAAAATTCCCATTTGGCATTCTCTCAGCCTACCTCAGTTGGAAAGGCACTGGCTTCCGGTTATTTTGGCACTGCCTCATTCTTGGTCTACAAAACTACTGAATGGGAGTAGTTTCCATCGTGTTATTCTAATATGATACATTTTTGCTTTTAGACTAAAGAATGCCAATACACTTTTTTTGTGATAAGAGTACTATTATGCTATTCTACTATTAATATATTTTTAGCTAATGCTAGGGATATGTTTGGAAAACTGAATCCGTTCACGGTCCGGGACCATTCGACGGTTGGTGGCCCGCTATTCGTTAAATTCATCTTTTAACAAATGTATCTATAATTTTGGAATGGAGGAAGTATATATAAACGTAGTTCTGTTCACTGTAACAAATTATGTTAGTGATGTAAATACTATTGAGTGTGATATGAGCAGCAATTATACTTCCGGAGCAGAGTGTTGCGCATCGCAGAAGACAGGTATAGCTGTGAACAAAAAAGGTTTGACCTTAAAAGAGCTTCTTCAGCAAACATCTCGCCATAATTCAAAAGTTCGTAAAGGTATTTTGTTATTAATTTCAAATGATGTTCAGAATTTCTTTTTTAATAGGTTGGGAGTGTTGAGACTTGAGACATTATCATCTAGAAAGACACGTTGAAACATTCCCGAAGAATAAGAGAAAAATGTTTGGGCTGCCATGCATTCGTGCATGCACGTGGACAAAATTGGCATTAATTCATGCAAATAAGAACCTGAAAAAGTTATGCAAAAAAAAGATCTTGGTTGAGGTACACTCAGCTTATCTATGATACAGGATGTGTTCTCAACAGGGGCGAATTTTTTTAGACTGAAGTAAAGGGTTGAAGCTTAGCGAGTTAGAGAGCGAGAGTTTGAATATATTATACACCATGCGTTTAGTTTTTTTTAAGAGTAGTAGTATTTTAAGTTTTTTTTTGCTCCTCTAAGTTTAATTTTTTCATAAATCTACCTTCTTAAGTTTAAATTTTTGTCCCTATCCATATAGCTAAAAAAAAAAAAAGGTTCAGCATAGGCACTGATGGTTCACTCTAAGCACCATCAAAGTTCAGGAACTTCATTGCAGTTCGGGTTTGCACAAGCAATTCTTATTATTTTTATTGTTTGGGAAGATTTTACTTAATGTTATGAAAATCAAAATTTTTATTTTTGTTAGTTTGAGACATAATTTAAACACCTACCCAACCTTTGTCATTGCCTAGGTTTGAAACCCCACCCTCTTGGTACACAAGGAATGGGGTTAACCATTGGGGCAAGACCCTTTGGTTTATGCAAATCAATTTAGTGTCATTGCCTTGTTTCTTTCCAACCACAACCACCATCATAAATTTGAGTGTGACATTATTGTATGATATAATTATTATACTATCTCTGCCGTTAAAAAATAGTACTACCTTGTTTTTAGGAGAAAGAAAGTAGTTCTTTTTCCTAAAAAAAATAAATAAGATGGTGAAAGTATATCCTACTTATAAAACAAATAATAAATTAGAAAAAGACGGTGAGTGTATATCCAAAATTTTTGTTAATATCTGATTCATGAACATGTGGCAAGTAGCAGTTTTCATATATTTCTATTTTATTTTGGGGATCTAATGATTGCGATATTGATTTGTGATTGTTGTGTGGAAATGCTATGTTAGTTTGAACTTGGAATTTAGAAATTATTGGTTTAAAAGATGTAAACCTTGTTACTCATATTTTTGGTAGACAAGGGCCTGGGCGATATTTCCATTTGTGAGAAATGATTTAATTCTAATTAGGAGGCTTGTTTCTCTGTCAGGATGTGTTGATTGGTATCAAGGATATATTCGTCAAATATCCAGCAGAACGTATTAGTGATGATGATAAATTGGTTCGTTAAACACTATATCAACTTCTTAAGGTAGTCATTTTCCCTTGGTGCAAAGAGGTAATTCATATTGGCCTTTAGGTTTAAATATTTTTTCATAGTGCTGCTGTTTATCTGTTCAACATCCCCTTGGGGGACAGTGAACATATTTTCTAGAGCTAGTGCTGGTGCTGTTTTAGCCGTGTGCTATAATTCTTAATAACTAGCTGATTGCAATTATTTTTTCTTTTCTAATGGCATCCTCTGCCTCAAACTTATTCAGATAAAGATATTATTTTTTCTTCAATAGTACAATATTTACAGAATGTTAAGAGTAATCTAGAGAATTCTGAGATTCTATGATTGATTTGATTAGGAGTGATTAGTGGTAATCATTGATCATTAATCACTCCTAATCAAATCAATCATAGAATCCTCAAGATTACTCTAGCATAGAAAATTGTATACTACCTTATGTCTCAGGAAGTTATTGTCCCCATATTTCTTCTGCTTGGCACGAAGAAGTTTCGAAGAGTACAGCAGTTGTGATACATTTTCTGTTTTATATTAGAACTGTTTACTGCCATTTCTATTCCATTTTGCACCATATTGATTAAGTCCCTATTAATAATTTTGAGTTTAATTTTATATGTATTTACC
Source organism: Panax notoginseng (assembly GCA_016801055.1). Taxonomy (NCBI): domain Eukaryota; kingdom Viridiplantae; phylum Streptophyta; class Magnoliopsida; order Apiales; family Araliaceae; genus Panax; species Panax notoginseng. The sequence continues at coordinate 4,675,374 of CM029021.1, read as the reverse complement.
CCTTGATGTTGCCATGTAAATATTTATATCTTTGAACACAGGGCTAACTTCCATTGATTAAATGTTATGCTCATCAAGTTAAGTTAAGGAATATGATTTTCCTCTGTGTGGTTATTAATATTGCTTTTGTAGTTAATCTTATTTACAGGATAATCAAGGACCTTCATATCCTTGACAATGTTTTATATTTTTAGTGTCATGACACATTTGGCAATTGACGTCACCTTAATTTTTCTATCTCTATAAAAAATGTGTACTCTTTCAACTGCTCTTACTCATAATAAGACTTCTCTTATTTATAGATGTAGGGAATCCTCAGGAATATGATTTTGATTAAATTAATTAGACTCCTAATCTAATTTGAAATAATAGAGTACCTTTATTAATTAATTCTCAAACTTCTTTAGGAATTAACTTAATAATAATAGTAATAATAATAATAAGACTCCTCTTATTAATTTATATTTAATATTTTTAAAATTTTAAATAATAAATATTAAGTTATTTAATTTATTCTATCATCATAGATTAAATTAAATACACTTGACTTATTATTACGATTATGTCATTTACTTCATAAATAAATATTTTTTTTGGTGACTTTTTAAATTCTCTATATTAAATAGGTTATGAATAAATCAAGTAAAATAATTGTAATCTTATTTAAATGAATAAATTAAATTATTAATTTATTTAAATAAATAACATTTATTCTACCATAAGGATAAGTCTTCTTAACGATCAATGACTTTTCATATAATATAAATTTCAACATTAATCATAAAAGAACATTTGAATAAATAGTTATCGTACAATTTAATTTTTTTACTATACAATGTCCCAATTAAATATAAGACATGAAATTACTGTCAAGACTTATTTTATTTAATTATATGTATTTCGATTCACAAATGTATAATTCCAAATAATTCAAATTAGAAATTACTTTCTAATTTTATTCTACCTTGGCCAATGATTCTTAGGTTATCATTTATCGAATCATATAGGACATTTCGCTTCTTTCACTAGAAGCGGTAGATTCTTTATTGATCATTTATTATCTCTATATATAATTTATTATACTCAAGCATACCTTTTAATATACCTTAAAGGTCTTAAGGGACATGTTAAAGTATAACTTATCATACATAAGATACTATGATGATCTCAAGTCTAAGGATCACTTGTACTACTATCACTACAAGAATTTTTATTGACAGACAAGTAAAACTTCATTAGGTATTTCTTAGTGAGTCACGTTCAGTAAACTTATTCTCCAATAAGCACATATATACTTGTTTTAGTGTCTTCACACAAATGATCATGAGATCAATTATCTTCATCCAATGAGCAAGCACCGTATGTACCAATTTATTCAGATTCACTAATTTCCTTTTTAGTAATCCAATGATTGGGAACATTTTAGTTTTTAAGTTATCTATGAATTTAAATCTCATCAGTATGATCTCATCATGATTTTTAAAACTATGGGTTTATCATATATTAAATAACAACACCATGTAGATAAATTAAATGTCTTTAATAAATAAATACTTTTATTAATAAATGAATAAGATTTTTTTTACAAAGTATATGTTTTATCATCAAATATGATTGGCTTTTATGCATACTACTTTTAAACTCCCACTTGCACTAAAGTAAATCGCTGTCTTATACCCATCTTCTCTAAGTGACGACTGAACTGCTGTTGTGTTAAAGCTTTAGTAAATGGATCTGCAATGTTATCTTAAGTGTCCACACGCTCCAGGGTGATATATTTTCTTTCAATGATTTCTCTAATAAAATGAAATCCTCGCAACACGTGTTTGAATTTTTGATGAGACCTGAGTTCTTTAGCCTATACAACAGTTTCTCTGTTGTCACAGTATAAATGTATTGCTCTTCTAATGCTAGGAACCACATCAAGTTCGGTTATGAACTTTTTTATCCAAACAGCCTTCTTTGCAGCTTCACTTGCAGCTATGTATCCTACCTCTGTCACTGAATCAACAATTGTTTGCTGTTTGAAACTCTTTCAACTCTTTGTGCCACCGTTTAGAGTAAACACATACTCCAAAATGGATTTACTGTCATGTTGGTCCATTTGAAAGCTTGTGCCTGTGTAGCTTTCTAGTTTCAATTCAGACACATCGTAGATAAGAAACACATCCTTAGTTCTTCTTAAGTACTTTAAGATGTTTTTAACTGCCTTTTAGTGCTCTTTTTCAGGATTCGACTGATATCTGCTTGTACATGATAAATCTTACTGAAGCATAAGGAATCTTATTCATACGGTCTTTCTCCTCAGGTGTCTTTGGGGCCTATTTCTTGGAGAGATGATTCCATGACTCATCAGCATGAGACTTCTTTTGAAATCTTTCATGCTAAATTCTTTAGCATCAAGCCAATATACGTTCTTTGGGACAAGCCGAGCATCCTTTTAGATCTATCTCTATAGATCTTTATCCCCAAAATATTGGATGCTTCTCCCAAGTCTTTCATTGAGAAGTGTTTAGATAACCAGATTTTGATTGACTGTATCATACGAATATCATTCCTTATTAGTAATATATCATTAACATATAATAAAAGGAATGAAACAACGCTTTCACTAACCTTTTTGTATACTTGGTTCATCCTCATTTTTGATAAAATTAAACTCTTTGATTGTCTCATCAAAACGGATGTTCCACCTACGAGAAGCTTGCTTCAATCCATAAATGGATCATTGTAGCTTACAAACTTGATTTGTTCAAACCGTTGAAACAAAACCCTCTAGCTGTGTCATATACACATCCTTCTCAAGTTTCCCATTGAAGAAGGCTGTTTTCACGTCCATCTGCCAGATTTCGTAGTCATAATAAGCTGCAATCACAAGCAAAATCTGAATGGACTTGAGCATAACTACTGGTGAGAAGGTTTCATCATAGTCAACATCTTGTCTTTGTTTGAAACTTTTTGCAACTAATCGGGCCTTGTAGGTCTTTACCTTGTCGCCCACTCTAGTCTTTCTCTTAAAGACCCATTTGCACTCAATAGGCTTAATGCCTTCAAGTGATGAAACCAAAATCCGTACTTGGTTCTCATACATGGAGTCCATATCGGATTTCATGGCTAGAAGCCATTTCTTTGAGTCTTTACTACTCATAGCCTGTTCGTAATTCAATAGATCATCATCATTCATGATGCGTACCTCATCGTCATCCTCTATGACGAATCCATATCTCTCAGGTATCTTCGGTACCCTTCTAGATTTACGAATAGGGTGTTGTACATAAGGTGTTTTTACTCGGACAAGTTCATCCATTTGATCTATAATGATTTGTGGTTCTTGAACTTCTTCAGGATCTATTTTTCTCTGACCAACTCCTTTAAGGATAAACTTCTTTTCCAAGAAGGAAACATGTTTTGCAACAAACACCTTTTGCTCACTAGGATTGTAGAAATAATATCCTAAACTTTCTTTAGGATATCCCACAAACGTGCACTTATCAGATCTTGTCCTAAGCTTATCATTCTAAAACTTTTTCACATAAGCTGGACATCCCCAAATCTTAACATGCTTAAGACTAGGTTTCCTCCCTGTCCACATCTCATATAGAGTCTTAGGGACGGATTTTGAGGGGGCCATATTTAGTAGATATGCAACCGCTTCAAGGACATAACCCCATAAGGAAACTGGAAGATTGGTAAAACTCATCATGGAATGAACCATGTCCAACAATGTTCGATTTCTCCTTTCAGATACATCGTTTGACTGTTGCATCCCTGGTGGAGTCCATTGTGAGATTATGTCATTTTCTTTGAGACAATTGAGAAACTCACTGCTTAAGTATTTACCTCCTCGATCCGATCGAAGAATCTTAATACTCTTGCCAGTTTGCTTCTCTACTTCACTTCTGAACTCTTTTAACTTTTCAAATTATTCAGATTTGTATTTCATTAAATACACATCCAAATCTTGAGTGGTCATTTGTGAAAGTAATAAAATAAGAATACCATCGTGTATTCGCTATCATAGGTCCTTATACGTCTGTGTGTACCAACGCTAATAACTCTATATAACTTTTTCTCCTTTTCCAATAAAAGGAGATTTAGTCATTTTACCCATTAGACAAAATTCACAAGTTGGATATGATTCATAATCAGATAGCTCTAAGAGTCCATCTTTATCCAACTTGGATAATCTTGTTTCATTGATATGATCGAGTTTACAGTGCCACATAAAGGTATAATTAACATCATCTCTTTTCCTTTTCTTAGTTTGTTCAATTTGAAGTATATTTTCATGCAAGTCAAGTACGTAAAGTCCATTCAGCAATTTACCAACATCATATAAAATATTTTTATTGTAAATGGAACAACTATTGTTCTTTATAATAATATCAAAACCATGCATATCCAATATAAAAATCTAAATAATGTTTCTAATGAGTGTTGGAACAAAATAATAATTATTTAAACTAATGGATTTGCCCGTAAGCAGTGTGCTAAACAATAAGTCCTTACAGCTAATGCAACAACCTTTGCTCCATTTTTCACTCGTAGGACGATTTCATCTTTGTTTAGCTTTCTACTTCTGACCAGTCCTTGCATAGTATTACATATATGAGAACCACAACCAATATCCAATACCAAAGTAAAATTTGAACTTTCAAAAAAATTAATTTCAATAATAAACAAACCTTGATTAGGAGTCGAAGCTTCTCCAAGCTTCTTCTGCTTTTGTTTCGCAAGAAACTCCTTGCAGTTCCTCTTCTAGTGACCCGATTTATTGCAATAGAAGCATATTCCTTTGCTAGCTGGATCAGGTTTCTTTTGATCTTTTACTTTCGCTTTGTCCTTAGCCTTATTCAACAGTTTTCAATATGTTAAGTAACTCAGGCAAGCTGACGCCCAACTTATTCATGTAAAAATTCACAACAAATTGTTAGAAGGTGTCAGGGAGTAATTGTCCATTACGAACCCTAGCTATCTAAGACGTTCAATCAAATTGATCATCTTTAGGACATGAGTCTCAACAGTAGTGCCCTCAGTCATCCGAGATCGAAAGAGCTCCTTAGAAATCTCATATCTAGCAGTCCTACATTGCTCACTATACAAATATTTAAGGTGCAGCAGTATAGTAAGAGCATCCATAGTTTCATGCTGACGCTGAAGTTCGTTATTCATGGATGCGAGCATGATGCATTGAGCCACATATGCATTATCTTGGCACTCCTTAAAAGTAACAATCTCTTTCTCAAAGGATGTTTCTACAACAGTTGCAGGGAGAGGCGAATTTAAGACAAGAAATCTTTTTAGCAATGAGAACAATTCTCAGGTGTGACGACCCCAAAATATAGGTCCATTCCATCCAACCTATTCTGAGTCGCCAAATACATGGTACAGAAAACAACTGTAACTTTATTACAACAATTGTCGTGCAAAATACAACAACACATATGCTGTGAGTTTGGATACAAATATATACCAAATGTAACTCATGTTCCAACCGTGGACATCACCTCACAATGACACCTTACATAAAGGTATAGTCAAAAACTGTTTTGGAAATTAGAATCTTTGGGAAGTGCTCAAGGAAACCTTCGTACATGGGAGGCCATGCGTCTAGGTTATGATAGATATCATATGGCCACAGAATTATCCTTGGTTTACCCAATAGACCCCAAAGAAAAACGAGAAGATTACTATCATATTCTTCCCAATGGTGAGTCTTCTCTTGACATATCATTATCTCCACTGTCTCTAATTGAGAATTATACTTCAAACAAACATCAAGATTATATAGGTAGTGCCCATAGATATACTCAGCAAGTGGATGAGCACAACCCTGTCTTATGATGACACGAGGTTGTATGTCATTAGACATCTTGTATGATAGTGACAAAACACCCTTCCAACGTTGGGTTCGCCTCACCCTAATTTCTTCACCAAATATAACTACTAAATGATGACCATCGTTCTATTCCCTTGTTACCCCCGCTCGACCCAGCTACACTCTTATTACCTGAAAGGAATTGTGAACAGAAGGGTGAGCACAACTAGCTCAGTAAAGAATATCATGACTAAAGATAATTAAATTATCAATAGCCTTCATCAATAATAAATCAGAGATTTAGAACATATGGTAAATGATAAAAATTTTAACCATAGTTGCAGCGGAACATGCAATCCATTAAAAGAGTCAAATAGACTATAAAGTCTATTATCTTCTCCATGTTAAAAATCCACCAACAATGTTTTATCCCTGTAACATCAATCAACAGTTCTGGTCCACAATCATATAAATAACTCATAATCATAACTGTAGTTCTAAATTCCCCTTCTCATCTAGGACGAAGATAATTTTCATCACCTGAAACATCAAACATCATGGTTATACCAAATCACAGTTCCTGTTCATAATCATACTAATAACTTCATCTTTGCACTACGGGCCAAAGATATTCATCAACAAGTCATCTTTGCACTACAGGCCAAAGATATTCGTCAACAGTTCATCTTTGCATTACTGGCCAAAGATATTCAACAACAGGTCATCTTTGCACTACGGGCCAAAGATATTCATCAACAGACCATCTTTGCACTACAGGCCAAAGATATTCATCTACAATTCATCTTTGCACTACAGGCCAAAGATATTCCTCAACAATTCATATTTGCACTACATGCCAAATATATTAATGCCTCAAAGAATATATAATCATTTAAGAATTTATATAAACAATAATTATAACCATGTTGATCATTTCACCTTTGCACTTAAGCTAAAGATATTCAATTATAAATTCAATGGTCATGATCATACCAGTCAACAATTCAACTTTGCACTACTGGCCAAAGAGAACCCTAGTCATGATCATACCAATAATCTACCCATCTTTACACTCCAGTGAAAGAGAATTTCAACATCAGGGTTATAAAAATATTATATATGATGATAAAAATAATATGATCAACATATAGTTTTAATCTCAAGAGTAATATTCGTAACTCATGAATAGTAAATCGTGAATAGTAACTCATGAATAGTAACCCCGACACAAAAGATAGAAATTCCACAATAAAATACATACCAATATTTCGGTATAATGATATTGAAAGAATAACATTTCATAAATTTATAAACAATTTATTTTAATTGTTTACACTTTACTAATTAATGCATTTAATCATCATAAAATGCCAACTCTTACAATTTCATCATCAATAATCAAAACACTCATAAAAAATCTGCATATACCTCATATAGGATTCTCAAGTCATAAAATCCTATTTTCCAATTTTCTTACTTCACAAAACATATTTAATTCATTTACTCATAACTAGACCATTTTCATGAAAAATACCAAATCAGTCCCAAAAATATTTTTTTTCTGAGATTTAGCATAATATAGTCCCATAGTGAACATATATTTTTCTCAGAATTTTTAAAAGTCATTTACTATTTTTCATATGGCCAAAATAGCCGAATATTTAGACATTTATCAAAAATTGTACTTTTGTCTAAAAATTCTGAAATTTACAGAGTATACTTCTATCATATACATGTACTCCCAATAAAAATTTCATCAATTTTGGAGTTAACCACAAGGAATTATAAGCGGTTACTTTTAAAATAGTCTTTTCTCATAAAATTCATAACTCTCAATCTATACATCCAAAAATCACCATTTTTGGGCACAATCAATAAAACTCATCAAAATATCATTTCAAATTTTTCCAGAATTTTTGAAGTTCAGAAAAATTACGAAACTGAAAAACATAACAACCCTTAAAATCCCTTACTATCCCTTACTATCCCTTACCTCAAAAGAGCAGTACTTCTGATCGGTATAAGGCTGAAGGAAACTTGCACTGATGAATAGCAACTCACCAAGTATCTAAATACTCACAAAATACACTCAATAATCTAGAGAGAGAAAGAGAGAAAGCTTATGTTTCTGGTGTGATTTTCAATTCTAACTTAGCCCTCTATTTATAGGAAAATTTTAGTAGGTTTGACCTGCAACCTGATGGCTTTACCTGCTACTATTTCCACCCACCACATTTGAAATATAATTCAGCACATTTCTTCACCAACCACAAGTGGGGCCCACCAATTCTAGAATTTTCTACCAAAATGATAAACTCCAAAAATTCAATAATTTCTGAACCAGTCATCTTGTAAAATTCATAATAAATCATACGTTCATTTTTAACGGTTCAAAATTTGTGGGCATATACTTAACTTATATATGTATAACATATCTAAAAATTACCACGATCCAACGGTCGGATTAAAAATTATAACCCCCGCAAAATATCTCAAAAACCCTGATTTTTAATACCTCCATTCCGACAAAAATACGGATAAAAACCTCAACATTAACTCCTTCATTTTTAACCACAAAAATATATCCCCCGTTTATATCCACATAAAATAAATATTTCCTTATCATATGAATCAATAATTAATTATTCACAAATAATATTACAGAATCACATTTATGACAACCAGGCCGTTCTCAGGAAAGAGGGGGCTTTCCAATAAGGATTTCTCCTTACTAGCGCGCAATTAGATGACCAAACCTCTCCTTAGACAGAACTTTCTAGTCATTGCCAATAATGCTATCTAATAATATTATTTAAATAATATGAATTATTGATCTGATAATAGAAAATACTGTGCAGCAACAATTATTGAAACAACAATAATATAAAATATCAACGCAGTAATTATTGAATCAATAAAATAAAATATTGAACAGTAATTACTGTAACAATTATTGAGTAGTGCCTTCTTACGTAAGAATCAATAATTTCAAAAATACTATACAATACCGTGTGCTACTGTGCAATAACGCGTATTACTGTATTTTAACCACCGGGTATTCCAACAGTGTTAACGGTAACAACTACGCCGTTATTTGTAAAAACTCAAATTTGTCGTTTTATTCATCCGACAGTTATTCGTTATGGGGCCCACAAATAGCTGCGCCGTCGTACGAATATTCCCTGACAGAAAGAATATTCCACGACCAAACGAATATTCCCCGACAACAATGATTTTTTTATAACTACTTGCTTATTTTGAAAAAAAATTCACATTTCACTCATAACTTTAAACTTTTATCAATTTAACCATTTACTGAATAGTAATTATAAGAAAAATTGAATACTTTTATTTCATAAAATTCGGGGTCTTACATCAGGTTCCTTAACCAGTCCGTATAATTTGGTCCGGTCAGTTTGTTATCATTAAGATTGTTACGCAATGAAATTAGTGAGTTTGACATTTTTAAATTCTGCATGTGAAAAAGACAACATTTTAGTATACATTCATTTAATTAATTAATTACCAAAATAAATTAAGTTTTGTTTTAAATTGGTATCTGTCACTATTTTTTTCAAACTATATTACCCTCACTTATATAGTTCGACAAAATCTAATTAAAGGTTTGATAGTGAGATTAAGGATTCCATTTTAAATGTATATAGTCTTGTGTGTGCACAACAAACTATATATAAATAAATAGGTAGACAACTCTTGTCAATTACATCATGTAACTCTTTTTATTTTGCCTCTTAATCTAAGTTAAGTCATAATTAGCATTTCCGTATAAATGAAGAGAAAACTACAGCCTTTGTGTGTGCACAATAAAGTGGTAATGTTCAATTCCTTGCGAACAATATATGTAATAAAGCAACATCTCAAATATTTAATACTTACCTTGTGTGTGCATAACTGATAAGTGCATAATATTCATGATTTTTGATTCCTTTATGTTTGGTTTTATTGCATGTTTTGTGTTGTAAGTGTATTAGGGTGTTTATTGATTTCAGGTAGAAATGGAGCTTAAGAGACGAAACGGGATGATTCGAAGCTGAGTAAAAACAAAAAGAAGAAAATGCAGAATCTGGCATATCCGCCCCGGCGGGCATTTTGGCTTGAAAAATCCCACCCCGACAGGGATCTCTCTGTTGAAGCCAGCCCCAGCGAGCACTGAATGCGCCCCGACCAACTTCCCTCTATCAACGCCCGCCCCGACGGGTTTAACAAGAATGAAATATTCGCCCCGGAGGACATCAAAGTTTCAACAAGGAAAAGGGACCCCGTCCCGGTGGAGTTTCAAGGACGGAAAAGCCCGTCCCGGCGGGGTCAGTGAGAAAAAGATCGAATCTTTAAAATTTTGGAAAGTTTCTAAAAGAAGATTTTGGCAGACTTCTACACAAATTTGGATCGATACTTAAGTCAGTTTTAGGATTGTGTTAGATGGAGATTTACTTTTTATATTTAGATTCTATTTCTTTATAGAAACTAGGTATGAATTGTAATTCCTTTTAGGATTTGACTTTCTAGTTCTCATAGGATTTAGGGATTGATCTAGCACTATATATACATGGTAGTGTTGGGAGATTTATTCATTCAATCATCAGTTCTCCTCTATACCATTGAAGTGCAAATCCAGAAGCATGTCAGGCTAGATTTCTCTATTCAGTTTTAAAGGGAGGTGGAACTTTGTTTACAAGTAATTAATTAATTGAGTTTTATTATTTATTTCTTGTTGTGTGAAACTTCTTCTGATAATCTGTTTTCATTGATTGTATGTTAATTGATTTAATTGATTTGATATGGTCAGTTGAGTTAATTTGATCATTATCATCTGCTAAATTAGGATTGGTATTACGTGTAATTGATGTCACTCTTTATCATAAGTAGAAACTTGGTGATACTAATTGTGGACAAGTCTTTGTGTATTGCTAAGATTATCAAAAAATAAGTTAAACAAATTGAGCATATGTGTTTGTTGCGTGAATTAGCTTAATTCTCTATTTCTTAATACTTCTGTCATATTAAATTTAGAGAGCTTGTTCTAGGTTATATAATATAGTTAGAATCTGGTTAAGAGCTTATTTCATATAATGATAATCTAAGGAGAATTTTGGATAACTGAATTTATTGTTATCTAGGGCTAATAGTTTCATTGAAGGGTAAATAATAGTAACTTGATTAATTGATTGTTGTAACTTGGTGAAATTGAACTGCAAAACTGAAATTTTTACACATTTGATTAAATTCATCATTTAATTATGTTTTTCTTAGTTTAAAAATAATTTTCAAAAACCCTCCATGCATCTTTATTTTTTTGTCAAAATAGTAGAATAAATCTAAAACAAATCACTGTCTGTGGGATCGATCATTTCTTACTATTATGCTAATCATTTGAATTTGTGAAGTGAAAGTGAGGTTAATTTTGGAGTGTCAACGACAACTCTCAAATTTTGGCGCTGCTGCCGGGGAGTAATTGTGTTTTGTTTTATTTCTATTATTTATCTATTTTTGTTTATGCCTCTCACTCTCTTGATTTGAACTTTGATCCAGAAATAGAGAGAACTGCATATATATATATATATATATATATATATATATATATATATATATATATATATATTCTAACAGACTTTATATTAAAATGGAGGTGGAGGATTATAATTAAGAATCAGAATTCGAGTTTATGCATTTTTATTGTGAAATAGAGGTAGGGTAAATGTAGTCAAAGATGTAAAAGAATATTTACAAGTGTACTTATATTTTTTATTACTGTGTGTAATTTGCTCTGACGGAAGGAGTTTAACAAATTATATTGGGATTATAATTTCAGGGTATTACATTACTTAATTCAGGTACGGATTACGTACTCCTTTGGCGATAATCCTTTTAATTTGATTTGTTCGTTTTTCTTTTCGTTTAGAAGTTAGTTATTATTTCACCTGATTATCTCTTCTCAAATTCATGTGATAGTTTTGTCTTGACATTGATACTTAGAACTCTTATTTGTGCTCTTTGAACTAGTTTATCATGTTTAATATTTATTTTGATCTTTGCAAAAAAGTACATGTTAATATATTTTTGGAGACTTTGTATTTTGATGATTCGTTTCGATTTAACATGTACGTATTAGAACCCCTTATGTTGATATTGTGTCGCATATGTTGTGATATCATATTTTTGTTAGAATATAACGTAGGGTATACTTGAGCTATAACCACTTGTGGTGTACCACATACATGTCCTCTTGACACCGAGGCATGACACCTTCGTCCGTGGTGATGTTATTAGTCCACGACGTCTCCGTTTTATTCTCCGATAGGAGTTGGCCATATAGTGATTTTGTTGCGGGAGGCGTATAGGTTGAGTCTAGTTTTCTGTTATGTTATGTGGATTGGTGATATTTGTGTCAAACACGCCTTCCGATTTTGCATGCATTAGGATTGCGTAGTTCGATGTGTGATTTCCTGTGTGACAATATTTTGATTGCTTGTGTGACATTATTTGACTTATCTGTGTGACAATGTATATTTCTAATTTGTTTTGAGCTCGGCATGAAATAACACTCACCCTTTTGATTCAGTCTACTATTTTGTTGTGTAAGTTTTGTTCGTCTGAGTTCAATTCAATTAATTGAATTAGTTGTTTCAGATCATTATTTATGTACTCTATATCCGTACTGTTCTTTTGGCTCATGCTGTATTTTTCCTTCCAACAGGTAATCAAGGGGATCACAGACAAGTGTGATGAGAGCTCCTTTGTTGCCAATGTTTTAAATATATTTTGTTTAGGCTGTGATACATATTAGTTTGTTTGGAATTGTAATAATTATCTTAGATTGTGGTTTAAACCAGTTTGACTTTTATTACGATTTGATTTATGATATTTATTAGTTATTATAGTTATTTATTTTGTGGTATAAAACTCTCAATTTATTTTTTAAATTTTATTATATTTTGTGTATAACCTTTTTTTTATTTTGAAATGAGGGTGTTACAAGAATCTTGCCATACAATTTGTGGCTGAAAGACGAAGAAATATGAATAAATGAAAAACATATATTTAGTCGTAATTGGCCAAATACCAAACATATAAGTTACAAAAGTCAAAATATTTGTATCTTAGTCAAAATGTATTTTCAATTAAAAACTTTATAGGACCGGTTAAAAGAAAATATGTTTTTATTTTTTTATTTTGAGATTACATTGATAAATTCAACTAAATTTTTAGGGACAGTTTCATCCTTTGCCTAATAAGTAATAAGACTATTAAATCCACATTACCAAATCCACTACAATTTTTTTGTATCGTACTTAAGCAATCATTTCAAAAAAATGTACTACAAGCATCGAGTCCGAATTTAATTTTAAAAATTATTATTCAAGTTAATTATAAACCTGAAGAACCTCAAATTTCTACATGCATGATAGAAAGCTAGTTTACTACTACATCTGTCCCATAATAAAAGTTTTTATTACTATTTTAGCTAGTTTCATGTTAAATATCTATTTTTCTTTAATAACCAAACTTTTGCACATATTTTCTTATTATACCCGTAGCATTAAATATCTCATACTTTTCTTATTCTAATTCTCTCTCCATATTTAATAATATTATTATGGATATTTTTGTCATTTCATTTATCTTCTTAATATGCGTAAGGGAGGAAGTATGAAATATCAATGAGGTGAAATATACACAACATTATACAAGGTCAATGTTTAATACTTCCCTCTCATTTCCATCTTTTCCGGAACTGTCAATCTATGTGGGATAGAAACTTTTACTCCCATCCATCAACCTCCTCAACCCTCCATTGTGATACCCCAAACTATAAAATCTCCTCAAATCACCCCTCTAAACACCTAATTTTTGCTGTGTGGTCCTCTTTTCATCACCAGCAAAAATGCCAAATTCTTTGATTCTCCTCTCCTGTTTCCTCCTCCTCTCCTCCACCGCATCCGCCTTTAACATCACCAAGCTCTTAGAACGGTACCCGAATTACGGGACATTCAATAGTCTCCTCAACCAAACGGAGCTTGCAAAAGCGATTAATAGCCGCAGCACAATCACCGTCCTAGCAATTCAGGACGGCGATATCGGTGACCTCGTCGGAAAACCTTCCGACGTGCAAAAGGCCGTTTTGAGTAGCCATGTTGTACTCGATTATTACGACATGGCTAAGCTGTCGGGCTTAAAAAAAGGGACGACACTAACCACATTGTTCCAGACAACTGGTGTGGCCCAAAACAAACAAGGGTTCCTGAACGTCAGCAGGTTGCCTAACGGCAATGTGGCGTTCGGATCCGCCATGAAGGGCGGTGTTGACGTGATATTAAAGGAGGCTGTGGCGGCGCAACCGTACAATATTTCTGTGCTTCGGGTTTCGGGTCCAATTGTTGCCCCGGGTTTGGACCCGTCTATGGCGACGGGTGGATCGAAGCAGCCTATTGCGTTGCCACCTGGACCATTGCATAAGGATGCGCCGCCGCCGAAAGATGATGCCGATGCTCCTGCCAGTGATGATGAGGTGGTAGCGGAGGCTCCTGATGCCGAATCACCCGCGGATTCGCCAACTGAGTCTCCGGCAGATGCACCGACCGCTGATGCACCGGACGCCGACGCACCAACGACCGAAGATGTAGCGGATAAGGAAAATGCTGGTAAATCTTCAGCTGAGAAGACAATCGTTTCAAGTGCTGGGCTTTTGGTTGTGTTGGTTGGGTCATTCCTTGCAGCTTTTTGAAGAGGATACAAATAGGAAAGAAACTAAAAATTTGGAATTGGGATATGAATTTAATTATTTTCGGAAAGGGAAGGAAGTGCATAAATGTGAAGTTTATATTTAGCAAACAAAAGAAAATCAAATTTGAACTTTTGTAATTCAAAGAAAATTGAACTTTTGATAAAAAATTTCTGAATTCAAATTTGGATTTTAATAAGAAAAAGCAGTGAAGTTAGGGATTTTAATGGAGTTTAGAGGGAAGGTAGGGGACTTTTAACGGATGTTACGTATATAACAAGAAAGGAACGGGGAGTGAAAATTCAATTTACTCTTGCTTAATTGTATAACAGTCTCATCCTCTCATGATCATTAGGGAACATTCTTTTGCATAAAGCATTTAATGTACATGCAAATTCATTAAATGCACACATGCAAAGAATTAGAAGAAGATACATGATCAGAAGATGAACATGCAACAATTACTTGCAGATAGATAGGTCTCTGCTGTAGTATAAAGCATGCAGACGAAACCTTTGAGGGTTTTTCACCTAACCCTAGCCACAATAGCTTCTCTCTTCACATTCGTAACCAATGACCCGAATTTTACAGCAACTGCAAACCTTGATCAAAATATGAAACGTGAGCCTATCTTCACATTCATCATCATTGACCCATTTTTTTTCAGGCTTTTTAGATTTATTTCATTGATATAACCTAGAAAAATATCATTCGAATTCACATATTCCCTAACTGTTTCAATTTTAACCTCAAATCCATTTCTTTTTGGCACATGCATTATAAAAAATTTCAACATCTTCTAGTGTAAAGAAATTATGACCGCCATGTATGGTATGGTCTCAATACTGTATTGATGTAGGTAAAAATAACCGACTAATAGCAAGTAACCACATGTTATTTACAAAACCCTATTGATAAAGGACAGTGGAGTAATTTCATAGAATGTTCTAGCTAGAAGTATATACTTATGGGCAAAGAAATTGTACCTTGCTAGGGTTAGGGTTTCGTGTTGACTGAAGAACACATAATTAATTGATGGATTGGTGAAGGGAGAAGAATAGGTAAACGATTACTCTAATGATATGTGGCAGAACTCCTAGAATCTGAAAATCTTGTTAAGGTAGCAGAGATTCCAAAAGTCTTCTTGAGTGCTTCAGGTTGAGAGAAAATATCCAAGCTCCAAAATCCAAAGTCCCAAAAGAGTCAAAAGTCCCTTCCTAATGGAATGGAATGTGTATTTATAGAGTTTCCTAAAAATTAAGTAGTCGCATGCCAGAAACACGTCTTCAGGAGAATTCCAGAAATACCCTTTAGTCATTAAAATAATGCACATATCATCATGTCCTCCTAGTCACCAATCCAATCCCTCACTCAATTCCCAAAACGAGCCGCCTCTACGAGCCTTCTGCCTCAGGATACGTGGAGGCTTCTCTCAGGTCTAACACATTTATTTTTGATTTTTCCGTCATCATTAATTAATTAGATCATATGAACCCTAATTTGTATATTTAATTCAATTAGGTCATGTGAACCCTAATTTGCACTTGAGCCCACATTTGCTCTCTGCGCGAGAGTCGCGATTCCAAAGAGACGATCATGCAAGAATACTTCCAGCTTTCGAACGATTTTTTAGGGCTCCATTTCACGAGTCTTGAAAACAGGGGCCCTAAAAGAGGAAACCCCTAGAGGACTGTGGGCCCATGTGCAAAATTAGGGTTTACATAACCTAATTAAATTAAATGCACAATTAGGGTTCCATGACCTCATTAAATGTGCAATTTAGGGTTCGCATAACCTAATGGAATGAAGATGGAAAAGTCAGAAATAAATATGCCAGACTGGGAGAAGCCTCCACGTGTCCCGAGGCGGAAGACTCGTGGAGGCGGCTCATTTTTGGGAATTGATTGAGGGATTGGATTGGTGGCTAGAAGGACAGGGCAATATGGGCATTACTTTAATGACTGAAGGGTATTTCTGGAATTTCATTGAGAACATGTGCCTAGCATGTGATGACTTAAGTCCAGGGAACTCTATAAATACCCCTTCCATTCTAGAAAGAAGGGGACTCTTTTGGTAGCTTAAGGCTTGGAGATTCCACCTAAAAGCACTAACAAGATTCGAACACTCTCTCAACTCGAAGAACTGAAGAAGGCTCTTGGAATCCCAATAACCCTAACACGGTTCCCGGATTCTAGGGGTTCTGCCACGCGTCGTTGGAGTAATCGCCCACCTGTTGTTCTCCCCTCTACAACCAATCAATCAATTCTGTATTCTTCGTGGATTTCTCTCCTCCTCAGCCAACACGAAACCCTAACCCTAGCAAGACGCGATTTCCTTGCCCACATTTATTTGGCGACTCTGCTGGGGAGGTGTAGAATTCGTGAAGGGTATGCCCACAACTCGAAGTGGGAGAATTACAGGAAGAGCTGCTTCACCAACAGATAGCATTACCTCGCCGGATCTAGTTCCAAGACAAGTAACTCAAGCATTCCAAGGCGCAAACCTGGATTTTGACCAACCACTTGTTGAAGACGCTTCAGAAGAGAGTTCGACATCACCACATATGGCTAATCAACAACAAACCAACGTAGAAGGCAAGGTGAGGATGCAGGTGGAGACCAGACGAATGCTGTGCAACTGGAGATGCTCAAGGCATTGAAGGAAGCACGAGAAGGGCAAGGGATGATGATGGCCATGATGCTGGAAATGCAAAGGAAGCAAGACGAGGTGGGGAACTTCCGCCAGCAGTTGATGCAGATTCCTACGTTTAAGGCCATGTTCCCAGGAAGCTCGCAGGGGGGACAGGTAGGAGTGGAAGACAACAACAATGGCAGCAACAACAAAGAGAACCAGATTGTATCGCCCTCGATGGAAAGTCAATCGGTTCCAATAATCAACTTGGAGGCCCAACACAGCGGTGACGTGCCACAACGTAGGTTGGAAGCAAGCCAACCTCAGACAAACATCATCCCAACTGCTCTCCCATCAATTTCACAGGTGCAAATGCCAACCATTCCAGGCGATGTCCAGCGAGTGAGCCAGCAACTTCCACCAGTGCCGACTTTGCATGACGCAAGTGTGCACCAACCAATCTCTCTACCATACACACCGCCGATACCACAGTATATCTCAACACCCCAGAGAGTTCACACCACGAGCCCGTATGTGACGAAGGATGATATGATCGATGTAATCAATCAACTTCGTAGGCAGACATCTCGACCCTCGGAGTTGGACTTTACTCCGCCTTACCCGGCACACATTCGGAGGCAACCTTACCCGATAGGATATATCGAGCATCCCCCGCAATTTCCAAAATACAACGGGGAGAAAGGAAATGCCAGGGAACATATTACCAGGTTTGTAGAGTCGATGTCTCCGTGGCTGGGATATGATGAAGTGAACGACCACAACTTGTTGATGCGAGAATTCAACAAAACTTTGACAGATAGTGCCTTCAGTTGGTACTACAATTTGGAGAAGGGGTCAGTCCATGATTGGGATGACCTCAAATTACAATTTTTTAAGAAATTTTTCTATGTGCAGAAACAGGTAACCATTGTAGAACTCATGCAGTTCAAGCAGAAGCCAAATGAGGAGTTATCCGATTACGTTGATAGGTTCAGGGCCCAGGCACAGAAGTGTGCAGAGCCGATTGAAGAAAAGAACCTGGTCAGCATTTGCAACAATGGTGCCTTAGATTCCTTCAATCCCCACCTCATTACCAAGGCTTGTGATTCCTTCGCGACCCTCTCAGCTTTCGCACAAGACTTGGGAGGAATCATGACACTGCCCACTAGCCATGCGACGGTTACATGGAGGGGCAAGAGAACAGCAACTGTGGCTTTGGCTGACTCTCAGTCAAAACCACAAGGGGGCAAGAGGGAGAAGCATGAGAAAAATTTTGAGCGAAGCAAAGGAAGGCCCGGAGATAAATATGCAAGAAAGTCGGTCCCGGAGGCTATCACATGCAGTGAGAAAGCATTCAGGGGCCTATACGAGCAATGGATTGAACATGGGGTGGTGAAACCCCCAAGGCCTAGATTTGCAGTGACGGAGGAGATGAAGAGAAGGCCAGACTTCTGTGTTTTCCACCAATATGCGGGACACTCAACTATGGATTGTTATAGCCTGCGTAGGATATTCCACGAGAAGTTGGCAAATGGGGAGATTGAACTGGGAAAGAAAAACAGTGTTCATGACAAGCCACTGCCAAATCACAAGGAAAAAGAAACATGCAACACTGTTATCCACAACATAATCCCAGAAGTGGAGATGATGGTGGAAGAAAAGGAGGAGTGTGACCCAGGCCTGTAAGTGACAGCGTTGATGAATGGGGCCAAATTCAGAAAATTTTTCGATCAGATAGGGTTGGCCAAGGAAGCAAGGATTGAGGCAACCAGGGCAATCATTAAGGCCGCCGAGACACAGGAGACTTGCATGGCCATAAATAAGCAAAGGATTTGTGAAAACAATGGAGGAGGAAGCAAATAAGATATCTTTCTCTAAAGCTGATAGAGAGATAAGATACCCGCACAACAGACCGTTGTATGTGACAGCGGTAATCAATGGCATCGAAGTGCGGAGGGCATTCATTGACAATGGAGCATCTGTAAATATTATGCCCTACACCATGTTCAAACGGTTAGGCCTGCCAGAGAAGAAGATAGTGAAGGAACAAACAAACATTACAGGATTCGCTAACCAGAGCACGAGAACCCTGGGATATATCAAGGTAGACATGCAAGTTGGAAAAATTCGAGGGCCTGTAATGTTCCATGTTGCAGAGGTAGATGCAGCATACCATGTCTTGCTGGGAAGGGCTTGGCAAAATGACTATGGGGTGGTACCCTCAGTCTTTCATCAGTGCCTGAAAGCTATCTGGAAAGGGAAAGAAGTGAAGGTACCAACAACTCGGAATCCCTTTGGACCAGAGGAGGCACACATCACCGAAGCAACTTTCTTCGATGATGTCGCTGAAGAAGGAGAGAACCAGATCGCGAGGCCTGATTCCTTAAGATTAGCAAGCTGGAAGGAAGTGCAGGAAGATAAGTTTGTACCTGCAGAAAAAGTAAAGAAGAAGACCTCGGAACATGGAGAATGTTCCAAAGATATGAAGCCAGTAGTAGTGGACTTGGAGAAGGAAGGAAGAAAAGAGAAGAAAAGGCCAGCAAATCCTGAAGATGCCAGAAATATAATAAATGCCAAGCGGATAGCACAGTCCGAGGATGGCCAAAAGACAAAATGGGAGAGGGTTGTAAAACCCGACGGAAAGGTAGTGTTTCGGTTGTGACGGTGCAAGGGGGAAGAGCCGAAGGAAGCGTGCAAACCCAACGGCTCAGGAGGTGTCCCCCACTCCGGTAATAATGAAGAAAAAGTTGTACAACAAAAGGTTGAACCAGCTCCAGAATGCTTCGAGGATAGGCTAAAACCTCAACAAAATGAACTAGAAGAAGTTGATTTGGCAACAGATGGAGGAACGCCAAGACCGACTTATATCAACAAGGAGCTTGAGGCTAACCAGAAAGAGGAGCTCATACAACTATTGCGAGAGTATAGGGACGTCTTTGCTTGGAATTACGACGAGATGTCCAGAATTGACAAAGATCTTGTGGAGCACAATCTAAACATAAGCCCGGGAATGAAGCCAGTGAAGCAAGCACTTCGCAACTATGCACCCGAGGTCGAAACCCAAATAAAGGAAGAAATCAAAAAGTTACTGGAAGTAGGGTTCATCAAGCCAATCCAACATCCAATATGGCTTTCCAGCATCGTACCGGTAAAGAAATCAAATGGACAGCTACGAATATGTGTCGATTTCAGAGACTTGAACAAGGCATGCCCGAAGGACATGTACCCATTACCCAACATAGACACCTTGGTAGATGCAACGGCTAATCATGAGATGATGTCTTTCATGGATGGGTTTGTGGGCTACAATCAGATAAAGATGTCCATGGAAGATGCAGAGTTGACAGCCTTTCGTACCCCGTTTGGGAATTTTTACTATGTAGTAATGCCATTCGGATTGAAGAATGCTGGGGCAACTTATCAGAGGGCAATGCATGCTATATTTCATGACATGATTCATGATATAGTGGAGGACTATGTGGACGATGTGGTAGTGAAATCCAAGAAGGCAACAACTCATGTGGAGGACCTGAGGAAAGTGTTTGGGCGATGCCGAAGGTATAAGTTGAGGATGAATCCGAAGAAGTGCGCCTTTGGAATGACGGCTGGAAAATTCTTGGGCTTCTTGGTGCACAACAGAGGTTTAGAAGTGGACCCAAGCAAGGCGAAAGCAGTTACAGAGATGCCCCCACCAAAGATGCAAAAGCAGTTGAAGAGCTTTCTAGTGAAGGTCTCGTACATGAGAAGATTCATGCCAGTATTAGCCGAAGTCACAGAACCTTTCGACAAATTACTAAAAGGAAAGGCACAATGGGACTGGGGGCAAGACCAACAACAGGCCTTTGAGAAAGTAAAAAGAATTTTGTCTTCGGCACAGACGATGGTAGTGCCACAAAGAGGAATGTCGTTGCAGTTGTACATCACATCTACCAAGAAGTCTATAGGAGGATTGATCACGCAAGAGGTGGATGGAGAAGAGAAACCTGTGTATTACATCAGCCGGATAATCAGAGGACCGGAAACCAGGTATTCACAAGTGGAGAGGCATTGCCTAGCGTTGGTGTTCATTGCGCAGAAAATGCGACATTATTTTCTAGCACACGAAGTAATGATTGCAACAAAAACTGATCCGATCAGATACCTATTGACTAGGCCAGCATTAGTAGGAAGACCTGCTAGATGGATGATGATTCTTTCAGAATATGACATCAAGTGTGTAACACCAAAGGCAATCCGATATCAAGCCTTGGCAGACCTGCTAGCTCAATTTCCAAAAGGAGAATATGAGCCCCCTTCTGAGGATCTTCCGGGTGGAGAAGTGGAATCAATCGACTTGATGGATGAGGACCCAGAATGGTGGAGTTTGGCTTTTGATGGATCATCTGCAGAAGGTAAAGGCGGAGCAGGAGTGGTGTTGACCACCAAAGAAGGAAATGAAATATCCTTGTCGTACAAATTGGACTTCCCTTGCACAAATAATGAAGCAGAATACGAGGCGTTCATACTAGGATTGTTAGCGGCTCAAGAATTGGGAGCCAAATATCTTAAAGTAAAAGGAGATTCAAACCTTATAGTGCAGCAGATAAAAGGCCAATTCGGAGTGAAAGAACACATCTTGGCGCCGTATCGAACTGTAGCACAAAAGGTGATGGAAGCTTACAAGAAGGTGGTGATTGAATATGTGCCAAGAGGACAGAATAAACAACCGGATGCACTAGCAACAGTAGCATCTCGAGTCTATATCCAAGGAGAAGACTTGGATGTGAAGGTAATGAAGAGAACCCTCCCAACCACGGTGCTAAACTTGTTCCCCAAAGACATGATAGACGATTGGAGATATGACATCTCCCATCAATTGCAAACTAAAGAAGGAACAATACCAATCGTAGAGCTACAAAAGTACAGCATCATCAAAGGTGTCTTGTATCACAAAGAAGCAGATGGTGTATTGACACGATGCTTGGGGAAGCAAGAAGCAAGTAAAGTCTTGCATCAGGTGCATGAAGAGAATTGCGGGTTTGCAGACATAGGTCTGTATCGTAGGTTGTAACGCCAAGGGTATTATTGGCCTGAAATGAAGAAGGCAGCAGATGCCCTACAACGTCACTGTGTTTCATGCCAAGAATACCCTGGGGAGGATGAATGTGTTTTCATTGATGATATAGTGGATTGGCGAATTCCTTATGTGAACTTCTTATAAAACGAGATTCTTCCAACCGAAAAGAAGGATGCAATTATAATAAAGAGGAAGTCGCAACGATTCTTCTTACAAAATGGAGAATTGTTCAGAAGAGGTTTCAATGGCAAGCCCCTACGGTGTCTAGAACTAGGCGAAGCAAGAGATTTGGTCTATCAAATGCACAAGGATGAACATCAAGGGGGAGCCAAGTTGTACAAACAACTTATCGATCATGGTTACTATTGGCCAAAGATGGAAGGAGATTGTCTAGAATTTATCAAAAAGTGTCACATTTGTCAAATACATGGAAACCTGATACACCATGGCCCTTTCATACATGGGGAATGGATCTTATAGGTCCTGTACACCCTAATTCTAAGGGCAACATATGGATTTTAACTGCCACCGAGATGTACACAAAGTGGGTGGAAGCCATACCCTTGAAGAAGGCCACGGGACCAGCAGTGGCAAACTTTATCAAGGAGCACATCATTTGCCGTTTCGGGATCCCGAAGATCATTTTGTCCGACAATGGAACCCCCTTCATCAATAGGGACATCAAAAGTCTGATGGAAAGATACAGGGTGAAACATTATAAATCATCACCCTACTACCCGAAAAGCAACGGACAAGCAGAAGCGACAAACAAAACCTTGATAAAAATCTTATCAAAAACCTTAGACGATCATCCGAAGAAATGGGCAGAACAACTACCAATAGCGTTATGGGCATATCGAACTTCAAAAAGAAAGCCTACAGGCGAAACCCCATACGCTTTGGTTTATGGTGAAGAAGCTATCTTGCCCACCGAAATAGAAATACCTTCGGCTCGAATGAGACTTCGAAGCTTAGTCGAGGAAGAAAGCCGACCAGCCGCCCTAGAGGCCTTAGCCGACTTCCGAGACAAGGCTAAAGAAAAACTTGAACGGTACCACGAAAGACTGCGACGACAATACAATATCGCGGTGGTACCACGACAAATTCTGGTGGGAGACCTGGTGCTCAAAACGGCAACTCAAGTTATGAGGGGGACCCCAACCACCAAATTTTACCCCAAATGGGAAGGCCCGTACAGGGTACGAGAGATATTCGAAAGCGGGTATTACAAGATATCTCGTGTGGGATCAGATGCTGTCTCAGGCCCATTAAATTTGAAATGGGTAAAGAAATATTACACATGAGAAGAGCATCACAAAAGTTATACTTTCAACTTCAAAAGTAATCGAGGAACCTAACTTACAGCCCTCGGAAGTTACACTTTCAACTTCAAAAGTGATCGAGGAACCTGACTAACAGCCCTCGCAAGTTACACTTTCAACTTCAAAAGTGACTGAGGCACCTGAGTATAAGCCCTCAAACCCAAAAGTTACGCTTTATCTTTAAAAGTGAAGAATGTTATGCTTTATTCGATAAAAGCAAGAAAGTTATACTTTATCTCTAAAAGTGGCAAACGTTTTGCTTTCTTCGATAAAAGCAAGATTTATTATATGAAACGTTATGCTTTCCGTCAAAAGCAATTTTTTAGCAATAAATTGAAAACTTTCACATATACTCGAATGTTTTAATTTTATTAAAAAAAAAAGAGTATGAATTCAAGTGTTGGTTTGTGAGAAATATATGTATCTTTGACAAAATTCATGTTTTCTTATAACATCTATTGTTGTCTTGGAATATTAATTTGAATAACTTGAGATTCAATAATAAAAAAAATTGAGTTTTAAGGAATCATTCAAATTAAAGGCAATCAACAAGGTTAAAGAAACCACGTTCTGATAAATGAAATATGTGTAAATGAGTTTCTGAAACAGAAAATCGAAAAAACAAACTATTACAATAAGTTATGATCTAAAGGCCACGACATATCAAAATGAAGAGGAGGCACAACTAAAGCTTCCAAGTCAGCAACGGCAGCATCTTGAATCTTAAGATTTGCTGCTTTCAGCTCCCTAACCTGTTGGGTAGTCGCCTCTAAGTCCCGGCACTGACGCTCTACCTCCTGAAGTTTTGCCTCTAAGTCTCGGCACTGATGCTCTACCTCCTGAAGTTTTGCTTGTAAGTCCCGACGCTGGCCTCCTAAATCTTGAGACTGGCTCTTCAATTTGTTTGCGGCATCACCAAGCTCCGAAAGCTGCACTGAAAAGGATTCATCTTCACATTTACGTACAGCAACCTCCGAACGTAGTGAAACAAGGTTAAAACTCGACTTGAGAAGATCCAACCTATCACGAAAAGGAGACATGTCAACACCTACGGCTGCAAGGTCATCTACATCATCGCTAAACTTCTTCAAGTCCTCAACTCGCAAGGAATATAAGGAAAGAGTATGCAATCCAAGAATAAGGCCGGCGAGCTGGTCTAGGAAAAGGGTTTGGGTTGAAGTTGTCTTAATAATCAACCGGTCAAGAGTCTGCGGGAACCGAGCTAAGAGACACTCCAGACTTTCCTGACTAGAAGACGATATCTGGAAACCCCTCCAAGAAATAAGATCCCCACTTGGATTGAAGGAAGCTCTAGCAGGAGCTACTTTAGAGGCCACCATAGAATTTGTCGAGACCAGGGATGGAGGAGCAGAAAGATGTTGTACAACTAAGGATTCCTCGAAGCCTTGGTCACCTGGAGGATAACCAAGGTCACTATCCGAATGGAGAACAACAAATAACGCGAGTGCCTCAACGGGCAAAGGCAAATCTTTCATTCTCTCGTTCTGAAAACAAGATGACAAAGCACAATACATTATAAATAAATAAAAAAAAAGAGAGCAAATGAAATTCATCTTCAAGACAAATCACTCATGGAAAATCACTCATGGATTAAGGAAGGATACTCACAATATAGTCAATGAAAAAGGAGTCGGGAGATGCCACAGAAAGGGGAATGTCATTCAACCCATCCAAAGTACTATCAACAATGCCCTTCCGAGCAATCACCACCTCGGTAGAATCCTTCTAGGGAGGATGAACATCACCAATAGTTTCAGAATGATTCTCCCTCGGAGAAGTAAAAGTCTCATCAACATCTTTAGACTCGTCATGGGGAGCATGCATAGGAAGGTTTGAAGAAATTACTGTATCACCCACAGCAGGACTCGAGCTTACATCAGACAAAGTATCCTTAGCATCCAGACTAACACAATCGTCGCGAGGAGTAGATGACTCAATATCAACAAGGACACGTTGGACGGGCTCACGACTAGTGGAAGCCGCCGCGGAAGCCTCATTTGTAGTACTATACAATAACCCAAGAGGAACATCATCATCATGATCTTCATCAACCACGGTAACCTAAAATAAAAAAATAATAATAATAATAAAGGAAATAATTACTCAATGATATGTGAGAGCAGTAATACAAGGGATGAAAGAAAATTGAGAATAATACGATAAATTACCAAATTTCTACGACGCTTCTTAATCGGATCCTCGGCTGCCGGGATACTAGGATCAACATTATCGAAAGGGCGTTTTGCTAATGGCTTTATGATAAGCCTGATAGGAGGACGACTGACTGGAACCACGACAGAAGCAATAGGAGGAGCTATCTCAGAATCAGTAGTAGTAGCTGATCTCGTTTTAGAACGAGTAGCTCTCATCTCCTCGGCATCAGAGGATCCCTGGGGAGGAGCTAGAGAGGACACCCGAAATGGAGCCCGTGGTGGAAGACTCCTGGAAGTAGTGGGAACCTGTGATGGAATGATCTGCTTAGGGGGAGACGACTTAGGCATCAAAATGTCACGCTCAGCCAAGCGGCTACTGGCTGGCCAAAGTGCTGAGTGAACATTGGGCTTGGGAGAGCATAGCAGCCGGCCCCATTGAAGACGTTGTGGAATAGAGACCGGCAATGAACAAATCAAGGTATCATCCTCCCATCTTTTAAGATTGACTTGCCAGTAATTACGTTCTCCAGCGGTATATCGCCCGCTCCGGGAGTCATCTGGTATGACAAAAGGAAGGGATCTATAGGGATCACTTGATGGCCTAGGAAATGCCCATGTAAAAGAGGAGGAAGTAGAGACGAAATTGAGAAGAACATCCTCATAATTCCCCCGGCAGGTGTAACCGAAAGGGCGTTCCTGGTCATATCCGAATTGTCTCATGACCCTGTGAGGAGAATACAGTACAATACCAAAACTATTATTCTCAAGGAAATAGGGAACCTCTGTAGACCGAAGGAAAACGAACCAAGACAGTGCGGAGCCACTCAAACTATTTCTGTTGAGGTTGGAGAAGGTACAAAATTTGTGCTTGTAGAAGTGAGGTAGATGACCGCAACCCCCTGAAACAATGGTATAGGGACGAGCAGTGAAGCATGAATAATCATCAAGGAAATGTCTCAAATCCGTACTGTCAGGACTAGAACGGTGATCAATCCAGCGTAGCATGCGAGGAATGATGTTGCGTGGTGGGAGAGAATGAGATTTTTTCTTCCTTGTGGAAAGATGTTCAAGAGCAGAATAGCCCGGAAAGCGCTCGAAAAGAAAGATCTGAAGGAAGGAGCATGGAATGAAGCAATTGACATCATACCTGAGTAAATAAAAAAAAATGTATATATTATAGAAAAGATTGAAGGAAAAGAAGGGCAGTTTGAATGACAATTAAATATAAAATATGAAAGTGATTACCTCCCAACAGATTCTTTCATGGCAAGGGTGGTTTCGTCTAGGCGACGATATAAGGTCCCTAGGAAGAGAGAAGCAAGGGGAATCTCCGAGCCTCGGGATAATAACGCCGCCAAACTGAACATACGGGCAGAAGGACCGTCTATGGGAGACCCAGGGAAGATGAAACGGGACAGCCACATAACTAGATAAGCCGCCAGAGGAAAGGGGCAAGTCTCTTCACGGAAGGCAATAACAGACTTATCGTAAACTGAGCTGTTCCACTGGTTGGTCTTGTAATCACGGAAGAAATAGCGCACCCAGGATAACCAAGAATTCTTTTGCCGACCTGAACTCTCGAAATCCGGAAGGAGCGTATCCCCCTTGAAGCGGGAAGTGAAGTGGGAAGATTGCCTGAAGGCTTCCATCAAGTAAGCAACGCATTCGTTATCTCTAGTGGACATGTTAGAAGGGCCGCAGGAGTTCGAAGCAACAATGGGAAGGCTACAAGACGAGATTCAAAAAAAAATAAAATAAAATAAATAAATAATAAATATATATATATATATATAAAAAAATGAGAATGAAAGGAATAAAAGAAGAAAACTTACTGGTAGAGGGCATAAACATCCTCTAGAGTAGGGGTGAATTCCCCCCACAGTGATGAATGTGCAAGTAGAGGAACACCATCGTGAGATCAAAACAGTAAGTGTGTTATGATCCTGGTAAATCCGTAGGTCTCTACACAGTTGAACACAACGAAAGATACTCGCATTCTTCAGTATTTTCACATATTCAGCGTTGTCAAGGATCTCGTCGATCCAATCTTGCCATCCTTGAATGCGACCAGATGAATCTGACAGGAAGCGAAGGGGACTGAATGGGTACTCTTGCTTCTCTATGCATAGGCGGGGAATGCAATCGGCATGAGGAAAGTCATCCCAACCTCCAGAAGTTGGGGCATACAGAAACAAGCCTTCTTTCTCTGGGGGTGGAAAACTTGTACGGTCATAATCTCTAACTCTATCCCAGAAGAGGTCAGAAGGACCAAAGAAGGGAGCTCTTCCCCAATCAGTGATGAATGGGGACTCCTTGGTAGTCCTTAGTTCTGCAGAGGATTCAGGAGAAAGGGCCTACAGATAAGGGGGAGATCATTATACCAATCCTAGAGAAAGTATATCAAGAATGTCAAGTAAAGTATATGAACATAAAGTACTCACCATGGCAAAAAAAAAGGAATGAACGTCCGATAGTTGAGCTTCAAAACACCTGAAAAAAAAGAAGAAACAATGTCAGAAAGATTGAAGGAGTACATTTATGCAAGAAAAAATTCCCAAAAATTTTTGAAAAAACTTCGGACGGCTAAAATCCATCCTTCAGAGCCTTTTTTGGACTTAAAACAGCATAGGTCATGGCATAGCCATGAGTTTTGAAGGGCTCGTCGATACGGTCGTTTTGATATATTATGGGCCAAAAAACTCCAAATGACGCTCCTAATAGTAGAGACAAGTCGGCCCGAAATTCTTTTTTTCGTCCAAAACGTGAATTTCTGCCTAGGGTTCGGCCCCCCTAGGGTTCGGCCTCCTAGGGTTCAGCCTCCTAGGGTTCGCCCCCTAGGGGTTTGGTCATCTGGAGTGGTTTCGTAGCATGCAAGCATATCAATTTTTCTCTTTTCGCGTTTTCGTCAAGGAAAAATTTTAAGCCACACTTCATTATCCGAGGAAAAAACCAAGATGTACTCAAGGTATTGGGGCTCGGAAGATCAAAAAAAAAATTGATAAAGGTTCGGCCCCCCTAGGGTTCGGCACCCTATAGGGTTCGGCCACCACCTAGGGCGGGATCTCTCCTTAAAAAAAAAATTGATAAAGGTTCGGCCCCCCTAGGGTTCGGCGCCCTATAGGGTTCGGCTCCTATAGGGTTCGACCACCACCTAGGGCGGGATCTCTCCTTAAAAAAAAATTGAATTGAAAAAGTTCGTCCCCCTAGGGTTTGGCGCCCTATAGGGTTCGGCTCCTATAAGGTTCGGCCACCACCTAGGGGTTTGTTCCCATGCATACCTTTAAGGTTTTGTTGCTCTCTTAGTCCACGGTTTGGGACAAATGCTCCTTCACCGCGAAAGTTATAGCCTTGTTTTGAAGAATTCCGAGGAAAAAAGTCAATAATATATATATATATATATATATATATATATATATATATATATATATATATATAGAGGAAACAATTATGAGAAATTGGCTAAATGAAGACTCTAATAAAGGTGTGCCCCTAATGGTTTACAATTACCTGGTGTTGGATACCGCAAGAATGTCCTTGATGGTGAGACTTGCTAATGTGGCTGCAATGGTGAGGAACACACGTGTGTTCGTTGGCTCCTAGCAATTATGAGACAATCCTGAGAAATATGCACCCAAGTAGCACCTACTCAATCAGAAGGCATGCGACAATGGATTATGAATATGGACTTCTTACTTCTCCAAAATAAAGATAAGTAAAACCCTATAGGGAAGAATAGCTTATTTTCGAAAATAATAAAATTCAAGTTGATTTTATTCCCAATAAAAGGTAGTTTTCGAAAAATAGCTTATATATATATATATATATATATATATATATATATATATATATATATATCAAATAAAGATAGATTTTATTTTATTTCCAAAATAAATTTAGATTTTATTTCCAAAATAAAGATAGATTTGGTTTATTTCCCAAATAAAGAAAGATTTTATTTTGTTTCCAAAATAAAGAAAGATGAAGCCAGTTTCCAAAATAAAGAGAGATTTAATTTCCAAACCAAAATTAAGATTTTTATTTTATTTTCAAAATAAAATTAAGATTTTATTGTCAAAATAAAATTGAGATTTTATTGTCAAAATAAAATTGAGATTTTATTGTCAAAATAAAATTGAGATTTTATTGTCAAAATAAAATTGAGATTTTATTTTATTTCCAAAATAAAATTATGATTTAATTTGGTTTGATGAAAAAGAAAGATTTTGTGGACCACCCAAAATAAAGATTTCTTTTTAAATGTTGTTTGATTATTTTTCTTGTTTTCAATTTTCAGGAAAAATAAAGAAACAAATCCAAGGATTTGGCTCCCTAAGAGTTCTATTTACTAGGACCATGATCTTCAAGACCCGTAGAAGTGGAGTCACGCAAAATATACTCAAAAGTTTGATGTATTCTTGCACGATCGTCTATTTGGAAATGCGACTCTCGCGCAGGGGGCAAATGTGGGCCCATGTGCAAAATTAGGGTTCACATAACCTAATTAAATTAAATGCACAATTAGGGTTCCATGACCTCATTAAATGTGCAATTTAGGGTTCGCATAACCTAATGGAATGAAGATGGAAAAGTCAGAAATAAATGTGCCAGACCGGGAGAAGCCTCCACGTGTCCCGAGGCGGAAGACTCATGGTGGCGGCTCATTTTTGGAAATTGATTGAGGGATTGGATTGGTGGCTAGAAGGACAGGGCAATATGGGCATTACTTTAATGACTGAAGGGTATTTTTGGAATTTCATTGAGAATATGTGCCTAGCATGTGATGACTTAAGTCCAGGGAACTCTATAAATACCCCTTCCATTCTAGAAAGAAGGGGACTCTTTTGGTAGCTTAAGGCTTGGAGATTCCACCTAAAAACACTAACAAGATTCGAACACTCTCTCAACTCGAAGAACTGAAGAAGGCTCTTGGAATCCCAATAACCCTAACACGGTTCCCGGATTCTAGGGGTTCTGCCACGCGTCGTTGGAGCAATCGCCCACCTGTTGTTCTCCCCTCTACAACCAATCAATCAATTTCGTATTCTTCGTGGATTTCTCTCCTCCTCAGCCAACACGAAACCCTAACCCTAGCAAGACGCGATTTCCTTGCCCACAAGGACCAAACCCTAGCTAGGGAGGCAAGACCTAGAAGGATTCTTCCTTGGATATCTTGGGAAATCTTCTGAAAATCTATCCATATCTTGCTCAATCTTTGTTTCCTTAATTGTTTCTAGAAATTAAAGCAAGGAAGATCATCAAATATTATATAGCACTTAATCCAATTAGAAATAAATGAGAGTACATTTTATTAATTAATTCTCAAACTCTTTTAGGGATTAAGTAATAATATTTAATGTAACAATAATAAGACTCCTCTTATTAATTTATATTTAATATTTTCACAATATTAAATAATAAATATTAAGCTATTTAATTTATTCTATCACCATAGA
This sequence comes from Panax notoginseng, assembly GCA_016801055.1. Classification (NCBI taxonomy): domain Eukaryota; kingdom Viridiplantae; phylum Streptophyta; class Magnoliopsida; order Apiales; family Araliaceae; genus Panax; species Panax notoginseng. The sequence continues at coordinate 4,644,180 of CM029021.1, read as the reverse complement.
TTAAATTAAATACATTTAACTTATTATTACAATTATGTCATTTACTTTTTAAATAAATATTTTTCCTTTTAAGGTGTGACCATTTAGGTTCTCAATATTAAATCAGTTGTGAATAAATCAATTAGAATAATTTTAATCTTATTTAAATAAATAAAGTAATCTATTAATTTGTTTAAATAAATAACATTTATTCTACAATAAGGATAAGCCTCCTTAGCGATCAACGAATTTTCAGATAATATAGATTTCAACATTAATCATAAAAGAACCCTTGAGTAAATAATTACCGTACAATTCAATCCTTCCACCATATAATGTTCCAATTAAATATAAGACATGGAATTACTGTCAAGTCTTATTTTATTTAATTATATGTATTCCAATTCTCAAATGCACAACTTCAAATAATGCAAATTAGAAACTCCTTTCTAATTTCATTCTACCTTGGCCAATGACTATTGGGTTGTCATTTATCGAATCACATAGGACATTCCCTTCTTCTACTAAAAGCGGTAGATTCTTCGTTGATCATTCATTATCTCTATGTACTATTTATTACACCCAAGCATACCCTTCGATATACCCTAAAGGTCTTAAGGGACATGTCAAAGTATAACTCATCATACACAAGATACTATGATGATCTCAAGTCTAAGGATCACTTGTACTACTATCTATCCGGATTCACTAATCCCCTTTTTAGTAATCCAACGATCGGGAACAATTTTAGTTTGTGATCTATCTATGAATTTAGATCTCATTAGCATGATCATCATCATGATTATAAAAGTATTGCTCAAAATTATGATTTTATCACATATTATAAAATAGTGTCATGTAGATAAATTAAAAGCTTTTAATAAATAATTCTTTTATTAATAAATGAATAAATTGTTACAAACTATATTATTTATCATCAAACATGATTGGCTTGTATGCATACTATTTTCAGATGATCTTTTTCTTGTAATAGTCGTTTAGTGCCTATCATCATTATTTCATTTTGAATGATTTCGCCTTTTATAGTCCTTTTGAAATATTTCGGTGAAAATGTTTTCGTTGATTCATTGTAAGGCTTTAGATAATCTGGAACCCTTGATGTTGACGTTTAAGGCCAAGTGTCAGTTGCATTTTACTTTCCTGTCACGTCAGTCTACTTTCTCACCTAACTCCATATTAAGATGTCGCTTTCAGCAAAATATCCAGTACACACGTTATTCAATCTTTGATTTCTATCAAGGATCTTGAGAATGCATCGGGATCTTGATCAATACTTCTCTATTTCAGTCTTTTTGTCAAACATGACTTTAATCTATGATCAGTTGTCTGACGACTCAGTGATATTCGTGGAATTGAGCTCCACATTTTACCCTACTATGTGCCCTACGAATAAGTGCTCTACGATGCTTGAGAGGATTCAGTGGGCTTCTCTCGCATTCTCCTAATTCTTCACCAGCTTTACGATGTAGAAAACATCTCTACGATCTTGTTGTTCTCTTCGTAGCCTTACATTGTCAGCTGCTCCTTTACGATCTCTAGATTACTCTGTTTACTAGCTTAACATTTATGAACGACAGTGTACCTTTACGAGTTAGTCTTTGCATAACTATTTTTGATATCCTTTACCAGAAGAATTATGCTCAACATTATTTTAGTATGTTCTACAATCAGCCTTAGCTTGCTCGATCTCGAACTTATCTCCATGACTTATGAGACAAAGCTTTACAATCATTTATACTTTCAACGATCATTGAGTTTCTTCAGCGATTGATAGAACTGTTCTACGAGCTTTACTAGACTTTATGATTCTCTGTTCACTTTACTTTATGAAGTGATTTCTCTAATATGTGCAACTACTCTATGATTGAAATTACTTTACGATAACTGCAAATGATTTGCGCTATCTATCTGATGTACTATGATCATCCGATTACTCTATGACCCATCTTCATACTGCGAACTGGTAGAGTAACTTTAGAAATGATAAATTTCTAACAACTATACACTGGATTAACTCAACAAGATCAGCCTAAAGATTATTTTATCTTTCTAATCAAAGTCCTAATACATCATGATGTTATTATTAAGAACTTTACAAAATTTACTAATTGTACAAATATACATTAATCATTATTGTTATTTAAGCCCTTAGATTACCTTGCTTACAATTCTTAGATTGTGATCATGCAGAGTAACTCTACAATAAGATCAACATTACAACCTGGATCTTTTTAATCCAAGTCCTTGTACAATACGTTCCTCAAAAAAGACTTTACAAAACTTAGGAACAAATATACTTTAATGTGATTTTATCATCGCATTAATCAATTTTCATTAACCTTCATCCAACAATGATAAGTACATTAATCAACATCTAGTCACATTAGTGAATTTGCATTTATTAAACATATCACATACATTTTCCAACAAAACACCTTTTATGCTCACATAGTCACATAGCATGTAAACATATATAAACATTCAACAAGACATGAGCATATAGACATACAATCACATATGAGCACATAAACATATTGTCAATCATTACATTCATCATCAAATCACATAATCATATAAGCATATAAACATTTACACAATCATAGTAGTAGTCATCATCAAATCAATCAGACATCAACAAGTCTAAATCTAACTAATTAAGTCATTCAGACTGGTTCTTTTATAATTTTAAAACTCTTAATGCATTCTCAATGTGTCTGAATGTGTCTGAACGATTCATTTAGAAAATTGTGATCGAATTAGTAAGAAATAGTGTTAAATGATATTTTTATCTACCTACCCTCATAGACAATTAAAAGTTACATTTAATATCCATCTTTTTTTACTATTGTAAACAAATCTTGTTGTTTACAAATTATTTTTTTATTTTTTTTCTTTAACAAATTGGTCAATAATAAATTTAATGAATATTATTGTAGTCTTTTATTTTTGGTTTTATGGACTAATAGAATGTTATTTAAAAATTTTAGTGTTTATTCCTAAAATTATATTACTAATAATATACTCCATCAAAGATTGTTCACAAGTTTTTATTTAAATTTTCTTAAATAGCATTATTTATTTATAATTACATAATAAACTTGTTCATAATAGTCTAGAAGGTTAAAATAAGGAAATGCACGTATTTAGATTTTAGACACACAGTTATCAAATACTCTCTCCATCCCATGATAAAAATCTTTATTACTATTTTAGGTAGTCCCAAGTTAAATGTCTACTCACCTTAAATGATCTATTTTTTACAATAATTTGCCTATAATACCCTTATTATTAATTGTTATATTTCTATTCTCTATGTATATTTGTGGAGCATCACTAGAATGCGCAGAAAACTATGCAATTAAATGAGAATTTAAATATGGACAATTTTGTCATTTTATCCTCTTTCTTAATATGCTCAAAAAAATCAATCAAAACTTTTATCCTGGGACGAAGGGAGTATATCATTTCATTTTATATTCAGAACTTTTTCGTCATTCAGCTCATTCAAATTATCTTATACATTCAGAAGTTTTCATTCAGTTTTTTATCAAACAACACAACTCTAATAAATTTAATATAATTGTCATCTCATAACTCGTCTAAAATTCTATTAATTACGATTAATACCACCAAATAATTGTAAATGCACTCTAGTCCAAAAAATTTATAACTAAGCCCTTGCCTTATAAAAATTTATGTTGTAGCCCCTTCAATTATTTTCAAAGTAAAATAAATTAGGAATTGAATTCCTTGATTAAAAAAATTAAAAATACTGCAATTGGAATGAAATAAATAATATAGTTAGGGCAGGAATATTTAATTAAGATAAAAATAAATACTTTCTATATTCCAAAATATAAGGTTATTATTGACTTTTTTTGAAAACCAATTTAAAATATTTCACATTCAAAATTGATATATACTCGTTTAGAAATATAAAAATAAATTTTACATTCAAAAGTATTTTCTAGATAGTTAGTTTAGAACATAGGGAATATATATGTTGGAAGTTTAAATGTAAATAAGCAAATTATTCAATAAATCCCAATTGAAAAATAATTTATAAATCAACAAATTTCAAAATTAAATTAAATTAATATAAAGCCTTCTTAATTTCACCTCATCTCATATACGCAATATTTATTATCAACATAAATTTGTCATATGAAATAAGACGTTCAAATTTATCATTCATTCATCTTATAGTGCGCGTATACTTTTATGTTCAGTTTGTTGTTTTGTACACTAACTGCGCACAAACATTCAAAAAAACAAAAACAAAAACAAATACACAGGTCCAATACAAAGTAAGAAAAGTGGTTAGCATAAAATTTATTTTTGAATAAATTAGTTAATTGATATTGACACGTAATCGAAACTTTATATGTCAATATTCTATTAACCAACTTACCTAAAAATAAACTTGATACTAACCGAATCCCAAAATAAGACTCCCATATTCTTTTTTCTTTGTTAATGTACAGTTAGTAGACAACTGTTAAATCAACTGAGAATTATTTGTTGTGTAATTTCAACTGCTCAAGAAAATGGCAGTAGAATACATTTTAGCAATAGCAAGAAGAAAGGCATACAGGAAATGCAACAAATGATAGCTCCAGCCTCCATGCATGGCACATCATGTTGAACAATAATAGAGCAAATAGATGCATATAACACAGCACAAGATTAAATCAGTCATTTGATCCCCAATACATTGGAAAAAGATCATACCCACCACTTTTCGATGCAATGCTTAACATTAACAAGACTGATGATGTCTTGAACTACAGTACACAGCATATAACCAACTAGAAATTTACAAAAATTACTGTATGCTCTATAACCCTCCCACAGATCAGCCCTGCTTAAGGACTAAATTCAGTAATATTATCAATCAGACGTAGTTGACTTGTAATGAAATTCATCGATCGTAGAATATATCAAGCCTTCCTCTTCAAGAGTGTGGATAGATTCCCTAGCAAAGATAAAAATTGGACCAAATAAGTTGCTTAGCACGAGCACTAGCGTCTGTGTAAATGAGTTGTCTCGTGTGAGCATGTGTATGCAAGCGTGTAGCCACATGTTTGTATGTTAGAAACAGAAAACAAGGATAGAGAAAGAGGGAGAGTACATGAGTTTCTCTAAAGGAATTTTCAGCTCCTGGTGAATTACATCCCTATGTACACCCTTTTCAGATCCACTGCAAATATGAATTGATTCAGACAATCAGTTGCATGAAATCAAGAACAGGGGCAAAAATTAAATAAAACTGACAAGATTAAGCATGCATATAATAACATGAAGAGAAAAAGTAGGACCAAGTTACTTGAACAAAGTGATATCTTGAATTGGAAGAAATATTGGTTGACAAAACAGAGCCGTAATGTATAACTTACAAGCTTGAAGGTCGTTGAAGATAGTCTAGGACCATTTGGTCAAAGCCTTTGAGTCCATCAACACTAAGCTGTCAAAAGAAATACAGAACAGACAGATTTTGAGTCATGGCATATAAGCTGAGTGGGTTTATATGAAAGAAAACGAAGTACATATGTGGATCTCTTACAACATTTGGAACCGATGCCTGATACGCATTTGACCCATTGATCCCCTTCTGTGAAGGTGTGTTCAAAGCTGGATTAATCTCGGACTGAGTTGAAGTATCCCCTTGCAGCTACAACCAAATATATGACCGTCAGGACATGATGATATTTAAGTACCAATATACATCAATGTTCAAGCAATAGGGTGCATATGATTCACTTAAAGCTGAATTTTAGATGGAATACCTGCACACGGGAATTTTGTAAATGGAAGTGTATGCATTCGATGAAATGGTATGTGATTTCATCGAAGTTCGTCACAGGCCTAAAATATGGGCAGCAAGTGAGCAGTATCTTAAAACAACTGATGACTAATAAAGATGCGAGCCAACAGAAAGTAAGATAAACTAAATATTGACCAGTCACAAAACAGTTTCTATATAGATCATTCTGGCAGCTATACTATAGTTTGAACATGTTTCTTGATATCAAATATGAGAAAGAAGAAACTGGATCTTTCACAAATTAATTAAGTAGGATTATATAAATTTAAGATCAACCCTATTCCTAGGTTTCTTCAGAGAAAGAAAAATCTTAAAGTAAGCACAAAAGCATTAATACAACAATATTCAGAGAAATAGTTTCCATTTGTACCTAACAGAAAAGACAACTATTTGCTTTTTGCCCTGAAAGCTTCTTAGTCGTCCATTAACACGAACATAAATCCCATCTCTATAGCAATGAGAACAAAAAGGAAAAATCTCAAGAAATTCCCAATATTGCATTAATATAACAGTTTAAGACAAAAACATAAAAAGGTAAAAATTCTTTTCAATACAAATCTACCCCATCAACAAATCAGTGAAACAGATAAATCAATCACTCTCCCCCACTAGCAAGATATTTAAAAACTTACTGTATCACAGACATTTCCTTTGTGTCATATCCTTCGTTGACCCTTAAAGAAAGAGAAATTAAAACATAAAATCAGCACCCAACTCAATGCAGAAATATAGATTTAGGAAACCAAAATAGTTGAAATAAATTATGAAATATGTACCATCTGTTACAATCAATTCTGCCTGTTCCATCATCTAGAGTGAAACCAACATCAGTAACCCTTTCCACTTTTCTTGTAACCATTGCTACCACAGAAACCTAATCGAACAAAAATAGGTATAATGTATTAAATTGTTTAAAACAATGACGCTATTAAGAGGGTTTTACTTGTTTCAACATCACCTAATATCCAATTATCAGATTGCTCTTAAAAAGTATAAATCAGGTGTTATGTTCCCACTAAAATAAGGATCAGTTGTTCCTAAAAGACCAAATTAGAACCAAAGAAAATGAGAGCGCAAGTATAAATCCTTGATCTTATATTTGCAAGTATTCACAGCCCAAAAAAAACACGGTCTAATACATTATTTGAACTTAATGTTATGGACAACCAAATGCTATATTGCTATCTAGATTGCAACCGAACCCTTTTCTGATTGACAAAGGAAAAACTTACACCTCCATCCCAAAATAATAGTCCACTCTATAAAAAACATCTATATTAAAGTTGTTTTGATAAACCTCTAATTGCAACCGCCATTATGAGTACAAAAGAAAATTTTTTCCTCAGTTGAGTATAACTGCAATTCTGCAAGGACAAGGAAGCTTCCCATCAAGTACAATATGTTGGTGTACACTCTCAATAGAGCCAAGTAATATTTGAAACCCCTTGCCTTGTTTACTAATAAAAAAAAATTATCCACTATTCTTCTTCTTAGGAGCTCACTAAAGCTCGAGTTGGGTATAATATAACATTGTTAATAGTCAATTAAAACTCCCAACTCAAATTAAATAACATACTGCAGATCTAAAAGCTAGGTCTAGCTAATCACTATTAAAGGGAAATATGAAGCATTATGTTTTTTAACTTCCTCCTTTCCAAACTTAGAGATACATTGACTATTTTTTGCCAATTTGCAAAATCCTAACATTGAAAACAAATACAATTTTTTAGTACAAACTAATATATATGCTATAAGTTACTCCCTCCTATCCAAAATTAGATATACATCTTTAAAATGACAAATTTTAAGGATAATTTTACTTTTCAAAAGATATCCATAATATTTAGTAGAAATATAATAACAGTGGCAGGGTAGTACTCAATCAAGATATAAGTAATGGGAAATTAGAAACTTCATGTATCTTCATAATCCATAAAAATAAAAATAAAAATCTCTAATTTTAGAAGGGAGAGAGTAATTAAAAAGCAATACTAATGGTCATATTTGTTGTTTTTAAAACTTAAAATTGATTTGTATTAATTTTAAATTTTAAAATTTGGTAAATTGACTTCAAAAAGTATGACTATATCTCCAGTTTTGGACAGATGTATTATTTCTATAAGGTGGAATCTCATTTTCAGGTACATACAAAGGTGTACTCTGATTTGGGAATCTACACAAAGGTGAGAGAAATTTTATGAACAGATTGTTGGAAATTTCTTACGTTGGAAACATCAACTCCGGCAACAAGAAAATTAGATTTTTCATCACCAGATTGAGAAGCTTCGATAATTTTCTTCACTGTAACCGGTATTGTTCCGGGAGCATCACGATTCTGCAAAATCAGAGAGAAAAATATCAACAAAAGTCACCTTTCATATATATATATATATATATATATATATATAAACGTTTCGGTCGCCATAAATGGAAGAAAAAAAAGAGAGGAAAAACCCTTACTTTGGCCGGAGAAACCCCGGAATCAGTCGCCTGAGATGACTGAGAGAAGTTGAAGTTACCATCGAATTGGCTCGATGAGAACATGATTGGAAATCTAGAGAGAGAAATCGGAGGGAGAGAGAGAGAATGCGAAAGCAAATTTGAAATTGAGACGATCAGATGAAGAGTCGGCTTTGGGGATTTTTAGTATATCAGAATTTAAAGGTGGGTTCCCTTTTCCCGCCAATTTGTGATGGTTTTTTCCCGCTTTGCATATATGCGGTCAATTACAATAGTAACCCTATCAAATTGTACTCCTAGAAGAAAAAATAAAATCTCCTTTGTAGATTTGTACTCCCCCGTTACTTAATATAATTTATATTTTAGAGTTGTGCACAAGTATTAAAGAAATAATTATATAGCATTAAATATAATATCAATTGTCTATATTATTCTTGTATTGAAAAAAAAATATTATTTATTGGGTAAAAAATAGTAAGAGAACCAAAGTTATATTTATTACTTGGGGTAATATTGGAAATTAAGCAATTAATACTTACTTGAAATTCTCAAACGACTTATATTAAGAAATAAAAATAATTCTCTAAAACGACCTATATTAAAGAACAGAGAGAGTAAGTATTATGAAATTATTTTTCTTCTTGTCCTCGTAAATTTAGTTATACAAGTTTGATAATAAGGTTTTTAATTAAAATCAGATCATTTATAAAACCGAAAAAGGTACCGGTTGGATGGGTCACTGGTTCCACCAGTGGTCGAACCGCTATCGATCTAGTTAAGGCTTCTTGGTGATTTGTAGAGCATATATTCCCAACAAGCTATAGCCTTAAGAATGAACTTATTTTGACTTTGGACGAGCAAATTATGAAGTTTTGAATTAGAAACGTTAAAATCGGTTAAATCTGGAAAGCGTGTAAAGGCTGAAAATTTGGGGCTACCAGGCGCTTGGAGTGAGCAAAAAGCGAATAAAATCGAATTACCGGACCAAATTTTTTTAACCGAAATTTTTCGGTTATTCGGGTAGTTTTTGTAATTCGGTTATATCCGATTTTATTTTTGATTTTTGAGTTCGGGTTTGATTTTTGAATTTAAGCTATTCGGTTGAACGAATAACTGAACCATTGATAAAAAAAATTAAGCCTTAAAAGGTTAAAACAGTAATCTCAAGAGTCTGATCTCTTATGAATCATCATCAGTCATCTCTAGAATCTGATCTCAAAACTCTTTGATCTCTTACTCGCTAAAACTCTCTGATCTCAGATTTCAAATCTCTCAATCTTTAGTCTCTAAAGTCTTCTCTCATCTCTCACTCTCTACCCTAACAAAAAAACTTACAAAATCATAAATCGACTAAATAAATGTAGAATTAGTTAGATTTGGGCATGAAATTCAATTGGTCCCGAACAAATAAGTATAAAATTATATGTAATCGAATCGATTCGAATCCACCCTTAGCTCTGTTATTTGCGCTTCTCTTTGTTAGGTTTGGAAAAATAAGGACTGGTTTTATATTGCTCACAAACTGTTTGATAATATGCGCAGCTAGAAAGGTATTCTTTCTCCCAAAAGAAGTTAATGGGTTTTGTGCTCTTAAGCTTTTTGACTACTGAATGTTTGTGATATGGCTATTGTATTACCTTCAGGGAAGGTATTCTTTCTCCCAAAAGAAGTTAATAGTTTTTTGTGCTCTTAAGCTTTTTGACTATTGAATGTTTGTGATATGGCTATTGTATTACCTTCAGGGAAAGTATTCTTTCTCCTAAAAGAAGTTAATGGTTTTTTGTGCTATTAAACTTTTTGACTGCTGAATGTTTGTAAATATGGCTATTGTATTACCTTCATTTCGATTATTAACCGAATAACTGAATAGTAAATTCGGTTATTCGGTAATTCGGTTAACAGTTTGGATATAAAAATTGTATAAATTTCGATTTTCAGTTATAACCGAATAAGTTATTCGGTTCTGTTATAACTGAATGCTCAGCCCTACCAGGCGCATCGGAGCCGGCCGCTGCGCAGGGAGGGCAAGTTGTATAAGCTGGGTTATCGGCGTGCGGTTTGAGCATTTGCATATACATGTCAAACATGCGAGCGTTGTAATGATCGAGAATTTTATATGATTATATATTTAAATTTTTACGAATAATATTTTTTTTTATCTTGAGCTTATAAGTGAATATATGTTATGAGATATAAATTAAATAAGATAGTTAATTTATAATTTGATAAAGGAAAAGTAAGATAAGCTTATGTTAAAAATTAACATAGCTTGAATGTTAGCCTTAAATGGTAAATGAAAGGATTTATAATCTTTAAATGATTAATTAGTATTACTAATGTAAAGTAATAATATGAATATGGAAATAGATGTGTAATAACTTATTAAGCTAATTAGAGCTAATTAAGTTAATGAATTAATGGAACAAAAAGGAAAGCCAAGAAATAAGAATATAAATGCTAAATGTTAAACATCATGAGTAAGACACAATGACAGCTAAATTACCATGTGCATTTTTTTTATAAAAATCCATGCTAATTTGTCCTCAAATAGGATGAATAAACTAGCAAAAATGAGCGCAAAATGACAATTTCAGAAATCAATTTTTCTCACATCAAAATGTTTAGCATGGTAAAATACAAGTATTCACCAAGTCTGTTCATTTTTATTAAGTCATCTATGCATACATATTTGATACATTGCATTTAAACCCATACTGCATGAAATCTAACATTTTAAAAAGAAAGGATGTAAATGTTACCAGAGTTGTGCAGAACGATTGTACAGTGACAGAGTTCGCGAAAAACAGCTTGAACCGAGTAGATCCAAGAGAGAATTTTTGAATTTTTCAGTAGGTTCAAGTTGAAAATGACTTTTTAAGGGCCTGGGGGAATTTAAATCCACATGCTGTCTGCCACAAGTCTACCTGCAGCAGCCATAGGTAGACCTACGACAACTTAGGGTGGGTCCCACCCCCTCCTGCTCGATCAAATTTGAGCTACAATGGAGTCCCCTGAAGCCAAAAAGTCAAATTAGAAAAAAAAAGGTTCTACGCGATTGAGCAGAAAGGGCCTGAAATCCTGAAACAAACAACTAAACTTCGGAAGTCTGAAAATCTTTTGTAAACCGTTGGTGATAACTCCAGCGTAGCATCGAAGAGGGATCCGGTGATTCAAACCATTGGCGATAGCTCCAAGGTAGCATCAGGGAAGGGTCCGGTGATAAAATCTGTAAAACTACTTCAGCGAAGATCAGAGTATCTGATATTGCAAACCATTGGTGATAACTCCATCGTAGCATCGGGAAGGGTCCGATGATGCAAGCCGCTGAGAACTACTTTAGTGAAGATCAGGTTATCTGATATTAGAAACCGTTGGCGATAACTCCAACGTAACATCGGGAAGGGTCTGATGATGTAAGCCGTTGAAAACTACTTCATCGAAAATATCAGTCTCTTTGATATTGTAAACCGTTGACATCAACACAGGGTAGGCATCGAGAGAGTTCAGTGATGATCAACCTTTGTAAACTACCGTTCAAGTAGGCATCGAGAAAGTTTGGTGATGTTCAACCTCGGGAAACTACCGTTCGAGTAGGCATCGAGAGGATTTTATGATAAGTGATCATGGAAAGCTCTACCCCCAACAGAAACATTGGCATCAACTGGATAGAAATCCAAACCGTTTGTGACAATACCAGCGTAGCGTTGGGAGAGATCCGATGAGGCAAACTGGTGCATACTATCATCAGGATAAGCATTAAGAATCCCCAATGAGGTTACCCGAAAAAAAAGGAATATCCCCAGCTGAGGTAAAACAAGAATGTGTATCTGGGAAAGAGATTGTTGGTAACAACTCTAATATGAATTCGAAAAATTTCGATGGTATCTGTAAGACCCCAATTTTTATAAATAAAGATGAATTTTCTATAAATATCATTTTTGAATATTATGGAGTTAATTTGATATAATGTTATAGTTGTGGGTAATATTTATAAATTTTGCAAAGTAAGCAAGTTGTTATAAAATATTCGTTTGGTCGGAGAATATTCTTTTTGTCGGAGAATATTCGTACGACGGCACAATCATTGGTGGACCCCACAACGGAATTATTGTCGGATTGAGAAAACGACAGAATTATCTTTCTATAAAAATAACGGCTGAGGTGTTACCGTTAAAACCGTTAAAACTGTTGAACTACTCGGTAGTAAAAGTACAGTAATACGCGTGGTTGCATAGTAGCACACGGTATTGATTATTGATGCTTACGTGAGAAGTCACTCAGCTATACTCAATTATTGCTACAGTAATTGCTGCATCATATCTCTTAAATTATTGTCATAGTATCATCTGTATAATATGCTATATTATTAAATCAATAATTGAGACGTTGTGGTAAGTTTGGTTATTTTATGGGGGGCCATATGTCATCATCTAAGAGTCTCTTCGTCAATAGTAATTACCGTCGTCAATAGTATTTACCTTGGTCAATAGTAATTACCTTCGTCAATAGTATTTACCTTGGTCAATAGTAATTACTTTCGTCAATAGTAGTTGTCCCTTCAATATTACCAAGAGTCATTTGACCCTTCGTTAAGACCAAGAGCCACCCTCAGTTTTTCTATAAATAGAGGCCTAGGGCTTCATTATTTTTCACGAATTCATTCAAGCTATAGAGAGAGAAAGTATAGAGAGAATAAGAGAGAGAGAATAAAAGTATTCTGCTACATCACTTTTTCAATATCCAGTTCTTTTAAGGTAGGGAATATTATTTCTTTTATATTCATGAAGAGAACTTCTGTTATTCCATTTGTTATTATTCTGTTGGAATAACCAGTATACGCGGTCTACCCTATACTTGGTGACATTCTTCTATTATTCTGTTGGAACATCCTGTCTGTGTGTTTTACACCGGACCTGGTTCCGTTTATTATTCTGTTGGAACATCCTGTCTGTGTGTTTTACACCGGACCTGGTTCCGTTTTATTATTATTCTGTTGGAATATCCTGTCTGTGTGTTTTACACCGGACCTGGTTCCATTATTTATTATTCTGTCGGAATATCCTGTCTGTGCGTTTACGCCGGACCTGGTTCCATTATTTATTATTCTATTGGAATAACCTGTCTGTGCGGTCTATCGCATGCATGGTGATTTCTTTTGTTATTCCATTCTTTATTGTACTCAGTTGGTTAAGTTTTGACTTCTATACTCCATGAAATTTGTGGAATATCCTTGATAGTTGCGTTTCATCCAGTATTTTTCAAGAAAATATTCTTCTAAGCATTCTTGAATTTTACTCCACAATGCAGTATCATGTTGACAATTTGGACGTTGTTAATTCCTGGATAAATTAATTCTTGAACTTGTTTTATTGAATTCTTATATCATTGTCATCATCCTCATGTTTATAAAATGTTGAAAGTCATCTGTGGCATGTAGTGCATAGATGGACTTGGTATGATTATGACCAGGGATTATTCGGTATAATCATGACCGTAATGTTACAAATGATGTGGTAAAAGTCCTCATTGGCCCGTAGTGCATTGATGGACAGTTGTTGGCATGATCATGACCATTAATGAATATACGAATATCCTTGGCCGTAGTGCAGGGGTGATTCGATGATGTGGATTATTTTATTAAGCTGAGTCTCAGCGATAACAGTGTTGAAAAACCTTTTAAATCATAAAAGATAGTAGAGTTTATTTTCTACTTGACTCTTTTAATGGATTGCTTGTTCCGCTGCAGTTAAACTTGATGTCTATTATATTTTATCAGTTTAACATTGTTGAAGGCTAATGATAATTTATTCTGCATTATCTTAGTCATAATATTTCTTACTGGGCTAGTTGAGCTCACCCTTTCTTTCACTGTTCTCTTCAGGAAATGAGAACGTAGCTGGGACAAGTCGGGGAACGGAGTGATGGTCCGAAGATAGTATTAGTTAGTAGTCCTCACTATTCTATGTAATGGTGTGTTAATAAATGTAATGAGGACTCCTTTTGAGTATGAATACTCTCTAGAAGATAATATTTGTATTCAAACTCACAGTTTATGTTTTGTCGTATTGTACACGACAGTTGTATTATTAAGTTGTATTTGTATTCTGTACTATGTATCTGACGACTCAAGATGGGTGATGTATACCTAATTTTGGGGGCGTCACAGTTGGTATCAGAGCTTAGGGATATGATCCCTGGCTAAGATGTGAGAATAGAACTAGGAGGGGAGAGACGGGGAATTCCTTCGCTAGTATGACATACCTAAGTTTATTTGCATGGTATTTAATTGGTCGGTCATAATATAAGGATAATATATGACATATCAATTAATTTTTATTTTGTGGCAGTATCTGAAAATGGCATCTGAGAACGTTGAGAATAGCAATGGAGCACAGACGACTGTTGATTCACCACATATCAATAATCAGGATAATGTGCATCAGGAAGGTGTCAATCCTCATGCAAACAACAACACTGACCAAATGATGAATGATCAAATGTTCAGAGGCTTTATGCAATTCATGCAACAACAGGTGAAAGCGGCTCCTGTCCACAACGTAGGTGGAAATACTGGAAACTCTCTGGCGGTCACCGCTAAACAGTTTAAGGAGCTGGGACCACCGGAGTTTAAGGGAGAACCCAAACCACTTGTAGCTGAAACATGGATAAAGCAGATCACCAAGATATTTGATGTCTTGGGTTGCTCCGAGGAGCAAAAGGTTCCCTTTGCCGCCTTTATGTTGCGAGGAGAGGCAGATTACTGGTGGGAATCGATAAAGCGTACTCAACCTGCCGCACTGAAGATGTCCTGGGAGAAGTTCCAAGAGCTGTTTAACGACAAATACTTTCCCGAGAGTATTCGTCACATGAAGGAGGTGGAGTTCATCAAATTGGAGCAGAATAATATGACCGTGTCGCAGTACGAGGCAAAATTTGCGGAGTTATCCCGGTTTGCGTCCCACCTGGTGGATAATGAAGAAAGAATGACGCGGATGTTTTTAAGAGGTTTGAAGCCGGAGATACGTCAACATCTTGTTTCTCATAAACTGTGTTTGTATTCAGATGTTGTAAATAGGGCTCAGTTGGTGGAGCGCGATAACGAGACAACGCAACCAAAAGAGAGCAGCCGGCAAAATGATAATACCAGTGAGAGCAGTCATCGAAGCGGTGACAACAAGCGTGGAGGGAATCAACAGGCCAGAAATGGTAACCACTTCGGTGGTAATCAGGGCCAAAACAATAAGAATGGACATTTCAAGAAGAGGAGATTCAACAATGATGGAAAGACGTCAGCACCAGCACCTGTCGTTAAGGAAGGAGAACGACCACCTATCATATGTTTCAAATGCGGAGGGGAGGGGCACATCAGTCCAAACTGCGCGATGCCGTCCAAAGCATGTTATAATTGTGGAAGAGAAGGTCATTTAGCCCGATTTTGTCGTTTACCGAAGACAAATTCAGCTAGGATGGAGGCACCAAAAGCCGTCCCAGAAAAGTCAAAACCGGTTGTGCAAGGGAGAGCGTTTGTTGTGAACTCCCAGAGAGCAAGGAACCCGAATGAGGTCATCACGGGTAAGCTTATTATAAACTCTAAAGAAGTTTATACTTTATTTGATACCGGTTCAACCCATTCTTTTATTTCTCCTACTTGCGCTCATCGATTAAATTTGATTCCGGAGAAATTAGACTTTGACTTATCTGTGGAAACTCCGTTGGGAGAAACCTTCATTACCTCCACTGTTTATAAGTCTTGTTTGGTTCAAGTTGGTACCCACACATTACCTATCGATCTGATTTCATTAAAAATACTTGCATTTGACGTGATTCTAGGGATTGATTGGTTAACTACTCATTATGCAAAAATTGATTGTTTTCGTAAGGTTGTTAGTTTTCATATTCCTAATCGACCTATTATGCGAATTCAAGCAACCAAACCATTAAAATCAATCGCTGTCATCTCAAGCCATAAAACTATTCGTTTATTGAAAAACGGATGTCAAGCTTTCTTAGCTCATGTCACAGATCTAAACAAAAATACGTCAGTTTTGAATGATATTTCTATTGTTAATAAATTCCCTGACGTATTCCCTGAAGAACTTCCTGGCCTACCCCCAGAGCGTGAAATTGAATTTTGTATCGATCTTGAACCCGGTACAAAACCCATTTCCAAAGCCCCATATCGAATGGCTCCTATTGAACTTCAGGAGTTAAAGATCCAACTGCAGGAATTGTTAGACATTGGCTTTATTCGTCCTAGTACTTCTCCTTGGGGAGCTCCTGTTCTATTCGTGAAGAAGAAAGATGGAAGTATGCGACTTTGTATTGATTATCGGGAGTTGAATCATGTCACCATCAAAAACAGGTACCCATTGCCACGTATTGATGACCTGTTTGACCAGTTGCAAGGAGCACAATTCTTTTCAAAGATCGATCTTCGTTCTGGATATCATCAGCTGAAGGTTAGAACTGAGGATATTCCAAAGACGGCTTTTAGAACTCGGTACGGGCATTATGAATTCCTAGTCATGTCCTTTGGATTGACTAATGCTCCTGCTGCCTTCATGGATATGATGAACCGGGTATTCAAGGAATATTTGGATCACTTTGTGGTCGTCTTTATTGATGACATCCTTATTTATTCCAAAAGCCGTGAAGATCATGAGCAACACTTGAGGCTGGTACTCCAAAAGCTTCGTGAATACAAGCTTTATGCCAAGTTGAAGAAATGCGAGTTCTGGCTGGAGGAGGTAGCATTCCTTGGGCACGTAGTATCAAGTCGTGGAATATCGGTTGACCCGGCAAAGATTGAAGCTATTCAAAGCTGGGAGCAACCTAAATCAGTGACCGAGGTACGTAGCTTTCTTGGTTTAGCTGGTTATTATCGGAGATTCGTGGAAGGATTTTCTCGAATCGCTACTCCATTAACTCAGCTGACTCGGAAAGATACAAAGTTTGGTTGGAGCGAAGAATGTGAGCAGAGTTTTCAAGAACTCAAGAGGAGACTCATTTCAGCACCTGTTCTAACAATACCATCTGGCTCGGAGGGATTTGTCATCTACAGTGATGCTTCGAGCAAAGGGTTGGGATGCGTTCTCATGCAACATGGAAAAGTCATAGCCTATGCATCAAGACAACTCAAGGAATATGAGAGGAATTATCCTACTCATGATCTAGAGTTGGCAGCTGTTGTCTTTGCACTTAAAATTTGGAGGCATTACTTGTATGGGGAGAAAGTGGAGATCTTTACGGATCATAAAAGCCTCAAATATTTCTTCACTCAAAAGGAACTCAACATGCGACAACGACGTTGGCTTGAACTGTTGAAAGATTATGATCATACCATTCAATACCATCCTGGAAAAGCGAACGTGGTAGCTGACGCATTGAGTAGAAGATCATATGCGGGTACAAGTGCAATATTAACAACGCAA
This sequence comes from Panax notoginseng, assembly GCA_016801055.1. Taxonomy (NCBI): domain Eukaryota; kingdom Viridiplantae; phylum Streptophyta; class Magnoliopsida; order Apiales; family Araliaceae; genus Panax; species Panax notoginseng. The sequence goes on along the minus strand of CM029021.1, from coordinate 4,626,465 downwards.
AGGCCCATTTTGTGTGACTTGCAAAGGATGGAGATAGAGTTGAAGACTCCAGGGACCCATGTGATGATGGCGAATATACGAGTAGAACCGACTTTAATCGATAAAGTTAAAGCTGCTCAAGCTACAGACCTGGAGCTGATGCGTATGAGGAAGAAAGTGCAAGAAGGTGTTATGCCGGAAGCAAGAATCGATGAGAAGGAATACTTCGAGTCAACTCCAGACTTTGTGTTCCTAACAACCCTGATTTAAAGTATGAAATCATGATGGAGGCGCACAACACACCGTTTGCAATCCATCCTGGAAGTACCAAAATGTATCATGATCTTCGTCATACATTTTGGTGGAGCAATATGAAGAGAGAGATAGCGTTGTTTATCTCAAGGTGTCTAACTTGTCAACGAGTCAAAGCGGAGCATCAAGTACCAAAAGGTCCATTGCAACCACTTGAAATTCCAGAATGGAAGTGGGAGCACATTACCATGGATTTCGTTACCGGTCTTCCTAGGGTTTCTCAAGGTATTGATGCGATTTGGGTCATTGTTGATAGATTGACCAAGTCTGCTCATTTCTTACCGATACGAGAAACTTATACACTTGAACGTCTTGCTCGTATGTACATAAACGAGATTGTAAGACTGCATGGTATGCCAGTATCCATAATTTCTGATCGAGACCCAAGATTCACTTCACGATTTTGGGTTAGTTTACAAAAAGCTATGGGCACGGAGTTACGATTTAGTTCAGCATATCATCCTCAGACGGACGGACAATCAGAGAGGACTATTCAAACTCTTGAAGATCTATTAAGACTCTGTGTCTTTGACTTCAAGGGAAGTTGGGACAAGTTCTTACCATTGGTGGAGTTTTCCTACAACAACAGTTATCAAGCAAGTATTGGCATGGCTCCATTCGAAGCATTGTATGGAAGAAAATGTCGTTCTCCAGTATGCTGGGATGAGGTGGGCGAAGCAACGTTGTTGGGACCGGAGTTGGTACGTATGACTACAGAAAAGATTCAAACGATCCGACAACGTATAAAAACCTCACAAGATCGACAAAAGAGTTATGCTGATCTTCATCGAAAGGACGTGGAATTTGATGTAGGAGATCATGTGTTCTTACGTGTTGCTCCATGGAAAGGAGTTACGAGATTTGGAAAGAGAGGAAAGCTAAATCCTCGATTCATCGGTCCATTTTTAATCCTCGATCGAGTAGGAACTGTGGCTTATAGACTCGCTTTACCGCCAAGTATGTCTCGTGTTCATAACGTTTTCCACATATCCATGTTACGCAAATATGTGGAAGACCCGAACCACATTATTGAGTTAGAACCGGACGAAATAGCGGAGGATTTGACGTATGAAGAAGTTCCTGTTCAAATCTTGGATAAGAAGGAACATATTCTACGCTCCAAGGTTATACCTCAAGTCAAAGTTTTGTGGAGAAACCACGATGTTGAGGAAATGACTTGGGAGTTAGAATCAGAAATGAAATCAAGGTATCCTTACCTCTTCGACATACCAGGTACGTACCCTAATTTCGAGGGCGAAATTTCATAAGAAGGGGAGGTTGTAAGACCCCAATTTTTATAAATAAAGATGAATTTTCTATAAATATCATTTTTGAATATTATGGAGTTAATTTGATATAATGTTATAGTTGTGGGTAATATTTATAAATTTTGCAAAGTAAGCAAGTTGTTATAAAATATTCGTTTGGTCGGAGAATATTCTTTTTGTCGGGGAATATTCGTACGACGGCACAATCATTGGTGGACCCCACAACGGAATTATTGTCGGATTGAGAAAACGACAGAATTATCTTTCTATAAAAATAACGGCTGAGGTGTTACCGTTAAAACCGTTAAAACTGTTGAACTACTCGGTAGTAAAAGTACAGTAATACGCGTGGTTGCATAGTAGCACACGGTATTGATTATTGATGCTTACGTGAGAAGTCACTCAGCTATACTCAATTATTGCTACAGTAATTGCTGCATCATATCTCTTAAATTATTGTCATAGTATCATCTGTATAATATGCTATATTATTAAATCAATAATTGAGACGTTGTGGTAAGTTTGGTTATTTATGGGGGGCCATATGTCATCATCTAAGAGTCTCTTCGTCAATAGTAATTACCGTCGTCAATAGTATTTACCTTGGTCAATAGTAATTACCTTCGTCAATAGTATTTACCTTGGTCAATAGTAATTACTTTCGTCAATAGTAGTTGTCCCTTCAATATTACCAAGAGTCATTTGACCCTTCGTTAAGACCAAGAGCCACCCTCAGTTTTTCTATAAATAGAGGCCTAGGGCTTCATTATTTTTCACGAATTCATTCAAGCTATAGAGAGAGAAAGTATAGAGAGAATAAGAGAGAGAGAATAAAAGTATTCTGCTACATCACTTTTCCAATATCCAGTTCTTTTAAGGTAGGGAATATTATTTCTTTTATATTCATGAAGAGAACTTCTGTTATTCCATTTGTTATTATTCTGTTGGAATAACCAGTATACGCGGTCTACCCTATACTTGGTGACATTCTTCTATTATTCTGTTGGAACATCCTGTCTGTGTGTTTTACACCGGACCTGGTTCCGTTTATTATTCTGTTGGAACATCCTGTCTGTGTGTTTTACACCGGACCTGGTTCCGTTTTATTATTATTCTGTTGGAATATCCTGTCTGTGTGTTTTACACCGGACCTGGTTCCATTATTTATTATTCTGTCGGAATATCCTGTCTGTGCGTTTACGCCGGACCTGGTTCCATTATTTATTATTCTATTGGAATAACCTGTATGTGCGGTCTATCGCATGCATGGTGATTTCTTTTGTTATTCCATTCTTTATTGTACTCAGTTGGTTAAGTTTTGACTTCTATACTCCATGAATTTGTGGAATATCCTTGATAATTGCGTTTCATCCAGTATTTTTTCAAGAAAATATTCTTCTAAGCATTCTTGAATTTTACTCCACAATGCAGTATCATGTTGACAATTTGGACGTTGTTAATTCCTGGATAAATTAATTCTTGAACTTGTTTTATTGAATTCTTATATCATTGTCATCATCCTCATGTTTATAAAATGTTGAAAGTCATCTGTGGCATGTAGTGCATAGATGGACTTGGTATGATTATGACCAGGGATTATTCGGTATAATCATGACCGTAATGTTACAAATGATGTGGTAAAAGTCCTCATTGGCCCGTAGTGCATTGATGGACAGTTGTTGGCATGATCATGACCATTAATGAATATACGAATATCCTTGGCCGTAGTGCAGGGGTGATTCGATGATGTGGATTATTTTATTAAGCTGAGTCACAGCGATAACAGTGTTGAAAAACCTTTTAAATCATAAAAGATAGTAGAGTTTATTTTCTACTTGACTCTTTTAATGGATTGCTTGTTCCGCTGCAGTTAAACTTGATGTCTATTATATTTTATCAGTTTAACATTGTTGAAGGCTAATGATAATTTATTCTGCATTATCTTAGTCATAATATTTCTTACTGGGCTAGTTGAGCTCACCCTTTCTTTCACTGTTCTCTTCAGGAAATGAGAACGTAGCTGGGGCAAGTCGGGGAACGGAGTGATGGTCCGAAGAATAGTATTAGTTAGTAGTCCTCACTATTCTATGTAATGGTGTGTTAATAAATGTAATGAGGACTCCTTTTGAGTATGAATACTCTCTAGAAGATAATATTTGTATTCAAACTCACAGTTTATGTTTTGTCGTATTGTACACGACAGTTGTATTATTAAGTTGTATTTGTATTCTGTACTATGTATCTGACGACTCAAGATGGGCGATGTATACCTAATTTTGGGGGCGTCACAGTATCAGCCATGAAAGTCATCCCTTACAGAAAGTAGGGAATGGTCATTGATACAACCTGTGGCAGCTAACCCCACAGAGGCATATAAAAGACATAGCATATCATACCAAACATTGCATTACATTTGCATTTATTATTTTTCCAGTGTCTAGCAATCTTTATCATGTTCATTCCATTGTATTGCGCAAACATGATAAAGAAGGGCATCTATAGACACTTAAAAATTCGCATTCCTGTGTACTAACCATGTAGGAGGGTAAAACCATCTATTATCCTCTAGAGACAACCCCGAAAAATCATCAAACTAGACCCCTAGAGACAACCCCGGGAAATCATCAAACCAGACCCCCTGAGATAACCCCGAAAAATCATCAAACCAGACCCCCGGAAACAGCCCCGGGAAATTATCAAACCAGACCCCGGAGACAACCCGGGAAACATCAAATCAAATTCCTCAAAGACAGCCCCGGGAAATATCAAATCAACCTCAAAGACAACCCTAAGGACAGACAGAAGTCAACAACAGTCAAACCCCAAAGATAACCCTGAGGAAAGTTGGTTACAGCACATCGCCCGAAAACCAACTCGGAATGGAAAAAGGGTAATTTTTTCAACTCAAAATTAAAACGAATCAAATTACTATGAATAAGGCTATACAGAACTATCACAGCAAACCCGAGTGAAAACTGCGCCAGACAGCCCAACGGACTGACTGCGAAGACTTGAAGATCTGGTCATGGACCCATCTTCCCGAATTCAAAAAAGGCCAAGTCTCATGTCATTGTGTAGCTCTCGGAAAGGTATGGCATGCCTCTATTAGATTCCCGGATTGTAAGTTATGAAGGTTCAAACAAACTACACATTGGTCGGAGTGCACGTACTTCGAGACAGCGGGGCCCACCAGGCCCAGCCGTAACTCTACATGCGACTGCCGCAGGTAGACCAAAGTGTAAGACCCCAACTTTTATGAATAAAGATTAAATTTTTCTCGAAATATATTTTTGAATATTATGGAGTGATTTTGTTATATTATTATAGTTGTGGGTAATATTTATAAATTTTGCAAAGTAAGCAAGTTGTTATAAAATATTCAATTGGTCGGGGAATATTCATTTTAACAGGGAATATTCGTACGACGGCACAATCATTGGTGGACCCCACAACGAAAATATTGTCGTAGTTAGAAAAGCAAAATTATCTTTTTATAAAAATAACAGCGAAAGTTTTACCGTTAAACTGTTGAACTACCCGGTGGTAAAAGTACAGTAATATGCGTGGTTGCATAGTAGCACACAGTATTGATTATTGATGCTTACGTAAAAAGTCACTCAGTTATACTCAATTATTACTACAGTAATTGCTGCATAATATCTCTCATATTATTGATTGTCACAGTATCAATATTTTATATTATCAAATCAATAATTGAGACGACAAAGTTATTCATATTATTATTTGCAATATTGACGATGTCTAGAAAGTTCTATCGAGGAGAGGTTTGGTCACCTAATTGCGCGCTAATAGGGAGCAATCCTTATCGGAAAGCCCTCTCTTTCTTGGGAATGATCTGGTTGTTAAATATTGTGAGTAATAATATTAATAATGATTAAGTTCGTATTGATTAAAGATGAAATTGATATTTTTATTATGTTGGGATTATTAGTGTTAGTGAAAATCGACATCTATTTCTATAATAATTGATGTCCGGAGGTTATATTGACCAATCGGGTAATTAATCGGATAAATGAGCAATTAATTGCTATTAATTCACATGCTTATAACTATTTGTTCACATGTATGTACTATTGATTCACATTCATGTACTATTAGGGGAGGTGGTGCAAGATTGATAATACTTGCATAACTAAATTAAAAATAGAGGTATAGATGAAGGTACTATACTGTAACTATTTTTTTCACCTGTATAGAACTATTGATTCACATGATGTACTATTAGGGAAGGTGGTGCAAGTTTGATAATACTTGCAGGACTAAATTAAAAATGAAGAAAAATTTGACGCCCCCAAAACAGGTATACATCACCCATCTTGAGTCGCCAAATACATGGTACAGAATATAAATAGAAACTTAAATATACAACATGAGTTGTGAGTTTTAATACAAATATTGTCTTCTAGACAGTATTAAAACTCTAAATAAGTCCTCAATACATTTATTATCACACTATTTCACAGAATAGTGAGGACAACTAATGCTATCATCTAGACCGTCACTCCGTTTCCCGACTAGTCCCGGCTACGTTCTCATTTCCTGAAGAGAACAATGAAAGCAAAAGGGTGAGCTCAATTAGCCTAGTAAGAAATATTATAATTAAGATAATGCAGAATAATTTATTGTTAGCCTTCAACAGTGTTAAACTGATAAAATATAACAAACATCAAGTTTAACTGCAGCGGAATAAGCAATCCATTAGAAGAGTCAAGTAGAGAATAAAATCTACTATCTTCTATGATTTAAAAGGTTTTTCATCACTTTTATCGCTGAGACTCAGCTTAATAAATAATTCACATCATCCCTACACTACAGCCAAGGATATTCATTAGTATCACGACCACAAATTATCCATGCACTACGGGCCAAGGATATTCGTGCATTCATCAATGGTCATGATCATGCCAACAACTGTCCATCAATGCACTACGGGCCAATGAGGACTTTTACCACATCACTTGTAACATTACGGTCATGATTATACCGAATAATCTCTGGTCATAATCATACCAAGTCCATCTATGCACTACTGGCCACAGATGACTTTCAACATAATATAAACATGAGGATGATGACACTAATATAAGAATTCAATAAAACAAGTTCAAGGATAAATTTTTAAAGATTTATAATTTAATTTATCCAAAAATCAATAACGTCCAAATTGTCAACATGATATTGCTTTGTGGAGTAAAATTTAAGAATAATATTATATCAAAATTGATTAGGACCGAAAAAAAATCAATTTTTATCATGAATAGTACCCCGAGTGAATAGTAACCGAGTGAATAGTACCCGTGAATAGTAACTTTGGGAATAGTAACCCCGTGAATAGTAACTCGGCATGAAAAAGTTAAAACTTATCAAGAATGCTTAGAATAATATTTCCATGAAAAGATACTGGATAAAGCGCAAATATCAAGGATATTCTACTAATTTCATGGAGTATAGAAGCCAAAATTTTAATAAAACGTGTAACACCCCCTTCCCGAAAAAGAAAGAGAGGTCACGTGCAAAGCACAACAAACCTCAAAATAAGTAAACAGAGCACTAATAACTTCAAAATATTATTAATGATATCCATCAATGAAGTACTAAATACAATTCTCCAACTAGAATCAAAATAATCAAAACTAAAAATTTAATCAACCTAGATGGTCAAGGCAACACTCTCATCACACTAGCCCTTAATCACCCCTGCAAACCTGCCGGAAGAAAAACACAGTATGAGCCAATTGCCCTGTACGGATACAGATATACAAAAGAAATACGAAAATAATTGAGACAAAATACTGAACAAAGCTTCAAGTGTATATACTGACAAAATATAATCTCCAAATATCTTAATGGAATATATCTGAATCAACATAATTGACGAAACCAATAGAAGAATAAAGAAATAACGAATTAAAGAAACTAACTCAATGAATTGAACTGAACAGAAACAAACAAAACTAATATAATGAAATAATAGGCTGAATCAAATGGTTGAGTTTAATTTCATACCGAGTGAGCTCAGAAATATACATTGCCACATAGGCAAGTCAAAACAATGCCACACAGGCAAGTCAAAATGATGCCACACAAGCAACCAAAATAATGCCACACAAGCAAATCGTACATTGGACCGTGAATCCAAATGTATGCAAATCGGATAGGTGTGTTTGGCAGAACATCACCAATCCGCAGAACATAAAACTAGGGTTAACCCATACGCCTCCCACAACAACACACCAAATGGCCCACTTCCTCCGGAGCCCAAAACGGAGACGCCGTGGACTAATCACACCGCCACGAAAAGTGTCATGTCTCTCGTGCCAAGACGACATGCCTGTGGTACCCCCACAGGTGGTTATAGCTCAGGTATACCCTACGGTATATTCTAATAAAAATACCATGTCACAACACATACGACATAATACCAACAAAAGGGTTCTATATGTACATGTTGAACCAAATCAAATTATAGTCACAAGGTTTCAAAAAGAAGGTAGCAACATGTACCGCTCTACAATTATCAAAATAAATAGTACTAAACATGATAACCTAATTCAAATAGTACAAATATGAGTCATATGTATCAACTCTAAAATGAAACTAATATATTTATTTCACAAGAAATAATTATGTGAAATCATAACAGAACTTGAAATATAGAAACAAACGAACAAATTAAATTTAACAAGAGTATCGTTGAAAGAGTACGGAATCCGTACCTGATACTTCCAAACCATTTATAGCACACTCCACAAGATCTTACCCTCAAATGCCAACGATATTAAATACGAAACGTTATTCGCAACCTAAACATATTCACCTCAAATTAAAAACAATCCAAACTAATAATTCCAAAATAATTCGTAATCTATTTAATATGCCTTTAATCATCGCTTTATATCAATTATTAATATTCCAAAATTTATATTTCAAATATAACTCTTTAAATTCCCTCCGATCGAACTAATTACACAAATTATTAAAATAAATTAATAAACTATGCGTTAAATTATTAATTACTAATTATTTTATTTTTATTTTTTTAAACTCATATTATTATTATTATTAATCATATTAATATAGTCAAAATCTGTAAATTTATAAATTCTATAACTATATACATCTATTGATAATTCTCTTCTGTCTGAACTGATATGATAGTGCTTCTTCGAAAAAAAAGGAAAAAAAAATCCAGCTAAACCCGAAGATAAAAAGTTGATAGCAAAGTTTGTCACCGTGGCTTGTAGAGATGATAGAGTTTTCAGACTATTTACGTAGCATCCCCACATTAATACATTGAAAAAATATGACTAAGCCAAACTTACTGAGCAAGTCACTATTAGGATTCACAATTCTTCATGTTGACTGCACATGTTATTACGATATATATTTCAGATTGTATTGCATAGCAAAAACATAAATTAAATCGCATATCAATAATTAAATACTCCCTCCGATCGAACTTTATTTGTCCTCCAAATTACCAATCTTAATTACTCTATTATCATCTTTTTTTTTAAAACTTGCATAAACTTAATTCCTGAAGCAAATCTCAACTTACAAAATTTAATTAGAACTTCACATCCTCTGTTGCAAAAATCAAACTTTACTAAAAATATAGATCTAATTAAATTGATAACTACTCCTAAACCAATCTAATAAAATATATAAGGATTATATTAAATTAACTATTAATCCATTTACTGACTCCTCGCCTGATTCACCAATTGGTCACTTGATGTAATACTATATATATATTAATTCACAAAATAAAGTATACTGATTCACAAAGTAATAATATTATCTTACTGAAAGAATCTTCTTCCATTTTGTTTTGTTCTTCCACAGCCGCTTTTCTCCCTTCTTCTCCTTCAGTTGCATATAAAGCGTATGAGAGTCTAATTAGGTTTTACTTGTTTACTTATATATCTTATTGTGTCTCCTAATTTTAATAGGATTTTAATATTACCTAAATACAAAATAGACCCAATTAGTATAAAAGTCCAAATTAATGTAATCACATACTTATTATAGTTCACACAAATTAAATACAATTTGACCCAACATAAGAAAAGCCCAATTAAAAATATGGATTTAAATATTATTTATTTACTTTATTTTTTTACCGGGTATTACATCACCTACCCCTTAAAAAAGATTCCGTCCCCGGAATCAAAAGAATAGAAAGTACCTAATTATCAAAAAGATACGGACAATCCGCTCAAATAGACTCCTCCATCTCCCAAGTGGTTTACCGCTCTGGATATTTTACCACAAGACTTTAACAAAAGAAATTATCTTTCTCAATTTTAATTTAATCAATTATTTAATTATCAACTAAAAGAATTTAATTTTTTTTCCCAAACAAAACAAGGAAGAAAAGAGGGAAACAAAAATCATTTACCTTTTCCAATTTAAATACAATTGTATACAATAAAATTAATTAATAGTTAATTTAAAAAAAATATGGGTTATTACATTTTTCACCCCTTACAAATAATTACGTCCTCGGAATTCAAATAAGCTACAAAAAAAATAATAATAATTTTAGTTACGACGTAGCGTCTCCATTTGTAATGATCAACACAGATAAGTCATCGGTCCACGTAATTATCAATGTACTTGTAAAAGATTTGTCAGGTACCGTATCAAGCCTTGGTAAGGTTGTTCGCGTTGCATCAAATTAGATCACATGATCCACCGTTGGTGCGGCTGTCGCTAATATCTTTGAGTTTAACCCTTGTAAACGTACTCTTCGGAACATAATTTGAAATCACAAAAATTTCTCTTCATTTAAATTCGATTCGAATACCCAAAATATTTAAAATTATTTTTAATTCATAAAATATTTATGTTTCACACATGACAAGGATCTAACAATTTATTTTTGTTTTATTTATTTATTTATTTTACATAAATTCATGCAAAACTTCAAGGATGTCGAAATAAACAAAACAACTCTACAAATTATATCTCTTCCTGAATCCTCAAGAGTTTCAAAATATTTAAACCTTAATCCAAATTAGTTTTCAAATATTATTACACCAAATAATAAAATATGAAAATCTCTTCAACACCGTATCAAACTCAAAATAACATATTCTACGATCTGCATAAGCAGCTATAACTATTCAAGATCTCTCAAAATTAATTGAATTTCATCACTTACTATCTAATCATATAATAAATCAATCCTCCCTTATTGCAAAGCATAATCCAATAAATTTCAATGTCTCCTCATACTATCACAATTAAACTTCATAGGACATAACTCCAATATCCTACTATGAAATAACCACAAAATTGATCATTAACTCCAAAAGATTAATCTAATTACCTCGAATATCAACAACTCAAATTACAAGAAATCCTCTATACTTAATAGTTTTCACTTTATCATAGTATCTCATCAATACACATATCTCAAATTATCCACAAGCTTAACATAAATAAAATCATCATCAAAATCAAATCCTCAATTCTAAGATCATAATAAATTGTCACCAAAAACAACTCTAACAAATAATTTCCCAAAATCAAAAACTCGCTTATACAAATACTCACATCATAATCATATAATCCTTTCTTAACTGTACAAAATATCCAATCACAATCATAATCGCATATTTATTCTCCTTAATGATATCCAATCACAATCCTTAACTAATATTATTGCTCCAGTGCATAACAATAATAATCTTAACAATGTATCTCACATTTCTCAAATCAACTACAACTCGAGGAGAGAATGGCACTTGGTCAAAATCAAGACCAACTAAACAAAGAACAAAATCGAATAAAATTCCTACGACGTCTACCCAATGATTTACCCACAACTCACAGGTCAAACCAAAATAGGTTTTCTACAAGAAAGAACCTAAGCTCTGATACCATCTCTATAACACCCCCTTCCCGAAAAGGAAAGGGAGGTCACGTGCAAAGCACAACAAACCTCAAAATAAGTAAACAGAGCACTAATAACTTCAAAATATTATTAATGATATCCATCAATGAAGTACTAAATACAATTCTCCAACTAGAATCAAAATAATCAAAACCAAAACTTTAATCAACCTAGATGGTCAAGGCATCACTCTCATCACACTAGCCCTTAATCACCCCTGCAAATCTGCCGGAAGAAAAACACAGCATGAGCCAATTGCCCTGTACGGATACAGATATACAAAAGAAATACGAAAATAATTGAGACAAAATACTGAACAAAGCTTCAAGTGTATATACTGACAAAATATAATCTCCAAATATCTTAATGGAATATATCTGAATCAACATAATTGACGAAACCAATAGAAGAATAAAGAAATAACGAATTAAAGGAACTAACTCAATGAATTGAACTGAACAGAAACAAACAAAACTAATATAATGAAATAATAGGCTGAATCAAATGGTTGAGTTTAATTTCATACCGAGTGAGCTCAGAAATATACATTGCCACATAGGCAAGTCAAAACAATGCCACACAGGCAAGTCAAAATGATGCCACGCAAGCAACCAAAATAATGCCACACAAGCAAATCGTACATTGGACCGTGAATCCAAATGTATGCAAATCGGATAGGTGTGTTTGGCAGAACATCACCAATCCGCAGAATAGAAAACTAGGGTTAACCCGTACGCCTCCCACAACAACACACCAAATGGCCCACTTCCTCCGGAGCCCAAAACGGAGACGGAGTGGACTAATCACACCGCCACGAAAAGTGTCATGTCTCTTGTGCCAAGACGACATGCCTGTGGTACCCCCACAGGTGGTTATAGCTCAGGTATACCCTACGGTATATTCTAATAAAAATACCATGTCACAACACATACGACATAATACCAACAAAAGGGTTCTATATGTACATGTTGAACCAAATCAAATTATAGTCACAAGGTTTCAAAAAGAAGGTAGCAACATGTACCGCTCTACAATTATCAAAATAAATAGTACTAAACATGATAACCTAATTCAAATAGTACAAATATGAGTCATATGTATCAACTCTAAAATGAAACTAATATATTTATTTCACAAGAAATAATTATGTGAAATCATAACAGAACTTGAAATATAGAAACAAACGAACAAATTAAATTTAACAAGAGTATCGTTGAAAGAGTACGGAATCCGTACCTGATACTTCCAAACCATTTATAGCACACTCCACAAGATCTTACCCTCAAATGCCAACGATATTAAATACGAAACGTTATTCGCAACCTAAACATATTCACCTCAAATTAAAAACAATCCAAACTAATAATTCCAAAATAATTCGTAATCTATTTAATATGCCTTTAATCATCGCCTTATATCAATTATTAATATTCCAAAATTTATATTTCAAATATAACTCTTTAAATTCCCTCCGATCGAACTAATTACACAAATTATTAAAATAAATTAATAAACTATGCGTTAAATTATTAATTACTAATTATTTTATTTTTATTTTTTTAAACTCATATTATTATTATTATTAATCATATTAATATAGTCAAAATCTGTAAATTTATAAATTCTATAACTATATACATCTATTGATAATTCTCTTCCGTCTGAACTGATATGATAGTGCTTCTTCAAAAAAAAAGAAAGAAAGAAAAAATCCAGCTAAACCTGAAGATAAAAAGTTGGTAGCAAAGTTTGTCACCGTGGCTTGTAGAGATGATAGAGCTTTCAGACTATTTACGTAACATCCCCACATTAATACATTAAAAAAATATGACTAAGTCAAACTTAATGAGCAAGTCACTATTAGGATTCACAATTCTTCATGTTGACTGCACATGTTATTACGATATATATTTCAGATTGTATTGCATAGCAAAAACATAAATTAAATCGCATATCAATAATTAAATACTCCCTCCGATCGAACTTTATTTGTCCTCCAAATTACCAATCTTAATTACTCTATTATCATCTTTTTTTTTAAAACTTGCATAAACTTAATTCCTGAAGCAAATCTCAACTTACAAAATTTAATTAGAACTTCACATCCTCTGTTGCAAAAATCAAACTTTACTAAAAATATAGAGCTAATTAAATTGATAACTACTCCTAAACCAATCTAATAAAATATATAAGGATTATATTAAATTAACTATTAATCCATTTACTGGCTCCTCGCCTGATTCACCAATTGGTCACTTGATGTAATACTATATATATATTAGTTCACAAAATAAAGTATACTGATTCACAAAGTAATAATATTATCTTACTGAAAGAATCTTCTTCCGTTTTGTTTTGTTCTTCGACAGCCGCTTTTCTCCCTTCTTCTCCTTCAGTTGCGTATAAAGCGTATGAGAGTCTAATTAGGTTTTACTTGTTTACTTATATATCTTATTGTGTCTCCTAATTTTAATAGGATTTTAATATTACCCAAATACATAATAGACCCAATTAGTATAAAAGCCCAAATTAATGTAATTACATACTTATTATAGTTCACACAAATTAAATATAATTTGACCCAACATAAGAAAAGCCCAATTAAAAATATGGATTTAAATATTATTTATTTACTTTATTTCGTCTTTTTTTTACCGGGTATTACAAAACGAGTATAGAACTTTCGCAGTTATTTTAAAAAAAATATTTTATAAAAATTTTAACCGCCAGGTATTCCAACAGTTAACGGTAAAACTTTCACCGTTATTTTATTAAAAATATTTTTGTCATTTTCTTAATCCGACAATAATTCCGTTGTGGGGTCCACCAATGATTGTGCCGTCGTACGAATATTCCCTGTTAAAACGAATATTCCCCGACCAATCGAATATTATATAACAAGTTGCGTACTTTACAAAATTTATAAATATTACCCATAACTATAACATTATATCAAATTCACTCCATAATATTCAAAAATGATATTTATATAAAATTCATCTTTATTCATAAAAGTTGAGGTCTTACAACCTCCACTTTTTATGAAATTTCGCCCTCGAAATTAGGGTACGTACTTGGTATGTCAAAGAGGTAAGGATACCTTGATTTAATTTTTTATTCTAACTCCTAGGTCATTTCCTTAACATCGTGGGTTCTCCACAAAACTTTGACTTGAGGTATAACCTTGGAGCGTAAAATATGCTCTTTCTTATCTAAGATTTTAACAGGAACCTCTTCATACGTTAAATCTTCCGCTATTTCGTCCGGTTCTAACTCAATAATGTGGTTCGGGTCTTTCACATATTAACGTAACATTGATATGTGAAAAACGTTATGAACACGAGACATACTTGGCGGTAAGGCGAGTTTATAGGCCACAGTTCCTACTCGTTTGAGGATTAGAAATGGGCCAATGAATCGAGGATTGAGTTTTTCTCTCTTTCCAAATCTCGTAACTCCTTTCCATGGAGCAACACGTAACAAAACACAATTTTCAATACCGAATTCTACGTCCTTCCGATGAAGATCAGTATAACTCTTTTGTCGATCTTGTGAGGTTTTTATACGTTGTCAGATCGTTTGAATCTTTTTCGTAGTCATACGTACCAACTCCGGTCCCAACAACGTTGCTTCACCCACCTCATCCTAGCATACTGGAGAACGACACTTTCTTCCATACAACGCCTCGAATGGAGCCATGCCAATACTTGCTTGATAACTGTTGTTGTAGGAAAACTCCACCAATGGTAAGAACTTGTCCCAACTTCCCTTGAAGTCAAGGACACAGAGTCTTAATAGATCTTCAAGAGTTTGAATAGTCCTTTCTGACTGCCCATCCGTTTGAGGATGATAAGCCGAACTAAATCGTAAATTCGTGCCCATAGCTTTTTGCAAATTAACCCAAAATCTTGAAGTGAATCTTGGGTCTCGATCAGAAACTATGGATACTGGTATACCATGCAATCTTACAATCTCGTTTATATACATACGAGCAAGACGTTCAAGTGTATAAGTTTCTCGTATAGGTAAGAAATGAACCAACTTGGGCAATCTATCAACAATGACCCAAATTGCATCTATGCCTTGAGAAACCTTGGGAAGACCAGTAACGAAATCTATGGCAATGTGTTCCCACTTCTATTCTAGAATTTTAAGTGGTTGCAATGGACCTTTTGGTACTTGATGCTCCGCCTTGGCTCGTTGACAAGTTAGACACCTTGAGATAAACTCCGCGACCTCTTTCTTCATATTGCTCCACCAAAATGTATGTCGAAGATCATGATACATTTTGGTACTCCTAGGATGGATTGCAAACGGTGTGTTGTGCGCCGCCATCAAAATTTCATACTTTAAATCAGGGTCGTTAGGAACACAAAGTCTGGAGTTGACTCGAAGTATTCCTTCTTCATCGATTCTTGCTTCCGGCATAGCACCTTCTTGCACTTTCTTCCTCATACGCATCAGCTCCAGGTCTGTAGCTTGAGCAGCTTTAACCTTATCGATTAAAGTTGGTTCTACTCGTATATTCGCCATCATCACAAGGGTCCCTGGAGTCTTTAACTCTATCTCCATTCTTTGCAAGTCACACAAAATGGGCCTTTACGTTGTCAATATTGCACTTGCACCCGCATATGATCTTCTACTCAATGCGTCAGCTACTACATTCGCTTTTCCAGGATGGTATTGGATGGTATGATCATAATCTTTCAACAGTTCAAGCCAACGTCGTTGCCGCATGTTGAGTTCCTTTTGGGTGAAGAAATATTTGAGGCTTTTATTGTAAGACCCCGAATTTTATGAAATAAAAGTATTCAATTTTTCTTATAATTACTATTCAGTAAATGGTTAAATTGATAAATGTTAAAGTTAAGGGTGATATATAATTTTTTTTTCAAAATACATAAGTGGTTATAAAATATTCATTGTTGTCGGGGAATATTCGTTTGGTCGTGAAATATTCTTTCTGTCGGGGAATATTCGTACGACGGCGCAACCATTTGTGGGCCCCATAACAGAATAACTGTCGGATGAAGAAAATGATAAATTTGAGTTTTTACAAATAACAACGTAGTTGTTACCGTTAACACTGTTAGAATGCCCGGTGGTTAAAATACAGTAATACGCGTTATTGCACAGTAGCACACGGTATTGCACAGTATTTTTAAATTTATTGATTCTTACGTAAGAAGGCACTACTCAATAAGTGTTACAGTAATTACTGTTCAATATTTTATTGATTCAATAATTGCTACGTTAAAATTTTATATTATTGTTGTTCAATAATTATCACTGCACAGTATTTCCCATTATCAGATCAATAATTCATATTATTTGAATAATATTATTAGATAACATTATTGGCAATGTCTAGAAAATTCTGTCTAAGGAGAGGTTTGGTCACCTAATTGCGCGCCAG
Source organism: Panax notoginseng (assembly GCA_016801055.1). Lineage (NCBI taxonomy): Eukaryota > Viridiplantae > Streptophyta > Magnoliopsida > Apiales > Araliaceae > Panax > Panax notoginseng. The sequence continues at coordinate 4,609,568 of CM029021.1, read as the reverse complement.
TAAGGAGAAATTCTTATTGGAAATCCCCCTCTTTCCTGGGAACGGCCTGTTTGTCATAAATGTGATTCTGTAATATTATTTGTGAATAATTAATTATTGATTCATATGATAAGGAAATATTTATTTTATGTGGATATAAATGAGGGATATATTTTTGTGGTTAAAAATGAAGGAGTTAATGTTGAGGTGTTTTATCTGTATTTTTGTCGGAACGGAGGTATTGAAAATCAAATTAGGGTTTTTGAGATATTTTGCGAGGGTTATAATTTTTAATCCGACCGTTGGATCGTGGTAATATTTGGATATGTTATACATATATAAGTTGAGTATATGTTCACAAATTTTGAACCATTAAAAATGAACGTATGATTTGTTATGAATTTTACGAGATGAGTGGTTCAGAAATTGTTGAATTTTCGGAGTTAATCATTTTGGTAAAAAAATTCTAGAATTAGTGGGCCCCACTCTTGGTTGGTAAAGAAATGTGCTGAGATTTTTATTCAAATGTGGTGGGTGGGAATAATAGCAGGTAAAGCCATCAGGTTGCAGGTTAAGTCTGCTTCGGCGTGCTAACATTTTCCTATAAATAGAGGGCTAATTTAGAATTGAAAATCACACCAGAATTCATAAGTTTTCTCTCTTTTTCTCTCTAGATTATCGAGTGTATTTTGTGAGTATTTAGATACTTGGTGAGTTGCTATTCATCAGTGTAAGTTTCCTTCAGCGTCATATCCGATATCCAGTCAGAAGTGCTGCTCTTTTGAGGTAAGGGATAGTAAGGGATTTTAAAGGTTGTTATGTTTTTTAGTTTCGTAATTTTTCTGACCTTCAAAAATTCTGGAAAAATTTGAAATGATAATTTGATGAGTTTTCTAGATTGTGTCCAAAATGACGATTTTTGGATGTGTAGATTAAGAGTTGTGAATTTTATAAGAAAAGACTATTTTAAAAGTAACCGCTTATAACTCCTTGTGGTTAACTCCAAAATTGATGAAATTTTTATTAGAAATATATCTATATAATATCAGTGTACTCTGTGAATTTTGGAATTTTTGGATAAAAGTACAATTTATGATAAATATCTAAATATTCGGCGGTTTTGGCCATATGAAAAATAGTAAATGAGTTTTAAAAATTCTGAGAAAAATATATGTTTAATATGAGACTATATTCTGCTAAATCTCAGAAAAGAAATATTTTTGGAACTGATTTGGTATTTTTCATGAAAATGGACTAGTTATGAGTAAATGAATTAAATATGTTATGTGAAGTAAGAAAATTGGAAAATAGGATTTTATGGCTTGAGAATCCTATATAAGGTACATGCAGATTTTTGATGAGGGTTTTTGGTTATTGGTGATGAAATCTTATGAGTTTGACATTTTAGAATGATTAAATGCATTATTTAGTAAAGTGTAAACAATTAAAATAAATTGTTTATAAGCTTAAAAAATATGATTCTTTCAATATCATTATTCCGAAATATTGGTGTGGATTTTATTGTGGAATTTCTATCTTTTTCATGTCGAGTTACTATTCATGAGTTACTATTCATGAGTTACTATTCACGACAAAATTAGTTTCTTTTTCTGACCAAATTATAGTTGATTATGAATATTACTCTTGAGATTAAATCTATATGTTGATTATATTAATTTTATTATCATATATAATATTTTTATAACCCTAATAATGATATTTCTCTTTGACTTGAGTGTAAAGATGGGTAGATTTTTGGTATGATCATGACTATGGGTTCCCTTTGGCCAGTAGTGTAAAGTTGAATTGTTGACTGGTATGATCATGACCATTAAATTTATAATTGAATATCTTTAGCTTAAGTGCAAAGGTGAATTGATCAACATGGTTATAATTATTGTTTATATAAATTCTGAAATGATTATATATATTTATTTGAGAGATTAATATATTTGGCCTGTAGTACAAATATGAACTGTTGATGAATATATTTGACCGGTAGTGCAAATATGAACTGTTGTTGAATATCTTTGGTCTGTAGTGCAAAGATGAACTGGTGATGAATATCTTTGGCACATAGTGCAAAGATGACCTGTGGTTGAATATCTTTGGCCAGTAGTGCAAAGATGAATTGTTGATGAATATCTTTGGCCCGTAGTGCAAAGATGACATGTTGTTGAATATCTTTGGCCGTAGTGCAAAGATGAAGTTATTAGTATGATTATGAATAGGAAATGTGATTTGGTGTAACCATGATATTTGATGTTTCAGTTAAAGATAGATGATGAAAATTATCTTTGTCCTGGATGAGAAGAGGAATTTAGAACTACAATTATGATTATGAGTTATTCATATGATTGTGGACCAGAATTGTTGATTGATGTTACAGGGATAAAACATTGTTGGTGGATTTTTAACATGGAGAAGATAATAGACTTTGTAGTCTATTTGACTCTTCTAATGGATTGCTCGTTCCGCTGCAACTATGGTTGAAATTTTTATCATCTACCATATGTTCTAAATCTCTGATTTAATTCTATTGAAGGCTGTTGATAACTTATTTATCTTTAGTCATGATATTCTTTACTGGGCTAGTTGTGCTCACCCTTCTGTTTCACAATTCCTTTCAGGTAATAAGAGTGTAGCTGAGTCGAGCGGGGGTAATAGGGGAATAGAACGGTGGTCATCATTTAGTAGTTATATTTGGTGAATCATCTAGGGTGAAGCGAACCCAACGTTGGAAGGGTGTTTTGTCACTATCATACAAGATGTCTAATGACATACAACATCGTGTCATCATAAGACACGGTTGTGCACATCTACTTGCTGAGTATATCTACGAGCACTACTTATATAATCTTGGTGTTTGTTTGAAGTATAATTCACGATTAAAGACAGTGGAGATAATGATAAGTCAAGAGAAGACTCACCATTGGGAAGAATATGATAGTAATCTTCTCATTTTTCTTTGGGGTCTATTGGGTCAACCAAGGATAATTCTATGGCCATATGATATCTATCATAACCTAGACGCATGGCCTCCCATGTACGAAGGTTTCCTTGAGCACTTCCCAAATATTCTAATTTCTAAAAAAGTTTTTGACTATACCTTTATATAAGGTGTCATTGTGACGTGCTGTCCACGGTTGGGACATGTGTCACATTTGGTATATATTTGTATCCAAACTTACAGCATATGTGTTGTTGTATTTTGCACGACAATTGTTGTAATAAAGTTGTAGTTATTTTCTGTACCATGTATTTGGCGACTCAGAATAGGTTGGATGGAATGGACCTGTTTTGGGGTTGTCACGTTTATGATCTGTAAAGATCTCCACTTTCTCCATATACAAGTAATGCCTCCAAATTTTAAGTGCGAAGACAACAACTGCCAACTCTAGATCATGAGTAGGATAATTCCTCTCATATTCTTTGAGTTGCCGAGAGGCATAGGCTATGACTTTCTCATGTTGCATGAGAACACATCCTAACCCCTTGTCAGAAGCATCACTGTAGATGACAAATCCTTCCGAGCCGGATGGTATTGTCAGAACAGGTGCTGAAATGAGTCTCCTCTTGAGTTCTTGAAAACTCTTCACACATTCCATGCTCCAACCGAATTTTGTATCTTTCCGAGTCAGCTGAGTTAATGGAGTAGTGATTTGAGAAAACCCTTCTACGAATCTCCGATAATAACTAGCTAAGCCGAGAAAGCTACGTACTTCGGTCACTGATTTAGGTTGCTCCCAACTTTGAATAGCTTCAATCTTTGCCGGGTCAACAGATATTCCATGACTTGATACTACGTGCCCAAGGAATGCTACTTCCTCAAGCCAGAACTCGTATTTCTTCAACTCGGCATAAAGCTTGTTTTCACGAAGCTTTTGGAGTATCAGCCTCAAGTGTTGCTCATGATTTTCACGGCTTTTGGAATATATGAGAATGTCATCAATAAAGACAACCACAAAATGATCCAAATATTTCTTGAATACTCGGTACATCATATCCATGAAGGCAGCAGGAGTATTAGTCAATCCAAAAGACATGACTAGGAATTCATAATGCCCGTACCGAGTTCTGAAAGCCGTCTTTGGAATGTCATCGGTTCTAACCTTTAACTGATGATATCCGGAACGAAGATCGATCTTTGAAAAAAATTTGGCGCCTTGCAACTGGTCAAACAGGTCATCAATACATGGCAATGTGTACCTATTCTTGATGGTGACATGATTCAACTACCGATAATCAATACAAAGTCGCATACTCCCATCTTTCTTCTTCACGAATAGAACAGGAGCACCCCAAGGAGACGTACTAGGACGAATGAAATCGATGTCTAACAATTCCTGCAATTGGGTCTTTAACTCCTGAAGTTCAATAGGAGCCATTCGATATGGAGCTTTGGAAATGAGTTTTATACCAGGTTCAAGGTCGATATAAAATTCAATTTCACGCTCTGGGGGTAGGCCAGGAAATTCTTCAGGGAATACGTCAAGAAATTTATTAACAATAGAAATTTCATTCAAAACTGACGTATTTTTGTTTAAATCCGTGACATGAGCTAAGAAAGCTTGACATCCATTTTTCAATAAATGAATAGCTTTATGGCTTGAGATAACAATGATTGATTTTAATGGTTTGGTTGCTTGAATTCGCATAATAGGTTGGTTAGGAATATGAAAGCTAATAAACTTACGAAAATAATCAATTTTTGCATGATGAGTAGTTAACCAATCAATCCCTAGAATTACGTCAAATGCAAGTATTTTCAATGAAATAAGATCGACAGGAATTGTGAGGGCACCGATTTGAACCAAACAAGACTTATAAACAGTGGATGTAATGAAGGTTTCTCCCAACGGAGTTTCAACAGATAAGTCAAAGTCTAATTTCTCCGGAGTAAAATTTAAACGTTGAGCGCAAGTAGGAGAAATAAAAGAATGGGTAGAACCGGTATCAAATAAGGTATAGACTTCGGTAGAGTTTATGATAAGCTTACCCGTGATGACCTCGTTCGGGTTCCTTACTTTCTGGGAGGTCACGGTAAACGCTCTCCCTTGAACTATCGATTTTGACTTTTCTGGGACGGTCTTTTGTGCCTCCAACCCAGCTGGACTTGTCTTTGGTGCACGACAAAATCGGGCTAGGTGACCTTCTCTTCCACAATTATAACACGCTTTGGACTACATCGTGCAGTTTAGACTGATGTGTCCCTCCCCTCCGCATTTGAAGCATATGATAGGTGGTCGTTCTCCTTCCTTAACAACGGGTGCTGGTGCTGACGTCTTTCTATCATTGTTGAATCTCCTCCTTTTGAAATGTTCATTCTTATTATCTTGGCCATGATTACCACCGAAGTGGTTACCATTTCTGGCATGTTGATTCCCTCCACGTTTGTTGTCACCGCTTCGATGACTGCTATAATTGGTATTATCATTTTGCCGGCTGCTTTCTCTTGGTTGCTTTGACTCGTTATCACGCTCTAATAACTGAGCCCTATTTACAACATCTGAATACAAACACAGTTTGTGAGAAATTAAGTATTGGCGTATCTCAGGTTTCAAACCTCATAGAAACATCCGTGTCATTCTCTCCTCGTTATCAACTAAGTGGGACGCAAAGCGGGATAACTCGGTAAACTTGGCTTCGTATTGTGACACGGTCATGTTGTTTTGCTCCAATTTAATGAATTCTACCTCTTTCATGTGACGAATACTTTCAAAAAAGTACTTGTCGTTGAACAGTTCTTGGAACTTCTTCCAAGACATCTTTAGTGCGGCAGGTTGAGTACGCTTTACAGATTCTCACCAGTAATCTGCTTCTGCCCGCAACATGAAGGTGGCAAAGGGAACCTTTTGCTCCTCGGAGCATCCCAAGACATCAAATATCTTATTGATCTGCTTTATCCACGTCTCCACCTTAAGTGGTTTTGGCTCTCCAAAAAACTCCGGTGGTCCCAACTCCTTGAACTGTTTAGCAGTTACCGTCCGAGAGTTGCCAGTGTTTCCACCTGCATTTCGGACAGGAGTCTCGCTTGCCTGATGTTGCATGAATTACAGAAAGCCTCTGAACATTCCATCCTTCATCATTTGGTCAGTATAATTGTTTGCATGAGGATTGTCGCCTTCCTGATGCACATTATCCTGATTATTAATCTGTGGAGACTCAACGGTCTCCTGTGCTCCATTGCTATTCTCAATATTCTCGGATGTCATTTTCAAATACTACCACAAAACAAGGGTTAATTGACATGCAACATATTATCCCTATACTATGATCGACCAATTAAATACCAAATAAACTTAGGTAGGTCATACTAGCGAAGGAATTTCCCGTCTCTCCCCTCCTAGTTCTAGTCTCACATCTTAGCCAGGGATCATATCCCTAAGCTTTGATACCAATTGTGACGCCCCCAAAACAGGTATACATCACCCATCTTGAGTCGCCAAATACATGGTACAGAATATAAATACAAACTTAAATATACAACATAAGCTGTGAGTTTTAATACAAATATTGTCTTCTAGACAGTATTAAAAAATAAGTCCTCAATACATTTATTATTACACTATTTAACAGAATAGTGAGGACTACTAATGCTATCATCTGGACCGTCACTCCGTTCTCCGACTAGTCCCGGCTACGTTCTCATTTTCTGAAGAGAACAATGAAAGCAAAAGGGTGAGCTCAACTAGCCCAGTAAGAAATATTATGACTAAGATAATGCAGAATAATTTATCGTTAGCCTTCAACAGTGTTAAACTGATAAAATATAACAAACATCAAGTTTAACTGCAGCGGAATAAGCAATCCATTAAAAGAGTCAAGTAGAGAATAAAATCTACTATCTTCTATGATTTAAAAGGTTTTTCATCACTTTTATCGCTGAGACTCAGCTTAATAAATAATTCACATCATCCCTTTACGGACAAAGATATTCATTAGTATCACGACCACAAATTATCCATGTACTACGGGCCAAGGATATTCGTATATTCATCAATGGTCATGATCATGCCAACAACTGTCCATCCATGCACTACGGGTCAATGAGGACTTTTATCACATCACTTGTAACATTACGGTCATGATTATACTTAATAATCCATGGTCATAATCATACCAAGTCCATCTATGCACTACATGCCACAGATGACTTTCAACAGAATATAAACATGAGGATGATGACAATAATATAAGAATTCAATAAAATAAATTCAAGGATAAATTTTTAAAGATTTATAATTTAATTTATCCAGAAATCAATAACGTCCAAATTGTCAACATGATACTGCTTTGTGGAGTAAAATTCAAGAATAATATTATATCAAAAATAATTAGGACCGAAAAAAAATTAATTTTTATCATGAATAGTATCCCAGGTGAATAGTAACCGAGTGAATAGTACCCATGAATAGTAACTTCGGGAATAGTAACCCGACATGAAAAAGTTAAAACTTATCAAGAATGCTCAGAATAATATTTTCATGAAAAAATACTGGATGAAGCGTAAATATCAAGGATATTTTACTAATTTTATGGAGTATAGAAGCCAAAATTTTAATAAAACGAGTATAGAATTCAGAATCTGAAACGAAATAATATTACTTACATACTACAGAGTATGGAAGAAAATATTATTTTAAGCGAATATTGAAAAAATAACATCCCTTACCTTAAAAAGAAGTGTACTCCAACTAGTATATCGGGGATATTCTTGAAGAAAACTTTTACTATTTTCTACGCTCAAAACTTTCTAAAACTCTAAAGAAATACGCTCAAGATTATAGAAGAAGAATTCTTTGATTCTGGTGTGATTTTCAATTCTAACTTAAGCGCTTATTTATAAAAAAATGCTAGAACGCCATAGGAGACTAAAATAATAAAATAATATTATTTATATATTTTTCTTCCACGCCAACTTTGTTGAATAACAAGCTAGCCATCTTGGACATAAATTTACAGCCCACATGTTTTCAAACAAGAGTGGGCCCAGCCCAAAATTAATAAAAATATTTTAATTTCTGAAACTTCAACAATTCATAATAAATAGCCATTTTATCAGAAAAATACGAATTCCACAAACGGATAATTTTTAATACCTCATAAAATTCATAACAAATCATACGTTAATTTTTAACAGTTCAAAATTTGTGGACATAGACTCAACTTATATATGTATAACATATCCAAAAATCACGACGATCCAACGGTCGGGTCAAAATTATAACTCACGCAATCGAGCTTTAAGAACACTAATTTGATTTTTAATACCTCCATTCCGACAAAAATACTGATAAAACACCTCAACATTAACTCCTTCATTTATAACCACATAAAATAAATATTTTTCTATCCATCATTTATGTCCACATAAAATAAATATTTCCTTATCATATAAATTAATAATTAATTATTCACAAATAATATTACAGAATTACAATTATGACAACCAGGCCGTTTCCAGGAAAGAGGGGGCTTTTCAATAAAGATTTCTCCTTACTGGCGCGCAATTAGGTGACCAAACCTCTTCTTGACAGAACTTTCTAGACATTGCCAATAATGCTATCTAATAATATTATTTAAATAATATGAATTATTGATTTGATAATGAAAAATATTGTACAGTGATAATTATTGAACAATAATAATATAAAATATCAACGTAGCAATTATTGAACCAATAAAATAAAATATTAAACAGTAATTACTGTAATAATTATTGAGTAGTGCCTTCTTACGTAAGAATCAGTAATTCAAAAATACTGTGCAATACTGTGTGCTACTGTGCAACAATGCGTATTACTGTATTTTAACCACCAGGTATTCGAACAGCTAACGGTAAAACTTTCGCCGTTATTTTATAAAAAATATTTTTGTCATTTTCTCAGTCTGACAATAATTTCGTTGTGGGGTCCACCAATGATTGTGCCGTCCTATGAATATTACCTGTTAAAACGAATATTTCCCGACCAATCGAATATTATATAACAACTTGCGTACTTTGTAAAATTTATAAATATTACCCACAACTATAACATTATATCAAATTCATTCCATAATATTCAAAAATGATATTTATATAAAATTCATCTTTATTCATAAAAGTTGGGGTCTTACAAAAAAGATGAAGGTTTTATACTGTAATATTTCGAGCCCCAAAACGTGCAATTATCGAAACTATACTTTTCTATAAATAGAAGCTCATTCTTCTTTTATTCTCACCAATTCACTAAGACTCACAAGAGCAATTATAGAGAGAGAAGCTATAGAGAAAAATAAGAAGAGAAGTCTGCTACTTCACTATTCCAATATCTAGTCTTCTTCTGAGGTAAGGGATATTATTTTTGTTCAGTATTTATAAGGAATAATATTTTCTTCCATACTCTGTAGTATGTGAGTTATATTATTTCGTCTCGTATTCCTAATTAAACCCTCATTTTGATAAAGTATTGCTTCTATACTCCGTGAAATTAGTAGAATATCCTTGAAATTTGCGCTTCATCTAGTATCGTTTCATAAGGATATTTTCTGCATATTTTTGTTAAATTTTAAGCTTTTCATACCGGAGTACTGTCCATGAGTACTATTCATTTATACGGTACTATTCACAAAAGTACTATTCACGGGTACTATTCATAAAAGTACTATTCACGGGTACTATTCATAAAGTACTATTCACGAAGTACTATTCACGAGTACTATTTACAAAGTACTATTCATGGGATAATATTCCCGAAGTACTTTTCACGATATACTATTCACCCGGAGTACTATTCATGACAAAAATTAATTTTTTTTTCGGTCCAAATTATTTTTGATACAATATCATTCTTGAATCTTACTCCACAAAACAGTATCATGTTGGCAATTTGAACATTATTGAATTCTGGATAAATTAAATTATAAATCTTTAAAAATTTATTATTTGTTTCTTTTAATTGAATTCTTATATCATTGTCATCATTCTCATTCTTATATTATGATTAAAATCATCTTTGACTTACGTGCATAGATGGACTGTTGATTGGTATGATTATGACCATGGATCATTCAATATAATCATGACCCGTAATGTTACAAATGATGTGGTAAAAGTCCTCATTGGCCTGTAGTGCATTGATGGACAGTTATTGGTATGATTATGACCATGGACTATTCGGTATAATCATGACCATTGATTATTACATGAATATCATTGGCCGTGGTGCAGGGATGATTCGATGATGTGGTTTATTTATTAAGCTGAGTCTCAGCGATAAAGTTGATGAAAAACCTTTTTAAATCATAGAAGATAATAGATATCATGCTCTACTTGACTCTTCTAATGGATTGCTTGTTCCGCTGCAGTTAAACTTGATGTTTATTGTATTTTATTAGTTTAACATTGTTAAAGGCTAACGATAATTTATTTTATATTATCTTAGTCATAATATTTCTTACTGGGCTAGTTGAGCTCACCCTTTTGCTTTCATTGTTTTCTTCAAGGAATGAGAACGTAGCCGGGACTAGTCGGGGAATAGAGTGACGGTCCGAGATGGTGGCTATAGTAGTCCTTACTATTTTATGAAATAGTGTGATAATAAATGTAATGAGGACTTCATTTGAGTTTGAATACTGTCTATGAGACAATATTCGTGTAAAAACTCTAGGCTACGCTGTTGTCGTATTGTATAAAAGAAGTTTGTATTTGATTTATGTACTATGTATTTGGAGACTCAGAATGGGTGATATATACCTATTTTGGGGGCGTCACGCAAAGGGTCTAGGAAAGAGAAATTCGGCCATTTGAGAGAGAAAGGCAGCTTTTCTTCCGTTTAATCTTTGTAAATCTCTTATACAAATAGTCTTATATATATATATATATATATATATATATATATATATATATATATATATATATATATAGCAACATATCAAGTTTTAAACGGTGAAAATCGAGTTTCTAGGTGCCTAAAGCCGTTCGATAGCCATTCTCGTGCTTAACTGTAAGATTTTGCCAGATTTGCTTCTTTCACTTACTCTAATACGTATATAAGTGCTATATATATATAGTTAGTCACTTATATTCATCAGATATGATTTTTTATCCGTTCATTTATTGTAAATAGTAAATATTCAAGTTAGATCTGTAATAGATCTAGCCAGATCAAACTTTTAACCGGTTCAAAAGTTGTAAAACGTAAACATGAAAGCTAAAATGACTAAGATCTGTACAAATCTAATTTTCTTTCTAGTTTTGTAAGTATTTAAAAACCACGCGACTTTAGATCTATATCAAGAGGACGCTGAAAGCTTTGGCTATGCACATGTAAGGATTTAATTGATGAATCCTTTGTTTTGGGACGTCTAGAAGTAAATATGCATTTTATTTCAATATATTCATTTTGCAAGCTTTAAATATTCATGTGAGCCTAGGAAATACAAAGGGTTGATGATTCAATCAATGGATCTAGATCCGGTTTCGAAAATGGACTTGTTTAAGTTGTAAATGCTAGCTTGCAAATATTTTTATTTGTTAATCTAGGGCCTTAAAACGGTTATACGGGTTTAAGGCCCCAAATAGTGAAAATCGTGGTTGTGGTGTTCGGGCTTACTTCGATGGCTCTCATGTTCATAAGAAGTCCAACACACACACACACATATATATATATATATATATATATATATATATATACACTTTCAAAGATGCTTCACATTTTGAATAAAATCAAATCAAGCCGAATACGTAATAAAATGAAAGTATCAAAGGCCTCAATTTCTATTTGAACATAAGGGTTTTAAAACCTGTTTTCAAAACATAACTTTTATATTCTTTGCTTAAAATTGAACTTTTCAATAAGTCAAACGCTTTATATATAGGTGCAAAAGAAGCATAACACTACTTTCAAATAAAACACTTTGATCATATTTATCTGCATCACACACATACTCACACACACACAATTAATGCACAGTGTGACGCCCCCAAAATAGGTCTTCACAACCCATTCTGATTCGCCAAATACACACTACAGAATTCAGATACAAATTTCATTTATACAACAATTGAACTGTCGTGTAAAATACGACAACACATAAGCTATGAGTTTCAATACAAATAACAATACTCACACTCCAAATTAATGATACTCTACATAAAGGTACAATCGATAACTGTTTTAGGAATTAAAATATTTGGAAAATGCTCAAGGAATCATTCATACATGGGAAGCCATGCATCTAAGTTATAATAGATATCATAGGACTTGAGTATTAACCTTGGTTGACCCAATAGACCCCAAAGAAGAACAAGAAGATTACTATCATGTTCATTCAAATGGTGTGTATCTTCTTGCCATATAATTATCTTCATTGTCTCAAATTGAGGATTATATTCCAACCATACTCCAAGATTATATAGATAATGCTCATAGATATAGTCAGCAAGTGAATGTGCACAACCATATCTTATGATAACACGAGTTTGTATGTGGTTAGAGATCATGTATGATAGTGAAAATACACCCTTAAATCTCTTAGTGCAATTCTGTCATCCTCGTTCTAATGGGGTGCATTTTTGACGCTTTCACAGTCGGGTTCTCCTCACCCTATTGTTGTTCACCAAAATCAATTATTAAATGACGTATAAAATACGGCACACACATTTTAAGTTCTCAATACAATTATATATTGTCATGTTGTTTTATAATGTATTGAGAAACTTCAACAGTTACAGACCATCACTCTATTCCCCTGTTATCCCCGCTCGACCCAGCTACACTCTTATTACCTGAAAGGAATTGTGAAGCAAAAGGGTAAGCACAAATAGCCCAGTAAAAAATATTATAACTAAGATAATGTAGAACAAATTATCCTTCGTCCTCAATAGAAAAAAAATCTTATAAAATACAATAGACAACAAGTTTTAGATCATCAACTACAACGGAACCAGTAATCCATTAGAAGAGTCAAGTAGAACATAATGTCTATTATCTCCTACAAATTAAAAGTTCATCATTAATATTTCATTCCTATAATACCCATCAACAATTCTTTGTTGTACCCAAGACAAAGAGAACTTTCATCACCTGTCTTCACCTGAACCACCAAAGATTATAGTTAAATTCACAATTCATATTTATAATCATGTAAATCAACAGTCCATCTTCGAACTACGGGCCAAAGACATACAACTGTAAAACCAATAATCAACAGTCCATCTTTGCACTACGGTTAAAGATATACAACTGTAAAACCAATAATCAACGGTCCATCTTTGCATTATAGGCCAAAGATGTTCAACTGTAAAACCAATAATCAACAGTCCATCTTTGCACTACGACCAAAGACATACAACTGCAAAACCCATAATCAACAGTCCATCGCTATGGGCCAATGAAGACTTTTACCATATCATTTTTCTATAACATTACAGGTCATGATTATACCAATACACAATTCCTGGTCATAATCATACCAATCAACAGTCCATCTATGCACTACGGGCTAAAGATGACTTTTACTGCATCATTTATCTGTAACATTACAGGTCATGATTATAATAATACACAATTTCTGGTCATAATTATACCAATTAACAGTCCATCTATGCACTACGGACAAATATGACTTTTACCACATCATTTGTCTGTAACATTACATGTCATGATTATATCAATACACAATTTCTGGTCATAATCATACCAATCAACAGTCCATCTATGCACTACGAGCCAAAGATGACTTTTACCGCACTATAAACATGAGAATGATGACAATGATATAAGGATTCAATCAAGTGAGATCAAGGATAAATATTAGAAATTTATAATTTAATTTATTCAGAGTTCAAGAATGTTCAAATTGTCAACATGATGATCAAAACGTGGATTCAAATTTAAGAATAAGATTTATATATCAAAGATAATTTGGCCAGAAAAGAAACTAATTTTATCGTGAATAGTACCCGAATGAATAGTACCAAATGAATAGTACCCCGTCATGTAAAGTATTCCGAATAAATAGTACCCCCAGTGACGAGTGAATAGTACCTGAGTGAATAGTACTCCATGAATAATATCCCGAATGAAAATATTAAAATTTAATAAGAAAGTTCAGACCAATATTTCAATGAAACGATACTAGATGAATCACAAAACTCAAGGATATTCTACTAATTTCAGGGATTATAGAAGCAATACTTACCATAGTAAGTTTAAATTTAAGAATATGAAAAGAAATAATATACAAAACTGCAAATAGATTTTCATCCGCCATGCGGTAATCCGCATAGACAGATCTTTTCCACAAATAAAGAATGAGTACGAAGGGTTATTTACCATGCATGCGGTAATCCGTGTAGACATGTTATTCCCACAGACAAAGAATGAATACGAAAAAAAATATTCCTTACGAATACGAAAAATAATACCCATTACCGTACAAAAAATAACATCCCTTACGAATACAAAAAATAACATCCCTTACGAATACGAAAAGTAATATCCCTTACCATACGAAAAATAACATCCCTTACCATACGAAAAATAATATCCCTTACCATACGAAAAATAATATCCCTTTCCAGACGAAAAATAACACCCCTTACGAATACGAGAAGTAATATCCCTTATCATACGAAAAATAATATCCCTTACCTTAGTAGAAGATTGGATACTGTAATAATGAAGTAGGAAAATACTCTTCTTCTTTCTCTCTATAGTTTCTCTCTTTAGAGTTTTAGTAAATTTGTAAGAATTGATGAAGGAATGAGCTTCTATTTATAGGAGAATGGACTAAATAGTAACTGATTCACAGAAGGTCCAGATTGATTTACTATTAAAACGGACGGTCCATATTGATTTATTATTAAAACCACAACCGACGGTCCATATTGATTTACTATTAAAACCATAACCCACGGTCCATATTGATTTACTATTAAAACCACAACCGACGACAGTCTGAAAAATTAGTACATCTCCCTATGGAATAATAAGTAAAACTTACAACAAACGCCTCATGACAAACCCTTCTATTTATATTAAAAATTGAATAAATATTTACCACAAATCACTTATCTTCAATAAATACATTTTTTATCTTTTAACAATTATTCATCATTAATATTATAACTTATAATATTGACAGCCAGATCATTTCCAGGAAAGATGGGACTTTCCGATAAGAATTTCTTCTTATTGGCACGCTATTAAATAATCAAACCCCTTTCCTCTACAGAACTTTTTAGACATTGTCAATAATTCAAATAATTAATAATATGAATAACTGTGTCGTCTCAATTATTGATTTAATAATATAAAATATTGTGCAGATGATATTGTGACAATAACTGAATCAATAATATTAGATACTATGCAACAACTACTGTGACAATTATTAAATAAAACTGAGTGACTTCTTACGTAAGCATCAATAATCAGAGATACTGTGCAATACAGTGTGCTACTGTGCAACAATGCGTGTTACTATACTTTCATCACCGGGTATTTCAACAGTTTAACGGTAAAAGTATTGTCGTTATTTTTTATAAAAATGTTATTTCTGTCGCTTTCTATATCCGACAGTCATTCCGTCAATGATTGCGTCGTAGTACGAATATTCTCTTACAAAAAAAATATTCCCCGACCAAACAAATATTTTTTGATCATTTGCTTACTTTGTAAACTTTTCACATATCACCCTTAACTTTAACATTTTATCAATTTAACCATTTACTGAATAGAATAATAATTATAAAAAAAATTGAATACTTTTATTTCATAAAATTCGAGGTTTTACACATAGGGAATGAAAAGACGTTGTAACTGTGTTTCACGGAAGTCAGGGAGTGCCTAACATCTTCCCCCCACTTAAGTAAGCCCCCGAACTCTATGAATCTCGATTTCCAACACTAATTAAACGGAGTCACATAATGGGCCATATTGTAAAACCTTTCAAAATTCGGTTGAGTTGATACAACCATTTAACTCATACCAATGTGGCAGCTTTGTCTAATTCGGCCCAATCAATTAAAATCAAACTTTTCAAATCGTCGACATTATATGTCGGTCTCTTTTTAAAATCTCGCCATTTAAAGCAAGATAAATTAAACCACATAGAAAACATAAAGGGTAAGATCCAAACACATAGGAATTGAGGATTTTTTTTCCCGGCGTCGACATATGCATAATTCACCGGGTATGAGAGGATGATCCCCTCGATTACCAAAACTATCAAAAGGATCAGTTTAAATACTGACAACCTTAGTATATGTTCATAGTCATTCCACAATTATTCGAATATTCAATTATTGAAACTTAATTCATGTGCTTACACAATTGAATTCTATTGTTGAACATTGAAACTTTAAAATTCCTTTCTAATCATGATATATCTCCTTTGTATTTAAACTTGTTAAGCAAATTAGTTGCTTACCCTTGCTATATCATGACGTTTATTTCAGTTAAGTTAGAGACGTCCAAGAAGGACAAGGTAAAAGGGAAAGTCCAGGAATAGTTGAATGTGAATATTTAAGTATTGTACTACTTTATGTAATTTGAATGTGTAAGCCTTTTGTAATATTAAAGGTATGTTTAAGTTAAGATTAAGAAGACATTGGGAATGATGTAGAATCATATATAATGAACAATGTATGTTTATTTATTCCGCAATAGTTTATAGAATTCTTTGATAATGATGGATCGTGAGCACTAAATCCGAGGTTAGAGAATCCGGATTTGGGGGCGTCATATTAATTGTTATTCGACTTGGAGTTAATCTTTTTTTATGAAAAAATTGTATCGTACACTAAGTCTATTGTGTGCAGTGTTGGTCGGAAACCTGTATTAGGGGAGTGGACATCTAGGGCTCAACTTTGTGATATGTTACATCTGCCAGTACGTTCCAGAATTTTTCTACATCAAGTTTACTTTTGCTGTTTTCTTTCAGTTTTTCTTAGGTTTTTATGTCATTTTTTACAGGTTAGAATCACGATGGTTGACATTTAACAACTATGAATCAATTGAGGTATTTACTGATAGCTAAATTTTTGTCTTTATCCTTCATTAATCTCTATCTCTCTCCTAATTTAAGTTCACCAATTTAATCTTTTCTTATTCCTCATCTTATTGAAATTGAATTTTGGTGTTTCTCTTGCAGTATGAAGTTTATACGCCCAACCTTGAATTTTTTGAAGAAAATGATGATGAAGTGGATCTAACATGACACACTTTATTCCTTCTAGTTCATTGTTATTCTTTCAGCTTTCTTATGCTAGTTAATAAATCTTGTAGGTACTATTGTCCTTGGGAGACCAAGATATAATTACAAATTTTATAGTTATTGTGACTCGAATATTATTTATAATTTATATGTGAAATATTAATTTTATTAGCTCTTTATACATTAGCTTATAAATTAGTTTAAAACAAGTATGACAATATTTATATTTACTTGAAAAATAAATTTAATATTTCTTATATAGATTAATAATAATAATAAATATGAAATCATTGATTTGAAAATCAATTATAATTTCCAATGAATTTTGATAATTTAGCAATTAATTTTTTATTTACAAATTTATAATTTGTGAAGGAATTTCTCTCTCACTAAATTGAAGAAAGATTCTCAATTTATAATTAGTAAAGGAAAATACTCTCTCGTTAAATAAATTTGTTATTCACAATATACTATTTGTGAGGGAATAAAGTTATTCACTAATTTCAAATAGTCCTTTTAAAAATATTATTTATGAAAGAAACCATTCTTTCACCAAATAATAATATTCCATTACCAAATATAATTTGTGAATAAAAAGTTATTCACAGTATATATATTCTTCACAAAAAATATTTAGTTACTACTTAGCGAATGATACCCTATCACGATGAGGTCTTACTCGAGTAATCGTGTGAAGAAAATATTTATTCGTAATAAATCTCTTGTGAGTGATATATTATGTCTTGTGAAGGATTTGCCATTCACTAGAGGCCATTTTTGGTGTAGTGTAAAGTCTCATTCAAAAATGATTTATCTCAATGCAGTTCACTTGCTCTCTTTCTATTTTCGAGTAAGATTCCTAAATAAAAGTCTGTAAAAAAGGAGCTGAATATATTTTTTTGGGGGTGGGCGGATGGGGGTGGGTGACGTGGGGGTGTATATATAATCAATAAATATTTTTTTTGGAGGGGGTGGAGTGCGGGGGCGGGTGAGAGTGTATACATAATCAATAAATATTATTTTTAGGGGAGTTGGGGTGAGGGTGGGGCGGTGGGGGTGGGGGTGGGGGTGGGCACGGTGGGGGTGTATACATAATCAATAAATATTATTTTTTGGGGTGGGGGCGGGAGTGGGCGGGGTGGGGGTGTATACATAATTAATAAATATTATTTTTTTAGATAAAACGTTGATGAAACTATGTTCGTAGTGAAAGTATATATACTGAATTCACAAGTGTGTTGTATCTATACAAATAGGTCAAAATTTTCATATTTCAGAAGCACTAGTCCAACAGTATTATAGAATATGGGTCAAAACTAGTTAAACTAGTTTCAAACTATATTTGTAATTAATAATATGAATCCAAAATTGAACCAATCCATAACCTAAAAACTAGTTAACCAACCCAATATATCTAACTGATTTTGGTTAACTATATAATTTTCAACCTAAATTGTCAGGTCTAGGTGGACCTCATTTACTATTCATATAAGGAGTAACTTGTGGAACTATCAAATTTACTTATGAAAATATTAATTTTCTTAATTTTTAAAAAGTCAATTTCAAATATTTTTAAATTCAAAATTAGCATGAATTCATTTAGTATAAATTGATACAACTACGAATATAATAAATTATATAAAAAATATTATTTGTGACGCCCCCAAAATAAGTATACAATAGGGGTGAGCATGGTGCGGTTTGGTGCGGTTTGAAGTCCAAACCGCACCCGAAACCGCTTAGGTGCGGTTTGAAAAATTCAAAACCGCACCCGAAACCGCTTGTGATTGGTGCGGTTCGATTTTAAAGTGTGCGGTGCGGTTTTAATTGGTGCGGTTTTGGTTCCAAAACCAATTGAAACAACAAAAAAGTTTAAGCCTTCAATAAAATTTAACATAAAACTTACATCGAGCAATTAACTTAGTGACAAAGTCGACAATGATAATTATATCAAGCATGCTTTAAAACTAAAATATGCGCTATATAAAACAACGGAGACTATTCGATAACAAGCAAGAATGTTTATCTAGTTTCCCAAAAATTAAAAGTATATACTGAAGATAGAATAAAATATATTGCAGGGAGGACTAAAAATAATCTATTAGACTATTACAATTATAGTATTGACATTAACCAATGCATCAAGTGCTCGAGCCCCTAAACTATAAGCCCCTCCAATAACGCATCAAACAAATTCAAAATTTCAAAACCCAATTGCTTAATTTTTGACTCTATAACCTCTAACATCTTCTTTCAATTGGTGAAAAAATGACAATGCAAGACTGGGGTTTTCTCTGAGCGTGTTTAAGTGAAAAGTAACTTTAGAATTTACTAGAGATAATACGTACATACACACATATGGTGCGATTTCAGTTTTATGCGGTTTGGTTTTAGCTAGTAACCAAACCGGAACCGTAAATTTGGTTATTCAACCCACCTAAAACCGCCACATACGCCGGAACCGTTGGTGCGGTTCGTACGGTTTTTGGTGCTGTTTCGGTTCTAATTTGGTTACTTGCTCAGCCATAGTATACAACACCCATTCTGAGTCGCCAAATACATGGTACAGAAAGTAAACTACAACTTCAATAATACAATTGTCGTGCAAAATACGACAACACATACTGTGAGTTTAAATACAAATATTGTCTTCTGGACAATATTCACACTCAAATAAATCCTCATTACAATTATTCAAACACTAGTTTACAGAAATAGTGAGAACTGCTAAAACATCTTTCTAGAACCATCACTCCATACCCCGACTAGATTTTGCTATGTTCTCACTTCCTGAGAAGAAAAATAGAACAAAAAAGAAAAGAGTGAGCTCAACTAGCCCAATAAAGAATATCATGACTAAGATAATGTACAACAAATTATCGTTAGTCTTCAACAGGGAAAAATTTGATAAAATATAATAGACAACAAGTTTTAGATCAACAACTGCAGCGGAAACAACAAACCATTAGAAGAGTCAAGTAGAGAAAGAATTCTACTATCTTCTAAGATTTAAAAGTCCATCACCAATATTTTATCCCTGTAACATCAATTAATAACCATCTTTATCCAAATATTCATCTTTGCACTACAGGCCAAAGATATTCATTTGTAACACTAGTCGGTCATGTTCATCTCAACACCTGTTCATCTTTGCACTACGGGCCAAAGATATTCATCAGTTAATCATTCATCTTTGCACTACAGGCCAAAGATATTCAGTAATATCATCATTTAGGACTGAGAATGATGAAAAATTATCTTAAAGAAAACGAATCCAATGAGACAGAAGGACAAATATTAGGGATTCGTATTATAGTTTATCCAAGTGCAATAATACTCCATAATAACCAATTGTAAAGGAGAATTTAAGAATAAAGATCAAAACATGGATACAATCAAAGATAGTAACCATAATAGACATCTTGGACAATTTTTTTTTTTTTCGGTGAATAGTGCCGTATACGTGAATAGTGTCGTATACGTGAATAGTAATCCCGACACAAAAAGTTCCAAATTTGATAAAAAGTTTATATCAATATTTCAACATAATGATATTGAAGAAAATAATATCATTTAAGAAGAAAATAATATCCCTTACCTTAAACGAACAGTACTTCTGATCAGAATATCGTATATGAGGCTGAATGAAACTTGTGCTGAATAGCAACTCTCAAAGTATCAAAATACTCACAAAATACGCTCAATAATATAGAGAGAGAAAAAGAGAAAACTTATGAATTCTGGTGTAATTTTCAATTCTAACTTAACCCTCTATTTATAGGAAAATGTTAGCAAGCCGAAGCAGACTTGAACTGCAACCTAATGGCTTTACCTGCTACTATTCCCACCGATCACATTTGAATAAAAATTTCAGCACATTTCTCACCAACCAAAAGTGGGGCCCACCAATTCTAGAATTTTCTACCAAAATGATAAATTTCGAAACTTCAACAATTTCTAAACCAGTCATCTCTTAAAATTCATAACAAATCATACGTTCATTTTTAACGATTCAAAATTTGTGGACATATACTCAACTTATATATGTATAACATATCCAAAAATCACAACGATCCAACGGTCGGATTAAAAATTATAACCCCCGCAATATATCTCAAAAACCCAGATAGATTTTTAATACCTCCATTCCGATAAAAATACTGATAAAACACCTCAACATTAACTCCTTCATTGATAAAATAATAATATAAAATATCAATGCAACAATTATTGAATCAATAAAATAAAATATTGAACAGTAACTACTGTAACAATTATTGAGTGGTGCCTTCCTTCATAAGAATCAATAATTCAAAAATACTGTGCAATCCGTGTGCTACTGTGCAACCACGCGTATTGCTATATTTTAACCACCGGGTATTCCAACAGTGTTAACGGTAACAACTACGCCGTTATTTATAAAAACTCAATTTTTGTCGTTATCTTCATCCTATCGTTTTCCGTTATGTGGCCCACAAATAGCTGCGCCGTCGTACGAATATTCCCCGACAGAAAGAATATTCCACGACCAAACGAATATTCCCCGACAAAATGAATATTTTATAACCACTTGTTTATTTTGCAAAATTTGCACATTTCACCCATAACCAAAGTATTATATCAAATTAACACCTTATTATTCACAATAATATTTAGAGAAAATTTGATTTTATTCATTAATAAGTTGGGGTCTTACAACCTCCCATCCTTATGAAATTTTGTCCTCGAAATTGACGTACGTACCTGGTGTTTCGAAAAGGTGAGGATACCTCACTTTCATTTCTGATTCCAACTCCCAGGTCATTTCTTCAATAGCATGGTTTCTCCACAAAACCTTAACCTGTGGTATAACCTTCGTGCGTAGAACATGCTCTTTCCTATCCAAGATCTTAACAGGTACCTCCTCGTACGTTAAATCTTCGGCTATCTCGTCTGGTTCTAACTCAATTATGTGGTTCGGGTCTTTTACATATTTACGAAGCACAGATACGTGAAAAACATTATGAACACGAGACATGCTTGGAGGTAATGCGAGTCGATATGCCACATTTCCTATTCGGTCAAGAATTTCAAAAGGACCAATAAATCGTGGATTGAGTTTTCCTCTCTTCCCAAATCTTGTAACTCCTTTCCATGGTGCAACACGTAACAATACATGATCCCCAATACTAAATTCTACATCCTTTCGATGAAGATCCGCATAACTCTTTTGTCGATCCTGTGCCGTTTGTATACGTTGTCGAATCGTTTGGATCTTCTCTGTAGTTATGCGTACCAATTCTGGTCCCAACAACGTTGCTTCACCCACCTCGTCCCAGCATACTGGAGAATGACACTTTTGTCCATATAAGGCTTCAAATGGAGCCATACCTATACTTGTCTGATAACTGTTGTTGTAGGAGAATTCCACCACTGGCAAGTACTTATCCCAACTTCCTTTGAAATCTAGAACACAGAGTCTTAATAGATCTTCAAGGGTTTGAATAGTCCTCTGTGATTGCCCGTCCGTTTGAGGATGGTATGCTGAACTGAATCGTAAATCCGTACCCATAGCTTTCTGCAAGCTAACCCAAAATCGTGAAGTGAATCTTGGGTCACGATCTGAAACTATGGATACTGGCATGCCATGCAATCTCACAATCTCATTCACGTACATATTAACAAGACGTTCAAGGGAATAAGTCTCACGTATAGGCAAGAAATGGGCAGACTTGGTTAATCTATCAACAATGACCCAAATCGCATCTATGCCTTGAGACACCTTGGGAAGACCCGTAACGAAATCCATAGTAATGTGTTCCCACTTCCATTTCGGAATCTCAAGTGGTTGCAATGGGCCCTTTGGTACTTGATGCTCCGCTTTTACACGTTGACAAGTTAAACACCTCGAGATAAACTCCGCGATCTCTCTTTTCATATTACTCCACCAAAATGTATGTCGAAGATCGTGATACATTTTGGTACTCCCAGGATGGATTGCAAACGGTGTGTTGTGTGCCTCCATCATTATTCTATGCTTCAAGTCAAAATCGTTAGGAACACAAAGTCTGGAGTTGACTCGAAGTATTCCTTCTTCATCAATTCTTACTTCTGGAATAGCACATTCTTGCACTTTTTTCTTCATACGCATCAGCTCCATGTTCGTAGCTTGAGCAGCTTTAACTTTATCGATTAAGGTTGGTTCTACTCGTATATTTGATATCATCATGTGGGTACTTGGAGCCTTCATCTCTATCTCCATCCTTTGCAAGTCATACAAAATGGGCCTTTGTGTTAACAACATTGCACTCGTACTCGCATATGATCTTCTACTCAATGCGTCAGCTACCACGTTTGCTTTTCCAGGATGATATTGGATGGTATGATCGTAATCTTTCAGCAGCTCGAGCCAACGTCATTGCCGCATGTTGAGTTCCTTTTGGGTGAAGAAATATTTGAGGCTTTTATGATCTGTATAGATCTCCACTTTCTCCCCATATAGGTAGTATCTCCAGATCTTCAACGCGAAAACGACTGCTGCCAACTCCAAATCATGAGTAGGATAATTCCTCTCATATTCTTTTAGTTGTCGTGAGGCATAGGCTATGACTTTCCCATGTTGCATGAGAACACATCCTAACCCTTTACCTGAAGCATCGTTGTAGATAACAAATCCATCCGAACCAGATGGTATTGTCAGAACAGGTGCCGAAATGAGTCTCCTCTTGAGTTCTTGGAAACTCTTCTCACATTCCTCACTCCATACGAATTTTGTATCTTTCCGAGTCAGATGAGTTAACAGAGTAGCGATTCAAGAAAATCCTTCCACAAATCTCCAATAATAACCAGCTAAGCCCAGAAAGCTACGTACTTCGGTTACCGACTTCGGTTGCTCCCAACTTTGTATGGCTTCAATCTTCGCCGGGTCGACAGATACTCCATGTTTTGACACCACGTGCCCAAGGAATGCTACTTCCTCAAGCCAGAACTCGCATTTCTTCAGTTTGGCATATAGCTTGTTTTCACGAAGCCTTTGCAATATCAGCTTCAAATGGCGCTCATGATCTTCACGGCTTTTGGAATAGATGAGGATGTCATCAATAAAGACAACAATGAACTGATCCAAATATTCTTTGAACACACGGTTCATCATATCCATGAAAGCGGCAGGAGTATTAGTCAATCCAAAAGACATGACTAAGAATTCATAATGCCCGTACCGAGTTCTGAAGGTAGTCTTTGGAATATCCTCAATTTTAATCTTCAGCTGATGATATCTAGAACGAAGGTCGATCTTTGAAAAGAATTGTGCTCCTTGTAATTGGTGGAACAGGTCATTAATACGAGGTAGCGGATACCTATTCTTGATGGTGACATGGTTCAATTCCCTATAGTCGATACAAAGTCGCATACTCCCGTCTTTCTTCTTTACGAATAAAACAGGAGCACCCCAAGGAGATGTACTAGGACGAATAAAATCGATGTCTAATAACTCCTGTAATTGGACTTTTAACTCCTGAAGTTCAATAGGAGCCATTCGATATGGGTTTTAGAAATGGGCTTTGTACCGGGTTCAAGGTCAATAAAAAATTCAACTTCACGTTCTGGGGGTAGACCAGGAAGTTCTTCAGGAAATACGTCAGGAAATTCACTAACAACAGAAATATTATTCAAATCTGTCGTGTTTTTGTTCAAGTCCATAACATGGGCTAAGAAAGCTTGACATCCGTTTTTTAATAAACGAATGGCTTTATGGCTTGATATAACAGTGATTGATTTTAATAGTTTGGTTGCTTGAATTCGCATAACAGGTTGATTAGGAATATGAAAACTAACAACCTTACGAAAATAATCAATTTTGGCATGATGAGTAGTTAACCAATCAATCCCTAAAATCACATCAAATGCAAGTATCTTTAAAGAAATAAGGTCAACAGGTAATGTGATGGTGCCAACTTGGATTAAGCAAGATTTATAAACTGTAGATGTAACAAAGGTTTCACCCAACGGAGTTTCAACAGATAAGTCAAAGGTTAATTTCTCCGGAGTCAAGTTCAAACGTTGAGCACAAGCAGGAGAGATAAAAGAATGGGTAGAAACGGTATCTAGTAAAGTATAAACTTCGCAAGAATTCAAGATTAGCTTACCCGTGATCACCTCGTTCGGGTTTCTCGCGTTTTGGCCAGTCACGACAAACGCCTTTCCAGGAACCGTTGATTTTGACTTATCCGGGACAACTTTTGGAGTCACCATCCCCGCTGAACTTGGTTTTGCTACAGAACACTCTCGAGCTATATGGCCCTCCTTTCCACAGTTATAACATACCTTGGATTGTTGTGGGCAGTTTGGGCTGATATGTCCCTCTTTCCCACATTTGTAACATACGACTGGTGGTCGTTCTCCTCCCCTAGAAACAGTTGATGTTTGTGCTGACGTCTTCACGTTATCATTGTTGTACCTTCTCTTCTTGAAATCTCCTCCCGACTCGCTCCTTCTATTATCACGACCACGATTACCACCAGAGTGGTTACCGCTTTTGTCCGAATGTTTTCCTCCCTGCTGGTTTTCATTGCTCTGATGACTGCCACCGCCGGTATGTCCCTGGTTGTGGTCCCTCGGTTGAACATACTCATTATCTCGCTCTAATAATTGAGCCTTGTTTACAACATCTGAATATAAAAAAAATTTATGAGAGATAAGATATTGCCGAATCTCGGATTTTAAACCTCTCAAAAACATCCTTGTCATACGTTCCTCGTTCTCCACCAAATGAGGTGCAAACCTGGATAACTCCGCGAACTTCACCTCGTACTGAGACACAGTCATGTTATTTTGTTCTAGTTTGATAAATTCTACCTCCTTCATATGACGAATACTTTCAGGAAATTACTTATCATTGAACAGCTTCTGAAACGTTTCTCAAGACATGCTGAGTGCGGCTGGCTGGGTACGCTTTACAGATTCCCACCAGTAATCTGTCTCACCACGGAACAAAAATGTGGCAAATGGAATCTTCTGTTCCTCCGTGCATCCCAAGACATCAAATATCTTGATAATTTGTTTGACCCACGTTTTCGCCTTAATCGGATCCTGCTTTCCCCAGAATTCTGGTGGTTCCAACTCCTTGAACTGCTTGGCTGTGACAAACTGCGCGTTGCCATCATTTCCACCCGTATTTTGTACACGAGTCTCCCTCGTCTGATTATGCATGAACTGCAAGAAGCTCCTAAACATTCCATCATTCATCGTTTGCCCGGTAACGTTGTTTACAGGAGGAATATTGCCTTCCTGTTGCACGTTCTCCTGGTTTGTGACTAAAGGTTGTTTCATAGTATCATATACTCCATTGTTAATGTGATGCCCCCAATTATAGGTATACATCACCCATCTTGGGTCGTCAGATACATAGTACAGAATACAAATACAACTTACTAATACAACTGTCGTGTACAATATGACAAAACATAAACTGTGAGTTTGAATACAAATATTATCTTCTAGAGAGTATGCATACTCAAAAGGAGTCCTCATTACATTTATTAACACACCATTACATAGAATAGTGAGGACTACTAACTAATACTATCATTCGGACTATCACTCCGTTCCCCGACTTGCCCCAGCTACGTTCTCATTTCCTGAAGAGAACAGTGAAAGAAAGGGTGAGCTCAACTAGCCCAGTAAGAAATATTATGACTAAGATAATGCAGAATAAATTATCATTAGCCTTCAACAATGTTAAACTGATAAAATATAATAGACATCAAGTTTAACTGCAGCGGAACAAGCAATCCATTAAAAGAGTCAAGTAGAAAATAAACTCTACTATCTTTTATGATTTAAAAAGTTTTTCAACACTGTGATCGCTGAGACTCAGCTTAATAAAATAATCCACATCATCGAATCACCCCTGCACTACGGCCAAGGATATTCGTGTATTCATTAATAGTCATGATCATGCCAACAACTGTCCATCAACGCACTACGGGCCAATGAGGACTTTTACAACATTACGGTTATGATTATACCGAATAATCCCTGGTCATAATCATACCAAGTCCATCTATGCACTACAGGCCACAGATGACTTTCAACATTTTATAAACATGAGGATGATGACAATGATATAAGAATTCAATAAAACAAGTTCAAGAATTAATTTATCCAAGAATTAACAACGTCCAAATTGTCAACATGATACTGCTTTGTGGAGTAAAATTCAGGAATACTTAGAAGAATATTTTCATGAAAAGATACTGGATGAACCGCAATTATCAAGGATATTCCACTAATTTCATGGAGTATAGAAGTCAAAACTTAACTAACTGAGTATAATAAAGAATGGAATAATAAAAGAAATCACCATGCATGCGATAGACCGCACAGACAGGCTATTCCCACATAATAATAAATAATGGAACCAGGTCCGGCGTAAAACGCACAGACAGGATATTCCAACAGAATAATAATAAAGACGAAACCAGGTCCGGTGTAAAACACACAGACAGGATGTTCCAACAGAATAATAATAAAGACGGAACCAGGTCCGGTGTAAAACACACAGACAGGATGTTCCAACAGAATAACAGAAGAATGTCACCAAGTATAGGGTAGACCGCGTATACAGGTTATTCCAACAGAATAATAAGAAATGGAACAACAACAGTTCTCTTCATGAATAAGAAAGAATAACACCCCTTACCGTTTTAAAGAAGAGCTGAAATAAGGAAGTAGTTAAGTAGCGGAATACTCTTCTTCTCTCTCTCTATAGTTTCTCTCTATAGTTTCTCTCTCTAGAGTTCAGTGAATTTGTAAGAAATAATGAAGGAATGAGCTGCTATTTACAGAAAAATAGAATGCATAGTAACTAATCCATGAACGGTCCAGATTGATTACTTTAATCTGAC
The DNA here is from genome assembly GCA_016801055.1 of Panax notoginseng. Taxonomy (NCBI): domain Eukaryota; kingdom Viridiplantae; phylum Streptophyta; class Magnoliopsida; order Apiales; family Araliaceae; genus Panax; species Panax notoginseng. The sequence goes on along the minus strand of CM029021.1, from coordinate 4,581,498 downwards.
GGTCCATATTTAAAGAAAAATCTTTTAAATAAAATATAATATATTCTATTTATAGAATAACTTTAATAAAGTATTTTGTTTTATATAAAAAGATGTTTCTGTTTTATTACGTTAATAATACGAATAAAACAAAACGTCATTATCGCTAAATAATTCATATTATTAACTGACAATAATTGAATCAAACTAAGTGACTTCTCACATAAGCATTAATAATCAATACCGTGTGCTACTATGCAACCACACGTATTACTGTACTTTTACTACCGAGTAGTTCAACAGTATCAATGGTAAAACTTCCGCCGCTTTTTTTAATAAAATATTTTTGTCGTTTTCTCAATCCGATAATAATTTCGTTGTGGGGTCCACCAATGATTGTGCCGTTGTACGAATATTCCCTGTTAAAACGAATATTCCCCGACCAATCGAATATTATATAACAACTTGCGTACTTTGTAAAATTTATAAATATTACCCACAAAAGTTGGGGTCTTACAGTTAACGTTCTCGGCTGCCATTCTCAAATACTGTCATAAAACAAGGGTTAATTAAACAAATTAACATATCACATAATATCCCTATATTATGACCGACCAACAAATAAGCTTAGGTAGGACACACTAGCGAAGGATTTACTCGTCTCTCCCCTCCTAGTTCTACTCCCCGATGTGAAAACCCTAAAATAGGTCCATTCCATCCAACCTATTTTGAGTCGCTAAATACATGGTACAGAAAATAACTACAACTTTATTACAACAATTGTCGTGTAAAATACAACAACACATATGCTGTAAGTTTGGATACAAATATATACCAAATGTGACACATGTCCCAACCGTGGACAGCACGTCACAATGACACCTTACATAAAGGTATAGTCAAAAACTGGTTTAAAAATTAGAATATTTAGAAAGTGCTCAAGAAAACCTTTGTACATGGGAGGCCATGCTTCTAGGCTGTGATAGATATCATATGGCCACAAAATTATCCTTGGTTGACCCAATATATCCCAAAGAAAAACGAGAAGATTACTATCATATTCTTCCCAATGGTGAGTCTTCTCTTGACTTATCATTATCTCCACTGTCTCTAATTGAGAATTATACTTCAAACAAACACCAAGATTATATAGGTAGTGCTCGTAAATATACTCAGCAAGTGGATGAGCACAATCCTGTCTTATGATGACACGAGGTTGTATGTCATTAGACATCTGGTATGATAGTGGCAAAACACCCTTCCAACGTTGGGTTCGCTTCACCCTAAATGATTCACCAAATATAACTACTAAATGATGACCACCGTTCTATTTCCCTGTTACCCCCGCTCGACCCAGCTACACTCTTATTACCTGAAAGGAATTGTGAAATAGAAGGGTGAGCACAACTAGCCCAGTAAAGAATATCATGACTAAAGATAAATAAGTTATCAATAGCCTTCAACAGAATTAAATCAGAGATTTAGAACATATGGTAGATGATAAAAATTTCAACCATAGTTGCAGCGGAAAGAGCAATCCATTAAAAGAGTCAAATCGACTATAAAGTCTATTATCTTCTCCATGTTAAAAATCCATCAACAATGTTTTATCCCTGTAACATCACTCAACAGTTCCTTTCCACAATCATATGAATAACTCATAATCATAATTGTGATTCTAAATTTTTTTTCGCACCCAGGACGAAGAATATTTTCATCACCTGTCTTTACCTGAAACATCAAAGATCATGGTTATACCAAATCACAGTTCCTGTTCATAATCATGCTAATAAATCCATCTTCGCACTACGGCCAAAGATATTCATCAACAAACCATCTTTGCACTACGGCCAAAGATATTCAGTAACAGTTCATCTTCGCACTACAGGCCAAAGATATTCATCAATAATTCATCTTTGCACTACAGGCCAAAGATATTCATCAATAATTCATCTTTGCACTACAGGTCAAAGATATTAATCAACAGTTCATCTTTGCACTACAGGCCAAATATATTAATATCTCAAAGAAATATATAATCATTTCAGAATTATATAAACAATAATTATAACCATGTTGATCAATTCACCTTTACACTTAAGCTAAAGATATTCAGTTATAAATTCAATGGTCATGATCATACCAGTCAACAATTTAACTTTGCACTACTGGCCAAAGAGAACCCATAGTCATGATCATACCAATAATTTACTCATCTTTACACTCAAGCGAAAGAGAATTTCAACATCAAGATTATAAAAATGTTATATATGATAATAAAAATAATATGATCAAAACATGGATTTAATTTCAAGAGCAATATTCATAAATCAACGATAATTTGGTCAGAAAAAGAAACTAATTTTGTCGTGAATAGTAACTTGTGAATAGTAACTCATGAATAGTAACCCCGACACAAAAAGGTAGAAATTCTACAGTAAAATTCATACTAATATTTCGGTATAATGATATTAAAAGAATAACATTTCTTTAAACTTATAAATAATTTATTTTAATTGTTTACACTTTACTAATTAATGCATTTAATCATCATAAAATGCCAAACTCATAAGATTTCATCAATTTTGGAGTTAACCACAAGGAGTTATAAGCGGTTACTTTTAAAATAGTCTTTTCCCGTAAAATTCATAACTCTTAATCTATACATCCAAAACTCACCATTTTTGGACACAATCAATAAAACTCATCAAAATATCATTTTAAATTTTTCCAAAATTTTCTGAAGGTCAGAAGAATTACGAACTGAAAAACATAATAACCCTTAAAATCTCTTACCTCAAGAGAGCAGTACTTCGGATGAAAAATCGGAGGAAACTTCTACTAAATAGCAACTCTCAAAGTATCTAAATACTCTCACAAATATGCTTGATAATATAGAGAGAGAAAGAGAGAAAATTTATGAATTCTGGTGTGATTTTCAATTCTAACTTAGCCCTCTATTTATAGGAAAATGTTAGCACGCCGAAGCAGACTTAACCTGCAACCTGATGGCTTTACCTGCTACTATTCCCACCCACCACATTTGAATAAAAATCTCAGCACATTTCTTCACCAACCAAGAGCGGGGCCCACCAATTTTAGAATTTTCTACCAAAATGATAAATTCCGAAACTTCAATAATTTTTAAACCAGTCATCTCGTAAAATTCATAACAAATCATACGTTCATTTTTAACGGTTCAAAATTTGTGGACATATACTCAGCTTATATATGTATAACATATCAAAAAATCACAACGATCCAACGGTCGGATTAAAAATTATAACCCCCGCAATATATCTCAAAAACCCTAATTTGATTTTCAATACCTCCGTTCTGACAAAAATACAGATAAAACACCTCAACATTAACTCCTTCATTTTTAACTACAAAAATATATCCCTCATTTATATTCACATAAAATAAATATTTCCTTATCTTATGAATCAATAATTAATTATTCACAAATAATATTATAGAATCACAATTATGACAACCAGGTCGTTCCCAGGAAAGAGGGGGCTTTCCAATAAGGATTTCTCCTTACTGGCGCGTAATTAGATGACCAAACCTCTCCTTAGACAGAACTTTCTAGACATTGTCAATAATGCTATCTAATAATATTATTCAAATAATATGAATTATTGATCTAATAATGAAAAATACTGTGCAATGACAATTATTGAACAACAATAATATAAAATTTCAATGTAGCAATAATTGAATCAATAAAATAAAATATTGAACAATAATTACTGAGTAGTGCCTTCTTACGTAAGAATCAATAATTTCAAAAATACTGTGCAATACCGTGTGCTACTGTGCAATAATGCGTATTACTGTATTTTAACCACCAGGTATTCCAACAGTGTTAACGGTAACAACTACGCTGCTAATTATAAAAACTCAATTTTGTCGTTATCTTCATCCGACAGTTATTCTGTTATGGGGCGCACAAATGATTGCGCCGTCGTACGGATATTCCCGATAAAAAGAATATTTCACGACCAAACGAATATTCCCGATAATAATGAATATTTTATAGCCACTTACGTATTTTGAAAAAAATTTTATATATCACCCTTAACTTTAACTTTTATCAATTTAACCATTTACTGAATAGTAATTATAAAAAAAATTGAATACTTTTATTTCATAAAATTCGGGGTCTTACACCCGATCTCCGCCAGAGGCCATATCCCTAAGCTCTGATACTAACTGTGACGCCCCCAAAATAGGTATACAACACCCATTCTGAGTCGCCAAATACATGGTACAGAAAGCAAACTACAACTTCAATAATACAATTGTCGTGCAAAATACGACAACACATACTGTGAGTTTAAATACAAATATTATCTTCTGGACAATATCCACACTCAAATAAATCCTCATTACAATTATTCAAACACTATTTTACAGAAATAGTGAGGACTGCTAAAACATCTTTTTAGAACCATCACTCCATACCACGACTAGATCCTACTATGTTCTCACCTCCTGAGAAGAAAAATGGAACAAAAAAGAAAAGGGTGAGCTCAACTAGCCCAATAAAGAATATTATGACTAAGATAATATACAACAAATTATCGTTAGTCTTCAACAGGGAAAAATCTGATAAAATATAATAGACAACAAGTTTTAGATCAATAACTGCAGCGAAAACAACAAACCATTAGAAGAGTCAAGTAGAGAAAGAATTCTACTATCTTCTAAGATTTAAAAGTCCATCAATATTTTATCCCTGTAACATCAATCAATATACATCTTGAATCAAATATTCATCTTTGCACTACAGGCCAAAGATATTCATTTGTAACACTAGTCGGTCATGTTCATCTCAACACCTGTTCATCTTTGCACTACGGGCCAAAGATATTCATCAGTTAATCATTCATCTTTGCACTACAGGCCAAAGATATTCAGTAATATCATCATTTAGGACTGAGGATGATGAAAAATTATCTTAAAAAAATGAATCCAATGAGACAGAAGGACAAATACTAGGGATTCGTATTATAGTTTATCCAAGTGTAATAATACTCCATAATAACCAATTGTGAAGGAGAATTTAAGAATAAAGATCAAAACATGGATACAATCAAAGATAGTAACCATAATAGACATCTTGGACAAAAAAAAAATTTTTTATTTTTCGGTGAATAGTGCCGTATTCGTGAATAGTGCTGTATACGTAAATAGTGTTGTATACGTGAATAGTAATCTCGACACAAAAAGTTTCAAATTTGATAAAAAGTTTATATCAATATTTCAGCATAATGATATTGAAGAAAATAATATCATTTAAGAAGAAAATAATATCCCTTACCTTAAACGAACAGTACTTCTGATCAGAATATCGTATATGAGGCTGAATGAAACTTGTGCTGAATAGCAACTCTCAAAGTATCAAAATACTCACAAAATACGCTCAATAATATAGAGAGAGAAAGAGAGAAAACTTATGAATTCTGGTGTGATTTTCAATTCAAACTTAGCTCTCTATTTATAGGAAAATGTTAGCACGCCGAAGCAGTCTTGACCTGCAACCTGATGGCTTTACCTGCTACTATTCCCACCCACCACATTTGAATAAAAATTTCAGCACATTTCTCACCAACCAAAAGTGGGGCCCACCAATTCTAGAATTTTCCACCAAAATGATAAATTTCGAAACTTCAACAATTTCTAAACCAGTCATCTCTTAAAATTCATAACAAATCATACGTTTATTTTTAACGGTTCAAAATTTGTGGACATATACTCAACTTATATATGTATAACATATCCAAAAATCACAACAATTCAACGGTCGGATTAAAAATTATAACCCCCGCAATATATCTCAAAAATTCTGATTGATTTTTAATACCTCCATTCCGACAAAAATACTGATAAAACACCTCAATATTAACTCCTTCATTTTTAACCACAAAATATATCCAACATTTATATTCACATAAAATAAATATTTTCTTATCATATGAATCAATAATTAATTATTCACAATTAATATTACAGAATCACATTTATGACAACCAGACCGTTCCTAGGAAGGAGGGGGCATTCCAATAAGAATTTTTCCTTACTGGCGCGCAATTAGATGACCAAACCTCTCCTTAGACAGAATTTTCTAGACATTGCCAATAATGTTATCTAGTAATATTATTCAAATAATATGAATTATTGATCTGATAATGAAAAATACTGTGCAGTGACAATTATTGAAACAACAATAATATAAAATATCAATGCAACAATTATTGAATCAATAAAATAAAATATTGAACAGTAACTACTGTAACAATTATTGAGTAGTGCATTCCTTCGTAAGAATCAATAATTCAAAAATACTGTGCAATCCGTGTGCTACTGTGCAACCATGCGTATTACTGTATTTTAACCACCGAGTATTCCAACAGTGTTAACAGTAACAACTACGCCGTTATTTATAAAAACTCAATTTTTGTCGTTATCTTCATCCAATCGTTTTTCGTTATGGGGCCCACAAATAGATGCGCCGTCGTACGAATATTTCCCGACAGAAAGAATATTCCACGACCAAACGAATATTTCTCGACAAAATGAATATTTTATAACCACTTGTTTATTTTGCAAAATTTGCACATTTCACCCATAACCAAAGTATTATATCAAATTAACACCTTATTATTCACAATAATATTTAGAGAAAATTTGATTTTATTTATTACTAAGTTGGGGTCTTATATTATTAATTATAAAATTTATTATTTTTAAAATTTAAATGAATTATGTCAATTTTAATGGGAACCTTTCGCCTAAAGCAAATACAGAATTTTAAAATCGAAAGACACAACTCAAATTCTTCTATTGGATAATGTTGCCATGGTGTAAAATTGCATATCATGTGCTGCCACGTGGACGAATCCCTTTAATTAAGTGCATTTCAAGGTGCAAGGATCAAATTCACGTGAAGCCCTGAGGCTCTCCGAGACTCCCCTCTTTAGGCGTTCATGGGGACCTCAAAATGTCATCGTCCAAACTATATCCGATCCTTATGGAGATGCTGATGATAGTGACGAATAAAATTATCGTTAAACATGTTATTATAAGGTTTGAATCGGACTATAACGATAATTTTGGACTGTCGTAATGGTTCAGATTTTATGACGACGAGTTGAACGACGATTTTATCCGCCGCTAAAGGTGATCCGCATGCAGACAAACTGCATATGAAACTCTCAGATATATATGACAATAAAGTTTTATTAATATTAAATTTGATATATATATATATATATTATTTTCCTAAATAAATAATACTTCGGTGACAAAAGAATAGCTAGTTACAAAAGATGGATACAAAATAATGTGGTTGTTTATTATCACTAAGTCAACCTATATATGGTGGATCATCAATTAATTATACTTTGTCATATCATTTAGAATTTTTTTGTCACCATAACAATACACATTATAAATACCGATATATGTGACTACGTGAGATAGAAAAAAATTAAAAATAATCTCATTTTAATTTATTTTAAATGATCATTTAAAATTTCACGTAAGTCGTAATTCAACTTGATCATAAATTTATTTAACTATAAATCATTTCTCAATTCCAATTATCCAAAAAAAGAAATTTCCAGACTAAAATACTTTTTATGATTGGGAGGTCCCCTCCTTAGAATATCTGCAGTAAGATACACCATTGTATCATCTATGATCTATACACACGTGTATGACCTCACTTTTAATCAACTTTAATTTGAAATTGAGGTTTTTTTATTTTCTTTTGAGTTTTTTCTTTTAGTTGATATCAGTACCATATAGAATTTGATTACAATGGAGTGACACCTAAAGTTGTGACAAGTACACATTTCTCTGAATATTCAATCTACATGGAAAAAGGTCAAGTTATTTTTGCCAAAAATTTTTGTTGTTACCAAGTCAAACAATTCTTGTCTACATGAAAAAGGTCATTTATTAATATATAGAAATATAGTATACAAAAGTTTTATTTATGAAATGACTTTTTGATGATTATTAAGATTTGTAGTCATAGATTATTTATTTTAGAGGATTTTTAAATTACTAAAAATAACAGGAAAAAAATAATTATATATGTATGTATTGTGTATATATATGTAAATTTAATATTTGAGAAAAGAAATGACAACAACTTAAAACAAACCAAGAACAACGATTCTCACTTCCACGGAGGTATTAAAATTTATAACAACAATCTAAGCAAAGCACTGTGCATGTTAGGTCATTATTCATCTTCTTCCCTTATACAACACCTGAACAATGAACACTCGGTACAATATATAGAGGCTTAGAAGAAAAAAAAAAGCACACAATATCATAAGAAGTATTATATAAATTATCCAACTCTCTGGTATATATATAAAATGCAACTTATTTTTATAGATTGGTTAAATAAACTGCTGTTTAAAATTAGGATAGATCAGTATAAAGGGCGCCTAATTAATAATCCCGGACGTGAAAGAAGTTGGGGTTTTTTATATATGAGAATATCATGCATGTAGATGGAATTGAAGTTGCAGAAATTAATCATTAGGAAGTGAAATAAGATCAATGGAAGATGCATGGTTTGTGGAACTGGAGGAGATAATCGATGTCACCTCCGTAGTATCTCTCCCATCCCAACTCCCTCAGCATTTGCTGGATCGGAGGGAGTTGTAGGATGAAACTGTTCGTTTGGCCTGTTGGTAAGTGCACCAAAACTTTCTTCCTAATGGATTGCTGATCGGTACCCAAGCGCCGGATCACATTTTGGGAAAAATATATAAGGGAGGGAGGGAGAGAGTTCTATAAGAATAAGGAAAATATATAGTGGGTTGGTGTTGGTGAAGAGAATTAAAGGAAAAGTGGATCGATGACTTATTTATAGCATGCCATGATGCAGATTAATACAACAAAAAAAACATGCATGAATCCAATTATCTGTTACATTATCTGTCTTATCTGATAAGTATCTAACTTTTATGTATTTTTGTCATATAATTAATTTTTATCTATTTATATAATTTACAATTATTGTTGGAAGATTATAAGGAGTGCTATATATACATGAGTTGTGACAACAAATGAGAGAGAAAGGATGAGACAATATATATGCTCGAGTTCAAGAAATACTCCCTCCATCCCACAATTAAAAGATAACTGACGTACAAAAATAAAACTTTTAAAAAAATGTCTAATAGAAGTCAGAAGATGACTAAAGTACACAATTTAAATGCACAATTTTAGACTATTTAGATTAAAAGTAATAATTTAGTGGTAGAAGTCTATTTTTTTGAAACATAAAAAATGCAGAATATTACTAGTTAAAGTATTTGAGGAGGGTTCACTATCGTTAGAAAAAAATATATAAAATCTTTCGTATACTTATTCAGAATTAATAATGTTTTGATGACAAAAAATTGAATACAAAACGAGAAAATAAAAAATAATATGTATGGTATATAATTGATTATAATCATTGGACCCACCCATATTGTATAGTGGAACATTAACTAATTATAATCTGACACATTATTTTATATACAAGTTTTTATAACTTTTTTTTTGTGACCATAGCATTATTCTAGACTCTATAATGAGAACTTATTTTATACTACCACCTCTATTATTATTCTATTCTTTTTAATTATGTAAAAATTGTACTTAACCATCGATCTAGCTCAAGAAATGGGATGAAAAAAGGCTGGGTTTTGGTTTTGGTGGAGAATATAGATTTTGTGGGGGCTTAAAATAGGCAAGGCCACAAGGAAGTTATTGGGGTTTGCTTTAGGGCACATGTCCATGCAATGCATCCGTGTGGGTTTTGTTACCCAAGAATCTTGTGGGTCTGAAGTCGCGTTGCCATTGCTTTCAACCAGGGAATCTTAGGCCAATTGGGAGTCACACTTTTTGAAACTAGATTTCATAAAGTCAATGAGAAGAAATTGCCCCCACTTAAATTACAGGTGAATCTAACTGGACCTCCAGCCTCCTTTCATGATTGTTAGTAGTAGTATTTTAATAGGCACATGTTATAAAATTTGTGAAGTAAAATGCAGTCGATGATCTGATATTTTTTCCTAAATTTTATATAGACCACTAAAAGCTTAAAATCTACACTTAAAACACCTAACGTTTGATACTAAATGTCATGTACCCCTTAAATATTAATCTTCCCTTTTCATTTCTTCTTTTGTCCCTTGTCATCGTGAGCTTATACCTTATTTTGTTAATGGTATGTGAGATGCTGATATGGTGGTGAGAAAGGGTTTGTTTGGAGTGGGATTAGGAGCAAGAGAGGGATCGGAGTATGAGCCGGAGCAAGGAAGGGAGGGAATGTGGAGTGTTTATATGTAAGAGTAAGGAAAGAAAAGATTTCTAGTTAGGATTTGGAGCGACAAATAGAAAGTATTGAAAAGTAAGAGAGAAAAAAGAGAGACGGATTGTAGATGGATCTTTCTAATCGGTTGAATAATACTTTTCACTCTCCAAGTTATCATCTACTTTTAAAGTCGTCCCTAAAGTTTATTTTTCATTAATTAGGTCTTTAAACTGACATTTTTAGTCAATTCTATTCTTTTTAACCGATTTGACCCCAACACGATCTGTTTTGACCCAACCCGACCCCAATTTTACCAATTAATTTTTTAAAAAACTACAAATTTTAAAATAATTGTTATTTTAAAATACATCAGGCATCAGGCAGACATGACTAACCAAATTAGTGAACCAGAATATATCGTATGTCTATTATTTTATGTTGTAAGGAATTCAGTGGAACTGGAGTAATCGGGTAATTAGCTACTAGAGCAGTGAAGTGTGAATGTAAGTAATGTTTAAAGGTAACAGAGAATTAACAAGGAAAGAGAATATAGGAGAAAGGAGAGAAGATATCAGAAGAAAGGAGAAGGAAAAACAGAATTATCATTCATCAAAAGCATGCCCAATTACACGATGATGACACATTATAAAGACTTGCCTCACTACCTAGCACTAGCTCAGCAACAGACCAAAGAAGAAATAAGAAGGAAAGACTAAGTTACCCTTAACAATACTAATCCCAATCTACCCTTGACTAAACAAACCAAAAGACCATTAAATCCCTCACCGCCATCAGCTGTTATTACTACTCAAGCTTAAACTAAACTAGTTAAACCTTACAATTCTCTCCCCTATAAAAGCCACCTTGTCCTCAAGGTTGGAAATGTGGAAACCTCTGATGAAGCTGCTCCCAGTCTTCCCATGTTACCTTAGTAGGTAGGGTGTTGGACCACTGCACTAGGACCTCTGCTGCTGTAGCATTATTTTTCTTCACCATTTTCCTGTCTAACACAGCCACAGGTACTCCTAATAGCTGTCCCTGAATACTGACTTCAGGAAGAGTGAGAGAACTTGAGCAATGAAGTCCAATCTTCTTTTTTAACAAGGAGACATGGAATACAGGATGGATTCTTGCATCAGTAGGCAACTGAAGCTTATAAGCTACCTGCCCAATTTTCTCTATCATAGAATAAGACCCATTGTATTTAGGAGACAATTTTCCATATCTAGTCTGAGATAAGGTAGTCTACTGGTAAAGTTTGATTTTCAAATACACCAAATCACTTTTCGTGAAAGACCTCTCACTTCTGGATTTATCAGCATACTGTTTAATGCGAAACTGAGCAGCTATAAAATTCTTTTTAAGTAATTACAGATGATTGGCTCTCTCCTGACAGAAACTTCTGGTAGCAAGATCATGTACCCTACCAAATTGATGGAAATTCAAGTAGGGAGGGTTGTAGCCATATAGGGCTTCAAATGGGGTTGTCTTTAGTCCACAATGGTAGTGTGTGTTGTACCACCATTCTGCCAAAGGAATCCACCTAGTCCATCCAGCTGGCTTTTGTGCAACCATGCATACACCTTAAATAGCATTCCAAGGTCTGGTTCAATCTCTCAGTTTGGCCATCACTTTAAGGGTGGTAAGCTGAACTTAGGTGTAACTTAGTGCCTATCAGCTTAAAAAGGGACTGCCAAAACAGGCTTACAAAAAGTTTATCTCTATCTGGAACAATAGTAGATGGAAATCCATGCAACTTATAGACCTGGGCAATGTACACTTGGGCTATATCAGTGGCTGTTAAAGGGTGTTTTAGAGGTATGAAATGGCCATATTTAGTTAGTCTATCTACTATTACCCAAATGGTAGTGAATCCATGTGAGTTAGGTAGACCTTCAATGAAGTCCATTGATATATCTTTCCAAGGAGCTTCAGGAATAGCAAGGGGCTGTAATAAACCAGGTGTGGGTATAGTCTCATGTTTTTGTTTTTGACAGACATCACATTCTCTTACCATTTTAATAATGTCATTCCTCATGGTAGGCCAAAATAAGAACTTACTGATTCTCTCATAAGAACCTCTAATTCCAGAATATACCCCTAAGGGTGAGTCATGGAACTCCTTAAGCAACCCGTTTCTGAAAACCAGGTCTGGTCCAACTACCAATCTGTCTTGAAATTTGAGTCTTCCATTACTTAAAGAGTACCCAGGTAGGGACTGGGGATCAATTATCAGTTGAGTAATCATGTTCTTTAATCCTTCATCAGTCTCCCAAGTCAATGCTAGTTCAGAAATCCAGTGTGGTACCACAACAAAGATAGCTGAACAATTATAATTAGTCTCTTCTGCTCCCAATGGCCTAGACAGACAGTCTGTAGCTACATTCTCTTTACCCTTCCTGTAGATGATTTCATAATCTAACCCCAATAATTTGGTTAACCATTTTTGTTGATTAGTTGTGGTCACCCTTTGATCAAGCAGGAATCTCAAACTTTGGTGGTCAGTTTTAATTAAGTCTTTATTCCCCAACAAATAGTGTCTCCATTTCCCAACAGAATACACCACTGACATTAATTCCTTATCATAAGTAGACCAACCAAGGTGTTTGGGAGCTATTTCCTTGCTGAGATAAGCTATAGGCCTGCCTTGCTGCATAAGTACTGCACCCAGCCCATAGTATGAGGCATCAACTTCCAACACAAAAGTTTACTAAAGTTAGGCATGCATAGCTAAAACTGGTGCCTTAGTCATAGTCTCTTTAAGAACCAAGAAAGCCTCTATAGCTTTTTCATTCCACTGAAACCCATCTTTTCTTAGCAATTCTGTTAATGGTCTGCTAATAGTGCCATAGTTTCTAATAAACCTCCTGTAATACCCCGTGAGACCCAGAAATCCCCTCAAGCTTTTGATATTTGTTGGCAAGGGCCATTTAACCATACACTCAATCTTTTCAGGATCAGTTGCCACCCCATCTTGTGAAATGATATACCCCAAATACTGAACTTGTTCAGTCCCAAACTTGCATTTACTCCTTTTAGCAAAAAGTTTATTATCTAGTAATAGTTGCAAAGTCATCTTGAGGTGCTTCAAGTGATCTTCATAAGTCTTACTATACACCAATATGTCGTCAAAAAAGACAAGAATAAATTTTCTGAGGTAGGGCTTGAATACCTCATTCATGAGGGATTGGAAAGTTGCAGGAGCATTTGTGAGGCCAAATGGCATGACCAAGAATTCAAAATGACCTGTGTGTGTTGTGAAAGCTATTTTAGGGATGTCAGGTTTGTGCACCCTGTTCTGATGATAACCAGACCTTAGGTCTAGCTTAGAAAACTACCTTGCCCCATGCAATTCATCCAACAGTTCATCAATTGCTGGAATTGGAAACCTGTCCTTAACAGTTTGTTCATTAAGAGACTTGTAATCTACACACATCCTCCAAGAACCATCTTGCTTTTTAACCAGTAAGACAGGGAAAGCATAAGGACTGTTACTTGGTTGAATGACCCCAGTATTCAGCATTTCATTCACCAATTTTTCTATTTCCTCCTTTTGCAAATGGGGGTATCTGTAAGGCCTTATACTTACTGGTTGACTACCCTCCTTAAGGTTTATATGATGGTTGTGCGACCTATTAGGTGGAAGCACCAGTACAAAAGTACTAAATAGACAACACTTAAACCACAACGTTTTTTATAAAAACGTTGTGGTATTTTTTTTCACAACGTTTTTTAAAAAAAAACGTTGTAGATATATATGCAAAAGCGTTATCTATTTAAAAGGGTATTTTTTGGTTTTAACTAGATAACATTTTTTTTTAAAACGTTGTCTATTAAAAAAAACCACGGAGCTCTAACTGAACACCTAAAATTACGCGAAAACTTGAAATAATTTGATAACACTATTTCTCCCATTTTTCCCTAGCCCGCTCCCAGTATCTGAGAGGCCAGATCTGAAATCTTGATTCCAAACACTTTTCTTTGTTTCTCTCCCGCGGTTTGTAGATGGTATTGGAGTCGAATCTGGTGCCGTCGGCTTCCACGAGCGAGTCGAAGGTGTTTTATTTGAAGATGAAGGGGGATATTGCAGCGACAGAAAAAAGTGGGGGTTTAGAGATTGAGGATGGGTGTGTTCAGCTCGAATTTCAGTTGTTCCGTATCCTATAACGCCATTAATTTCCTATAATCTGTGGTTCTCGAGCTCTAGATTTCATAGAGGAAAGCTTAAATCTAACCTAAAATGGCGATCGATGGCATCAGAACCTGAATCTTCTTCATTTTCTCCTCCAGTTGATTCTGATGTAGCTGATAAAAATGCCGCCGGGTAAAATAGTCTCTACATAGAACTATTTTTCAGTAATTTCCTTTCTTTTCTCGATTTCCCTGTACTCTGGTTCAATTAAATGGTTTCCATTACCAATTATTTGTTTGTGCATTTAAAATATATACATGTTTTGAATTTTTTTAATAATTGGATGATTTAGTAAATATTTTACCACATTGATAGAAATGTTAGAGAAGTGTAATGGAGGGGAGAATTTAAACACACACACAGAGAGTAATTTTTTTTGTTCTAGTGTTCCTTTTTTTTTTTGTATTACTTGGATTTCTCGTTTTTGAGTACATTCAACCAAAAATTACTCAGTTGTTGGTGCTATGCTTGGATTCGTTTTTGTTCTGGTTTTTGTGTACTATATCGGAGCAAACCCTGTTTGGCTTTGGACTGGGAGATTCGCTATTGTATTGCTCTTGGTATTGCTCAAGGCCTGTCCTACCTTCATGGTGATTGTGTGCCACAAATCATTCATAGAGATATTAAATCTGATAACGTTTTATTTTATTTCGATGAAGTTTAAATTTAAAAACAAATTATTCCCATTTGTTGTCTTGTATCTTTACAAATTCAGAGAATGGATACTCAGTTCAGTTGACAGAGAAATGTGATGAATACAGCTATGGAGTTGCTGTTATAGAGCTTTTGTGCAGAAAATTGCCTATAGACCCCAGCTTTGAAGAAGGGCTACTAGATATTGCCTCCTGGATGAAGAAAATTTTGACAGAAACGGATGATTGCTTTTGCGACCTTGATGAAGAAATAAGTTTTTGGGATACAAAAGAACAATGGAAGGCAATGAAACTGGTGTACTTGGCTCTTCTATGCACTGAAATGGTGGCACATGCAAGGCCTTCTATGAGAGATGTAGTAGGAACTCTTGTCAAGCTAAATCATAAAAGTCATAGAGCTGTAAATTCCAGGGAAGATTAAGCTTCCAACTTCAATACCATATGTCATTGTGCAATAAACTAGGCTGCTAGAAAGTGTTAGATTCATGAATTCGGACAAGGTATTTTGGGCATGGAGACTAAGAAAATTTTCAGGATTTGAAAGGCAAGTGCATTATGCAACTTAAAAAAATAATTCCATGGCCCAAGGAATCTTTAGACTAGGCAGTATAATGTTAATAAAGAGCTAAACTTCAAGAATTTACAGTGGAACAAGTATTCCACATAAAGAATACTCAGTAAACGAATGTACTCTGTTGTTGAATGTACTAAAAAATGAATGTACTCAGTTGAGTAATTTTTTTGTTGAGTAATTTAAAACACACACACACACACACAGAGTAAATATCTTTTTCTTTTTTTTTTCCATAGCCTTGAATCTTGTTAGCTGAAATCTAGCAGTATTATATATGTACAATGCAGGCGAGGTTCAGGTTTGGGACAACAACATACATGTGCTTCATGTTTTCACCACGACGCTGATGGGGATCGTGTTGGGAATGCTTGTGTTCTCGGTGACTGGTTACGATGACTATAGCCGTAATGCACTGATTCTTGAAGGTTTGTTAGGCTCTTTATCTTTGGGTATACTTATCTACATGGCTCTTGTGGATCTCATAGCTCTACATGGTTTTCTAGACTGTTTCACTAATCTTTTATATACATGTATAAAAGATTAACTTGAAAACAAAAGAAATTAAGCACTCGCCAAAAAATGCCTTCTGTTTGTAATTCATATAGCCGTACACTATTATTTTAAGAACACTTTCCAATAATTGGAGCTTCAATTGAACTCCTATTAGGCTTCCTTTATTTTTCTTTGTTCTTTCCATTACTAAATGAATGGGAAGTAAGAAAAAGTGAGCATTGGTATATTAAGCATATGGTTGTCTCTATGATGTTTATACATCATTTGAAGCTTGGTATGACCAAGTTTATCATTTAGCCTTAGCCTGTTATTCATGAATTTGTTGGAAATTGTTGAATTTAATCCTCTTTACTTCTCCTTAGGTATGGGCTTCAGGTTTCTCCGCTGCTTTTTTGAAAAAGCAAAGTGTTGCAACAAAAGGACACATGATAACAAATGAACGAGGTCTTGAAGTATCAGGTGGAATCAAAGGTTTTGTGGAAGCCAAACCAGCATTTACTGAAGCAGTTTTGCATATAGAAGTCCATCTCACTTCTATGATTTTCCTGTTGACGGAACCAGTGTGAAAAGATCACCATTCATGCAAGGAAATGGACAATTATCTTGGAAATATAGTGCTCAGTTACAGGTATCCAGTGTTAGTCCATTATCTCACCAAGGAAAGCAGGAGCAGTTTTCATCACCTCCAAAGGACAATGGATTTATTCCAAATACTGAAGATGTTTTTCAAATAGGAAGGAAACGAAAGGTATTCACTGTATTCAGATGTAATACAGAGTTTTATATTTTTGCAGTTCCCCCACAAAGATTTTTGGTATATATTTTGTGGATGTAGTAATTTGAAACTGTAAATTAATGGTATTATTGGGATGTATTTTGAATGGTTGATATATTTTGGCTTTAAATTTAAATGAGAATTTAGACCTTTTAGTTATATATCATGGCATTAGCATATTGCAGGTGCATTGGTAATGTAGGTGAACCACAACCTTTTTTTTCTTTTCTTTTTTTAATCTACAACATTTTAAAAACGTTGTGTAAATGAGCCTAAACGTTGTATAATATATTAAAATACAATATTTTTAGCCAAAAAATGTTGTGGAATCATACCTTCTACAACGTTTTTAAGCATCTGCTAATTTTTGAAAAACAAATCTACAGCGTTTTTTTCCTAAAAAATGTTGTGTATTGTGCTTAACTACAACGTTTTAAAAACGTTGTGTAAGGGTGTCAAATAGATAACACCCTTAACCACGGCGTTTTTCTGACTGAAATCACAACGTTTTTTTCGCGTTGTCTATTTACTGTTTTGTAGTAGTGAAGGTGTTTAGGCTCCTGAAAAACTGCAGAGAATTGGTTCAGTAATTCCTCCATTTGTTCATTCTGCTCCCTGCCCTTCTTATCCTCAATTTCCTCCTTCAATCCTCCTGTTTGCCCTTCTTATCCTCAATGTCCTCCTTCAATCCTTCTGCTGCAGGCTTGTTACAATCCAAATTCTGCACCATACCAAACAGATACCCAAAATATCCATGAGCTGTGACTTGTATAGTCCTTTTAAATTCCCCAGAATTTATAATCTGAAGTGAAGGTGTCACTGCATCAGATTCCCCCAGTAACACCACTTCCCTCCCATTTTTGGAGATTGTTAATTGCAGCTGGTTGAAGTCAAATGTCACTGGATTGAAGCTCTTGAGCCACTGAACTCCCAAAATAGCATCTATACCTCCCAATGGCAGGATTATGAAATCAGTAGTGAATTCTTCACCCTGAACTGTCCACTGGAAACCCTCACATTCCTGGTAACTACTCACCTTGAAGCCATCAACCACAGACACAGTGACCGGTTTAGTATTCTGCAGTTTAACTTTAACCCTTCTAGCAGCTTGGGGATACAAAAAGTTATTAGTACTACCACTATCAATCAGAATTCTCATGATTCCACCATTAGCCATCCCTACAATCCTTATAGTATTATTAACACTATGCCCTGATAAGGCATGAAGTGTTATATGTGCCTCTTATTTTTCATCATCATTAGTAACCTCTGAAACTTCCACTTCACAGCAGTCCACTTCCTTCACTTCCTCACACTCCTTAGAAGGTAACAACATGAATAATTGGGGCTTCTTACATTGATGTCCAAAAGTGTAAGGCTCATCACATGCAAAACACAACCCCTTTTTCCTTTTCTCAGCCATTTGCTCTCTAGTCAAACCTCTGATGGGCAAGGACTTGCTAAGTTCTAGTTGATTTGCAGGTATTGTAGCATGATTAGAACCACTTGAATGGGCAAGTTTTGGAGAAGGAACATTCACAGATTTTTGATAACCCCTACCCATACTGAATTTATTTCCTTGCCTACTCCTTTTCAACCATGCCTCCAATTTTGCCTCCTCTACTCTAGATACTCGAATCAACTCCTTGAGATTGGTCACCTTAAACTCCTGAATTCCCAACCTTATTTCTTCTTTTAATCCCCTAAGGAAACAATCCATAAAGAAGGATTCATTTAGTGTGGGATTCCTCAATAATGTCCATCCTTTCAACTCTTCAAATTTCCTCCTGTATTCATCCACTGTACCATTCTGCTGCAGATTTTTAAGCTCACCAATAGGATTAGTTTGAAACTCAGGCCCAAACTGGGCCATGATCTCGTCTATGAAGCCACTCCATGTCATATCTACTCCTCCATGTACAAATCCAGCATACCATTCCTCAGCATCACCCTCCAAATTTAGTGTTGCTAGGTATAACTTTTGATCCTCAGCTACTACATGATGTGCAAACAACTTATTACACTTTCTAACCCATGACCTAGGGTTAGTTCCATCAAATTTATGGAACTCAAATTTAATGGTTTTGAAAATATTGTTTCCAGCCTTATCATTACTACCTCCACCCTCCACGGAACTCAATATTGAACCAGATTGATGATTAGGATTACCTGAATTGTTTTGATCCACTGGTAACCTTAATGCTAGCAAAGCCTCAAACCCCTTCATCATCTGCTGCATCTTTTGATCCATTTTCACATGGAAGTTCTGCTTGAGACCATCCATTTGTGCTCCAAAGTCCTGCTTAAGACTCACCACTGAATCCTGTAGCTGAGTTCTTAATTGCAGTAGAGATGCAGTGTGCTCCCCTATCCGTTCTTCTAAATTACTGAGGCGTTGATTGTTGGTTGTCATGGAGGAATCGGCTGGCTTTGATACCAAGTTGTAAGGAATTCAGTGGAACTGGAGTGATCGGGTGATTAGCTACTGGAGCAGTGAAGTGTGAATGTAAGTAATGTTTAAAGGTAACAGAGATTTAACAAGGAAAGAGAATATCAGGAGAAAGGAGAGAAGATATCAGAAGAAAGGAGAAGGAAAAACAGAATTATCATTCATCAAAAGCATGCCCAATTACACGATGATGTCACATTATAAATACCTGCCTCACTACCTAGCACCAGCTCAGCAACAGACCAAAGAAGAAATAAGAAGGATAGACTAAGTTACCCTTAACAATACTAAGCCCAATCTACCCTTGACTAAACAAACCAAAAGACAATTAAATCCCTCATTGCCATCAGCTGTTATTACTACTCAAGCTTAAACTAAACTAGCTAAACCTTACATTTATGTTGTTCATCTATTTTAGTTTATGTGATATTATTGAGTGGTTGGTTCTTAAATTCTAATACAATAAAACTGGGTCTAAAATCATCTGTAACAATCTGAATTAACTCAAGCCCGGATTAATTAATTAAAGCTCATTATATTAGTTATTTTAAGGTATTAACTTGGGTCATCTGATCTAAAAGAGTTGGACCGACTTGTTGGTATTTTGAGTCTTACATCATACAGAAAAAACATGGAAACAAACAAGTGCAATTGGGACCGCATATTTTGGTAGGCCGGGACAATGGACCACTCTCTCGCTAGTTTCTACCAGTCCAATTTTCTTCACGTGTGCAACATGTGATTAAAGTGGCAACAATTTTCCCAATTAAGTTAAAAACAACTGGCCTTGGCCTTGGCCTATGTCCCAATTATTTTCAAGATTCTTTTATGAAGAGAGTAAAGTTATGCCAATTCAATTAAGGACCTAGCAACAATATTCCTCCTTAACAAATCCACACGGATGGATCTGTGCTACTTGTGCCCTAAAACTAATCCTAATAGGTCCCACAATATCTATATTATCCACCAAAGCCAAACACTTCTATCATTAATATCCAACTTTTCCTAAACTATTTCCTTCTCATTCCCTATAAATAACTCCTATTCCCCTTTCTCTTCTTCACCACAACAAACCCAATTTCCTTCTCCAAAAATGTCCGGCGTTTGGGTATTCAAGAACGGCGTTATACGCCTTAATGACAGCTCCGTAGCTTATCAACAATCTAGTCGAAAGAAGGCTTTAGTGCACTTGCCAACAGGCCAGGTGGTTTCATCCTACAACTTTCTTGAGCAAATGCTGAAGGAGTTGGGATGGGAGAGATATTATGGTGGTGATGTTGATCTCTTCCAGTTCCACAAGCAATCTTCCATTGATCTAATTTCACTTCCTAAGGATTTCTCCAAGTTCAGTTCAGTCTACATGTATGATGTTGTCATTAAAAATCCCAATATCTTCCACGTTCAGGATTTTTAGTATTGAGGTGAAGTCCCTCCGGGCCGGGCAGTTAGTTTTTTGTTGAAGCTTCAACAATTAGGTCTATTGTGTTATATATATTTGTTGGTTTATATGTTTATTCTCATGTTTTTGTAGGGCACGGTCGTGTCGATTTGTGTGCTTTTTATTTTATTGTTTTTGGAGTGTAGTTTGTTGATAACTGTAAGTTCGAACAAGGAATGTCAATTAGCCAGCTAATGTTGTGATGCTTGAGTGATAAGTTCATTTTATAGTTTTGTTAAATATTACCTCCGTTCCTAAAAGATTGTCTTTTAAGGTTTTGGCACATGGATTAAGAAAGTGTGATTTACCAAGTAAAATTTGTTTGAAATTTCTATCACTACCCCTCTATGGGAAGTTGAAAACTATTAATACAAGGAAGAATTTCTTGGGACAATGAGAGAAGGTAGGGGTAATATATAAATAATTTATTCTCTTCGAAAGTTGTAAACGACAAACTTTTTAGAACAAATTTTTTCTTCTAAAACGACAATTTTTTAGGAACGGAATGAAAAAAATTTGTTAACTGTTTTTGATCGATCGTTCTTCAAATTGCTATAGTCCATTCGTCCCGAAATTAAAAGTTTGATAGCTCTGTTTCAAATATGCATGTCTAAAGTGTGTTTTGTACAAATCATACTGTTTGGAAAATATCAACAAAAATAGTACATGATGCGGGTAAAAATAACCCACTATTAGAAAATTGGCACGTGTAATTTTTGTAACCCTATTAACGAGGGGCATTATAATAATTTGGTTTTATTGAGTATTAATTCTGCAAGAATGATCAATCATGTAAGGATTACAAGTTTTTGATGTTTAATCAATCGATGATTGACAACCTAGTGGGTGTCTGAATCCAAAGAGGACTTTATTCATAACTTATGAAGGAGATGATTCTCATGTTATAAATAAGAGATGGTCCAGAAGATTTTGTAATATTTCGTATATTTATGAGGCTTATAAATATGATCGTATTTGATTAGAGATTATTATGATCTAAATTAAGTGTAATGTGATCGTCTATAAATAAAAGTCGATTTAATGACCTAGGTTATGTGTTATGCGTTATGCGGTGGAATTTAGGTGGTGGTGTTTCGTATAAGAAAATATATAAAAAATTTATGAGAAATAACGCGAAGACAATATTCACGCAAAAAACACTTGTATGTTTTTTCGACTTTTCGAATTACGTCGTAACGTTTATTCGGGAAAGGGAGACATAAAATTGCGAAAGAAAAATTTCGCGATTTTGGGTAATCGAACGAGTTAGGAAAACTTAACTGGAAAGGGTTAAAACCTAAATACGAGAATAATACGAAATATTATATGAGTAGAATACGAGAATAATATGAGAATAATACAAAATATTATACAAGTAAAATACGAGAATAATACAAAAATTATACGGTAGAAATACGAAAAGTCAAAGTCAACGATTATGACTAAAAAACTAGTTGAAGTAACCGAAAACCTAGTTAAACTAACTAAGTAATAACTCAATCCAAGTGAAAGAAAATGGATCAATCATAGAGGAGGATGATATAAGCAATGATGTCATGTAGGATGATGATGTAAGTGATGATGTCATAAAGGACGATGATGTAAGCGATGATGTCATAAAGGACGATGATGTAAGCAATGATGTCATAGATTATTGTGTAAAGACTATTTTACCCCAACTCTTGTTAGCCTATAAATAAGAGGCTTTGTAAGCTTAAAAACTCACAAATTCACAAGTATTTCAAGAGCTTAAGAAGCTATTATAATCTTTAGAGAGAGTTATTGATAATTCAAAGAAGGAATGATAGCATAAAGCTTACACTTCAAGAGGTTATACGAAAGATGCAAAAACCGTAAGAGACGAAATCAGGCAAGTCATTCTATTCCTTTGCACTTTGTGCAATAATGTGTTTATAAATTGTATAATTTCATTTACTATATGAAGTTCATTGTATGATATAAAGTGATTTATGAAAATGAGTGTAGACACTCGAAATTTTACTTTCCTTGGACTAACCATGTAGGAGGGCAAAAACATTTTTTCTACCCCGAAGACAGCCCCGGAGGACTACAATAAACCTCAAACCACGGAAACAGCCCCGTGGATTATCAAATCAAACACCAGAGACAACACCGTGAGACATAAAATCAACTTCAGAGGTAACCTTGAGGAAAGACAGAGCCAATAACAGTCAAACCCTAGAGAGACGACACTGAGGAAAGACAACCAAAAGACCCATCAACCATGGAGACAACCCCGGGAGGGCAAAAAGATCATTTTGACAATACAATGTCAACAACCATAGTATAGCTACAGATAGGGTCACAAAGAGCCATTGCAGTACTTTCGAGCTCAAACTATACAAAAATAGCTCAATGAACTTCCTGCAAAGACCCGAAGATGCCAGTTTGATCATGGACCCATCTTCCTAGATTAATAAAAAGGAAAGCCCTATGTCATTGTGTAGCTCTTGGAAAGAGCTTTCCGGAATGGTATAGCACATCTCCATCGGATTCCCGGATTGTAAGTTACAAAGGTTTCAAGTAGCCTGTACGCGGATCGAGGTGCACACACTTTGAGGCGGGTCCCACTAGGGCATTTTCGCAGGTCTACCTGCGGAAGGCTGGGTCTATATATATCAGACCCCCACCAGCCATTTAGAGAGAGAGAGAGAAAAGGGTCCAGAAGAGAGAGAAAATTTGAGATTTAGAGTGTCAAACAGCTCAAATCTTGTAAATCTTCTCTGTAAACACTTTTATACATATATACTATAACATATCAAGTTTTAACCGATGAAAATCGATTTTAGAGGCGCCTAAAGCCGTTCGATAGCAGTTCTCATGCCAGACTGTAAGATCTCTTCATATCTGCTTTCTTTGCTTGCTCTACTATATATATAAATGCTATATATATAGTTAGTAATTAATATTGGTTAGATCTAACTTTTTAACCGTTCATTTCATGTAAATAGTCAATATTTGCATTTTATTGACTAGATATATACTAGATTTAGCCAGATCCAACTTTTAACCATTTCAAAAGTTGTAAAGCTTGAACCTGAAAGCCAAAATGGCTAAGATCTGTGTAGATCTAGTTTACTTTCTAGTTTTTGTAAATATTTAGCAACCACGGGACCCTAGATCTGTATCTAGAGGAAACGAGAAACTTGACTACATGCATGCAAGGATTTAACTAATGAATCCTTTATTTTGCGACGTCTAGAAGTTAATGTGCATTTCATTTCAATATATTTATTGTGCATGTAAATGATATTATGTGAGCCTAAGAACTGTAGGATATCTGATTCAATCAATGAATCTAGATCCGGTTCCCATAATGGACTTGTTTGAGTTGTACACAAAGCTTGCAACCTCTTGTACATGTAATTAAGGGGGCCTTAAAGCGGGGATACAGATTTAAGGCCTTGATATACACTACTAGAAAATCAGCCTATAGCGACGGTCGCCGACCGTCGCTATAGGCCAAAAGACCGTCGCTAAAAGTTTTAGCGGCGGTCGCCGACCGTCAGTAAAGCCTATAGCGACGGTCTTTTGGCCTATAGCGACGGTCACCGACCCTAGCTATAGGTCATGGCAAAATCGTGCATATGCTCTTTACCAACAGTCGTTAAAGCTTTTAGTGACGGTCATGACCGTCGCTATAGGCCTATGTTTATATTTTATTATTCTCCTTCCGCTACGTTCGATGACTGTCGTTACAGACTTTTCAAATTTAAAAAAATATTAATTGTGTACATTTATCCAACAAACACAAATACAATATAAAATAAAACATAAAAAAATATTGTATACATGATTTAAAATCATTCACATTACAACATTACAATATAATAGTTGAATAATTCATCGCCTAAAATACGATTATCATTATTATATCAAACTACTAAACTAATAACTTTTACCATCATCATTATAAGACAATAGTTCAGTTATATGTATGTAGAAGAGCTAATACAGAGAATAATACAGACTATAGAGCTAAGTTCCCGTTTCCTTGTAAGCAACATAGTTGGTTCTGATCCATCTCACATCAGTATCTTCTACCAAAGACCTTGCTTCTTTCGATCCAGATTTTACAAGACCTTCAACAATCATGTGTTGAAGTGGAGCCCAACCATTAGGAAAATCCCTGTTAAATTAAACAATTTCATTTAGATCTCAAGACCGAAAGAAAGGAAAGAACAAACAGATTTAAAATATCTATCTGCCCATCTACAGATTTCAAGTTTCGTGTCAACTTATTTGACAGTCAAATATCAAAAGCTTACTTACTTACCATTGTTGTCCTGTATTTGTCAAAGATGTTGCGATCCCACCATCACGGAGCAGGCCTGAACTTTGAAGACATCGAGAAACTTTCTCCACCAGACCATAATCTTCACAGTCCAAATGTTCAGATTAGGAAATAGATGTCATAAACTGCAGTTGAGAATGATCAAATGCTCATCAGAATGTCCAAATGTTCAAATGTTTTATATAATTCCAGCTTTTTTAGAAGACAAGTTGAAATAAACTGCAGTTGAGAATGATAAAATGTTCAGATTAGGAAATAGATGTCATAGCTGGATTCAGTCTATTGGAACTGGAGAGAGTAGCGACTTTAAAAAGAAACATATAAGAAAAATAGATCAATAGGTGATTCTAGGTCTAACATACCGCCAAGAGCAATAGAATTCATTTTGCAACACATTAGTCACATAGGACTCTTTAGCATTTGCAACCCCAGGTGAAACAATTGTAAAAGGTTAAGAATCTGATCAGCTTCAAATACTAGTTAATTATGGGATTGTTGGATCTATTATAGGTTCGTTCTTTAATCTTTGAGGTTCAATTTAGAATCTTAGATCAAAGTTTGGACATTTAAAAAGGCTTACTAAGTTAATCAAAAAATAAAGGTCTGGACACAACTAAAAGATAGCACAGATTAGGAGAGTAAATTCCACCAAGACCTCAACTCAAAGTATAATATAGTAGCACCAAATAATAAATCATTAAATGGTCCAAACTCATCATCCTAGCCAAATAAGTATTATTGTCTTAGAAATTAAAGATTTAGAGTCTTGGGGCTCTACCCATTTGGGGTTTGGTTGTTGATCAACCTAGCTAAACTCAATACTTTGACATAGGTCACAACCACTCCCTCATCCACCCATTTATGAAAACACACAAAATTTAAAACATAAAAAAAAGAAAAAAAAAGGGATTCTGCCATTAGATAAGGATGAAAGCAAAAAAATTATTGTTAGTTCAGTAAAAGCCCTAGTAGTAGTATTTTAAGTTCAAGTTCAGACTTCAGTGCGTATTTTATGATTTTATCCAGGGGGTACGAAGTTTCCTCTAGCCAACCAGGAGACATGATTGCTAATAAATACAGAGAAACACATTAATTTGTCAGTAATAAACTACACCCATTAATAGAATGCAAGGTAAAGTAGTCCAAAACATGAAACAAGCAAGTTAATAATCATACTGACATGAAAAATAGATACTCCATATATATATATATATATATATATATATATATATATATATATATATATATATAAAATTAGCAGGCTGTCAGCTTCTGATTTTTCATTTGTGTAGTGGCATCACTTCCCAAGCTCAAACACTAAAATACAATAACTCACCCATAAAAAAAATTGCATTAAAGTTGATATATCAAACACCTAACATGCTACTCACATGTTACATTAGAGATGTCAGTTCAGTGCTGCAGAACAAGTCCAACGAGCTTCAATAGCGCGTGTATTACAACCGCATTAGCAAGGAACAAAAGAAATGGAGATTCCATATTTTCAGGTGACATCAAAAATAAGCTTTCAGCATTAGAGTTAGCATAACTAATAACAAGAAAAGAGGAAAAAATCAAAAAATAAGCATATCTAACCTCGCTTATATACATGCCTAATCTGTTAAGGAAAAAAGGTAAATAATAGAACCCCAACAAAGATGATGATGCTACTGATTACAAAAATCCATGAAATCAAACCAGGAAGAAAGCTAAAAAGCAATGTTAATTGTTAAAAGCAATGTTCATTAGGCTCGATCTTTCTTGTTCTTGTCTTGGGCTCTGTATTTGTGTTTGTGTTTGTGTAAATCATCATATCACAATTGATGTAAACAACTGTGAGACATTTTCATTAAGATATAACAATTCTATCCATTTAAAGGATTAAACTGATCCAACTTGCAAGCATTTGTACTTAAGTACCTTTTTTAAAAAAGTAATCAATAACTTTATATTGACAAAGCCCAATATAGATATTATAAACTCTTTTCAATGGGCATCAAGATAGATATTTAACGTACAACTTTTCTCATATTTCCTAGAAACTAATATGGAAGCAAAAAAGCATATTTACAATAAAGAAACATCAAACAAGGAGACTTACCATCTCAAGTACAATCCAAGAAAATTTGTAGAGCTATCCAGTTTTTCTTGTTCCATTGCTTCACCATGGCTGTACAGAGCTCCATACGACTTACTAAACAATCCAAAATAGTCTGCAGCTCCATGAGGTTTGTCACAGAGCTCCTCAAAAGGAAAGTATGCACATCCATTAGCACCTAAATAGAATTAATCAAATAGAATCATCATAAAATTGTCTATAAACTAAATTTAACCTAAAAAAATCAAAACCCAAATCGACCCATCTCATGAAAGTATCAAAACTAGGAAAATTGAACTAATTATACATTTGATTGAATCTAACGTTATTCATACCTCTAATTGTAGAAATAGAGTCGAGGACAGCGGATTTGGATTTTTTCCTCAACGAAAGGACAATGGATCTGGCACTGTCATTGGTCGTGACACTTTTAAACCTAAAATTTCAGTGAGATAAATACGAATTTCAACCGTGTAGAGCTTTGCGATTTCAGTGACCTAGATGAGCAATGCTAGCTTTGACTGAGATTTGCGTGCGAGGAATATTTGGCTACGAAATTTGGTGATGAAGAAAGGGAAGAAGAAATTTGGCGATGAAGAAAGGGCAAGATCTTAGATCTAGAGATGAAAAAAAAAAGGAAGATGAAATTTGGCGAGAAAGAAAGGGCAAGATTTTGGAGACGAGAAAAATGGGAGATGAGAGAGAGAACGTAGAATATGATCGAAAATGGACTTTACACCGAAACAGATTACTCAAAAACATACCCTATACCTACGGCCAAGCGGTGACCCTCGCTATTGGGCTGCTCTTCAGCTGTTTTAGCTAAGGTCGAGGCGGGACCGTCGGTATATAACCCTATAGCTACGTTTCCGCACTGACCGTCGGTATAGCTCATCGTTGTAGCCTGAAATTCTTGTAGTGATAGTAAAATAATGGTTTGTGGTGTTCGGGCTTACTACGATGACTCTCATGCCCATAAGAAGTCTGACGCTATATATATATATATATATATATATATATATATATATATACGGTCTGGATCTTAAGCTCACCCCTTATCTAACTCACCTTGCTCACCCCCCTTTAGCGACGGACCGGACGACGATTCAATCTGTCGCTATATATAAAACTGTCATTTTAGCTTTTAGCGACAGATAACATATAGCGACGAACAACATATAGCGCCAGTTTTATATATAGCGACAGACCGAATCGTCGCTCGGTCTGTCGCTAAAGGGGGGTGAGCAAGGTGAGCTAGTTAAGAGGTGAGCTTAAGATCCGGACCATATATATATATATATATATATATATATATATATATATATATATATATATATATATATATATATATATATACTGCCAACGATGTTTCACATCTTAAATAAAATCAAATCAAGCCGAATACGAAATAAAATGGAAGTATCAAATGTCTCAATTCCTATGTGAGTGAAAGGGTTTGAAAACAGCTTTTCAAAACATCACTTTCATTACGCTTTATCTATTTAAAAATGAACTTTTCAATAAAGTCAAACCCCTTCGTATATAGGTCCAAAGAGGTATAGCACTGCTTTCAAATAAAGCATTTTGAGCATATTTCTTTGCATCACACACACACACACACACTTCACATGCTTAGGGAATGAAAAAGTAGCGGTAATCGTGTTTTACGAAAGTCGGGAGGTGCCTAACACCTTCTTCTCGCTTAAGCAAGACCTCGGACTCTATGGATCTTGGGTTTCAGACCAATTAAACAGAGTCACATACTTGGCCATATTACGAAAACCTTTCAAAACCCGGTTGAGTTAGTACAACCATTTGAACTCATACCAACTGGTGGCTCTGTATAATTCGACCCAATCATATAAAATTAAACTTTTCAAATAGTCGACATTGTATGTCGGTCTTTCAAAAATCTCACCCTTTAAGCAAGAATAAAGTCTACATAGAACACATAAAAGGTAAAGAACGAGATAGGAAAATTTCCCGACGTCGACAATGAGTTATTTGCCATTTGATTTGGCTTAACTCAATGTGTGAGCTATTCCATTCAGAATGTTTATTGTTGAAATATTGAATTGTTATAATTTTTTATTTGTGAAAGTTGATTGTGTCAAATCAAATTATTTTGGGACGGAATCTGCATATTAGAATTGAGTTAAAGTTTTTTGTACAATTATGTGCTTTTTAACTATTAACATGTTAGTAATTGAGTTGAACTTTGTATGGGCAGAGGTTTAAGATGTGTTAGGAAACCGATCTAGCTTACTGAAGAAAACAGTTGATGCAGTGTTGACGTATTGCAGGAGTGATACACACTGTGATATATTTGTATCTATGTTTATTAGACGGGTAACTAATTCATTATTTCTTGGTTGGGGAAGCCACTTAGTTCACTATATTGTTAATTTTTTTTGAAAACTTGTGTTGTGCTATTCTTATATATATCTTGAGAAGTGTTTCTTTTCATATATGTATATCTGTTAGAATTGCTGAGTAATTAGTTGCTTATTCTTGCAAATAATCTTTTAAATTTGCAGCTAAGGAATTATTACCAGAAGAGTCTAGCAGTAAAGGAATGACTAAGGAAGGAAGCATTTTATTATTTTATTCTTTTATACTGCAAAGTTATAATAACTATGGAAATGTGAATGATAGACTATTCTTCTATTCTTTAAATGTATTATTTGTGTTTTTTGCATTCAAGTTAGTATATGTAGTATACTCAGAAAGGTGAGTATCAGAAGAGTTGCACTAGAATAAGTCATAATTAATATGACTTTGGAATGTAATAGGAAATTGTAAAGGGTACGATTCTGGAATAAAGAATATGTTGTAAGATTTTGATTAACCGAGTTATTATTAAGCATAATATTGGTGAACATTAAGGAAAGATGTTGCGATCTAGGGATGAATTTGATGTAATATTTGCAATAGACTAGTTAAATCAATAGAATTATTTATAGATTTAATAGACGAAGTTGTAGCGTCAGCACCAAATCAGGGGTTTAAAGGACACCCAAATTTGGGGGCGTGATACATTTAAGGTACATAATTCTAACCCCCAAAATAATTTTATCTCTTCATATTAGCGTTTTGACTTAAGCATCAAAGAGTCCTCTTGAAGTCCCCTAACTTCGGTGGACCTTTTCTAGGTAATCCGTCAAGATCAAAGTGTTTACGTGGAGGTCAAAGCCAAAGTTTGCGGGTTGGTCGAAACCCTAATTTGAAGGTTGCTAATTGACACACCAGTTTAGCATCGTCTGTGTGAAAAGAATAAAAAATTATCTCTTTTTCACAATTCAAAAAATTAACATGGTGAATACTCTCGCTAGCGTAAGGGGTCACAACCCTCCACATCCTCCACCTCCTAACAATAAAGAACAAGGAGCACAATCTGCTCATATTCCACAACCCTCTCACCATCACCCTCCTACTCCACAAATTTAGGAAGAACATTTCCACACTTATAGTGGACCATATATCTTTGATCCTAGATCAATCAGAATCGTGGTGACCCATATCTACGTAATCGAATCCAAAATAATCATCAACATGCCAGGAGAAACAACCCTAATATGCATGAATGCCCAAGGGCATACGGTGACTTGGACAACTAACTAAGAGAAAGTATAAACAACCTCTAAGAGCAATTATATGATCTAGAGAAGGAGAGCTAAACAACTACAAAGTCCAGAGCATCACCAAAGTAATAAGACTGCCAGCTTGAGACCTAATGCCCAAGAGGAAGTAATGATCGAAAGAGAGGTGCAGAGGCGTTATCAAGAATGACAAGGAATCCTACCATCTCAAGGAATTTAAAGGACATGACCTAGACAAGTGATATATAAAGCAGGGTCTCCTCCATTCACACAAGATGTCATGGATGAACGACTCCATGTTGGTTTCAAGATGCCCTAGATGGATAAATGTCATGGAATATGTCATAAGCGTTTGTAGACACTTGAAATTTTCCATTCCTGTTACTAACTATACAGGAGGACAAAATCGTCATTTTTTTCTTCTTCAAAAGACAACCCTGGAAGTCAAAATCATCCATTCAAATCCCAATGACAACCCCGGGAGATCAATTCAAACCCCAGTGACAACCTCAAGAGATCAATTCAAACCCCGGTGACAACCCCAAGAGATCAAATCAAACCCCGGAGACAACTCCGGGAGATCAAGTCAAGCCCTAGTGACAACCACGGAAGATCAAATCAAACCCCGGTGACAACCCCGGGAGATCAAATCAAACCCCGAGGAAAACTCCGAGAGATCAAGTCAAACACTGACGACAACCCCAAAAGATCAATTCAAACCCCGGCGACAACCCTAGGAGATAAAATCAAACCCCGGTGACAACCCCGAGAGATCAAGTCACGCCCCGACGACAATCCCGGGAGATCAAATCAAACCCCGGTGACAACCCCAGGAAACATCAAACTTGTAGATAACCGTACCTGGAGTGGTAAAATAGTAATTTTGCCAACTCAACATCAAATCAAGTCAAATCACTGCCATGATGGTCATGCAGAACCATAACGTCAATCCCGAGTGAAAACAACGCAAGACAGCTCAACGGACTTACTGCGAAGACTTGAAGATTTAGTCATGGACCCATCTTCCTAGATTCAAAAAAGGTTAAATCCTATGTAATTGTATAACTATTGGAAAGAGCTTTCCGGAAAGGTATAGCACGCCTCCATAGGACTCTCGGATTGAAAGTTATAAAGGTTTGAGCAGACTACACGTTGGTCCGAGTGCACGTACTTCGAGACAACAGGACCCTTGAGGCCGGACCCACCCGGGTCAGCCGCAGGTAGACCCGCGGTTGCCGCGGGTACACCCACGACTATTTTGGTCTATAAATAAGACCCCCCATCAGTCATAAAATGAGAGGAAAAAGGAGAAAAAGAGAGGGAATTCCACCTATTTTTGCTCTTAACCCCTCTTACAGTGTTCCAAACTTCGATATTCTTATTTGTAAACACATGTATACATATATATTACAATATATCAAGTTTTAACCGCTGAAAATTGAGTTTTCAAGCTTCAAAAGCAGTTTAAAGCCTCCCTCGCTACGCACTGTAAGATCATTTCCGATCCGAAGCTTTTATCTGCTTTATATATATATATATATATATATATATATATATATATATATATATATATATATATATATCGATTAGTTGTGCCTGGATCGTCGATCCATTGCTTTTTTTTCTTGCTTTAATATATATAAGTATATAAACATCTATGCGTACTATTTAGGTTTGGATTATAAATTCGTGGCTTTTCTAGCTTTAATATATATATATATATATATATATATATATATATATATATATATATATATATATTAATTGTTTATTGTGATTAAATATTAGTTTTAACTGTTCATTCAATGTAAATCTGTAATATTTAAATTGGTCTTTGATTATATTTTAATTAATTACATGTTTTTTCTTATTACTCTTTTTTAATATCATTTTGCTTACTTAAAAATGCTATAATTTAATTTAAAAATCTATTTGTATTTACACATCATCATTGATTTTTCCATTTTTGTATGCAATGCCATTAATTAACTACATATTACAACTAAAGAATTAATTAACTCAAATAATTTCATTAGCCTAATTTACTAACCAAATAGAATAATTGACACTGTTAATTAAGATGAGAGAACAAATTTTCAAATATTAATGTGGTTAATGAAATCCCTTTGTTTAGTATTAATATAAGTTCGAGGGTGAGTTTGGCTATAAAAATAAAATAAAATAAAATTCTCAAGAACGAGTTGGCAAAAGGCATACAAATTGAAGGATGAATTTATAACATTTGACATATGAACTACATGATCACCTCTCTCAGTTCCAGGCAATCCTGACCTTGTCTTTCAATATTCAGATTCATGAATATTTTCAGTGTTTACCATCTGCATTATCAACAAGCGACACAAGTTCGATATCCGCAGATTCTTTAACTTCATTACCTTCTTCTTTTGTTACTTCAGCTGGAAGAATAATTGAATTTGGATCACTCCTTGGTACCAAAAATAGTACACAGAGCGGCGCTAATCTCAACATGTTTCGGATCAAAATGGCCAGCCAGAGATTATCAAATCGTGTCCTTGTTATATTCATAATATGAAGTAGTAATCCTCCTCCCCATGTTGATGAAAAAAGTCCAGCATTGTCGATGGACATTAGCAAGGCGAAAAAAGTGCCCTCAATGCCCGGGGGACAAAGCTTGGAACTTAGAACAAGAAGAGGCATCCATTTTAACTCTGAAGTCATTTGGGAGATGCTTTCGTCGATCACTGCAAAGATATAGTCGGGGATTCCGAGCTTTAAGTTTAACCTTAAGACTAGAACCAAATCTAGCATTCCTGATAGACCAAGTATCAACTGAGTCCAAAAGAGTAGATCCCTAAATGGATGATGTTTTAGACCATATTGATACAGCGTCGCCGCCAAAACAGATCCCACTGAGCCAATTGAGAGCAAGTAACCAATGTTCTCCTACAAAAAAGAAAGTAAAGGAATTATAGGCGTAGGGCAGAAGTTTCTGAAATAATTGCAACTTAATAACCAGCATTCTTATGAAGTTAGATTATAATTGGTTTAAATACACTATAAACCATTAAGTTTCTCGTATTTTAGAACTTAAGCCTCAATTTTTCAATTTTAAGACATTGAACCTTAATATCTCTGAATTTGTATAAGCAAAACTTTTTTCCACCGAATTTAGCATTTCTAAACAACAATTTAGTCATTTAAGGGTATATATCATTTATATTTGCTTCAATTGTTCCTCCTATTGTTTCCTCTAATTACGTGCCTATTTTTTCTTTGCTTCCAAAGATGTTTAGGAGTGAAATTACCCAAAATACACTCAATACGATTAATTATTACACGCCAATGGTCGGAAGGTTTTATTTATAAAAATTTGTGAACATTAATGTTCAATGTCTTTAAATCGAAACATCAAGGTTTAAATTCTAAAATGCAAAAAAAAGGTTTAAAGTGTATTCAAGCCATTATAATCTGATATAGAAATTGTTTATGTATAATAAACAAGCAAAAGATTAAGAGAAACATGCATTGTCAGTCCCCTACTAGTTGTTCTCTGGAAATGCTTTTTGCATACTATACTTTTCAGGTGGTATTTCAATTAAGGATTTGAAATTTGTTTCTGAAGCAGAAAAAAGCTACACTTACTCAAGAGCTCAGGTGTGAAGATACCAATATGACTGACTAAATTTTTGCCAACCATTTGGTAACTGTTTCTGCTTCCAACATTTTGTTTTCACTTCTACTTTTTGAAATTCGAAGCATAAAATAGTGTTTCGTAACTATTTCTGTTTTAAAAAAATGTGGAAGCAAAATCCACTTTGGCAGCAAAAAGTTGAAATCACAAAAAAAGTTGCTTCTTTAATTTTGGCAAATCAAGGAGCCATTCCAACTTTAATGAGGTCCAGCCGTCCAGGCATCGAATCTTGTTAACAACTAAATTTTAAACTCTATCTCTTCATAAAAATAAATAAAACTAGCATTCAAATATAATTATCAAACAATGTTGTCTGATTTTTGTTTTCACTAATGAAAATAAATAAAAGCATAAATATATGAAAACAAAAAAAGGAAAACAAAAACAGTTACCAAACGAACCATAGTTATAGTTTCTAATGGATGGATCTGAATTCTGAAATAACACAACTTCTCACCAGAAAAGTTCAACTGGAATAGTATCGTACCAAATTTATTTACGTCTCCAATTTGATTAAATAGGTTTATATTTCCAATTTGAAGATCAAGAAGAATCTTTTTCCAGTGATTGACTACAATTGTTTGTTTTGTCTGAACAGCTTCTTAGTACAACTTAATCTTTTTCATCTAGAAGTGTAATAATTAAGACTAATTGTTTTTTGAGTAAGAACAAGACTTAACACCTCATAATCAATAAATCGGAATTTTGAATCTTCTTCATCAAGAGGTGCATATAAAATGGTCTTTTTAGTCAAAATTGACATTTATATGATTTCAAAAGTTGAGTCATCATTTATTTGTCTTAAAAATATGATTTCACGTCTCCTTCTTTTTTTTTTTCATTTTTTATGTACAAGAACTTTCAGCTATTTATAAACAACACCTAATGATCTTTTCCAAGGTCATACAAGATCACTACGAAATAATTTATGGGCTTCAATTAGCCACGAATTAAGGGCGTCTTTAATTTAATTAATTAATTTACTTATTTATTTTAGTTATTTTTTGTGTTCCCAGCAGTTTCCTAATTTCAGCAACTGTATCTCTACTTCCGAATTATTTCTTAACAGTCACCAGATTTATAATCTTGAGTAGTTGCTTAATAAGTTTTGAAGCTCCATTGCTTGTTCTACGAAAGAGTCAAAAAAGCCACTGGAACTGCAACGGAGATAAATTTGAGGCTCAAGTGATTTTTGTAACTTACTGTTAAAGTGACTTGTACATATTGAATTTCGTCTTTATGCCATATAGTTGCAAATATATTAGGTTATGTGATAAGGCTAAGAGAGGATTGTATGCATCTTAAAGTGTGGCTCTATAATTTTTTGAGTGGTAGGGCCTGCAGCATATGATAATTTATGGGCATAGCATGACAATTGTGTTTTCTGTATCTATTTATATTTTTAAATTAACTACTTTACTGCTGTATATTAGAAAGATAATTTGTCAAAGGGACCTTAATTGTGGATGTAAAGACTATAAATCCGAGGTAAAATATACCTTGGAGAAAGAAGGACCTGCCTTTGAATCCGTATACCAATAGAACATGCCTTCATATATATTCAAGCTCAATGCAAAGGATATATACATATATAAGCATGGCCTCCACACATCTGGATGCTTCAATGTTTTCCACATAGCATTAGCTGCATCTAGAAATTTTCGATGTACCTAATATCAAAGAGAACATTAGAACTTTTTTTTTTCTTTTTAAATTTTTAAAATGAACAACAGAATTGAAAAGATGCAAAATACCTGTCCATAAGCAAAGTTAGGTGTGTGGGGTTCCTTAAGCACAATGCCAACAAGTAATACAAACCCTGCTGGGATGGTAAGCAAGCCATATACCCCCTTTAGTGAAAAGACAAAAGATGATCAGAATGTTTTTATTTAATAATTAGTCTGGTGTTGAATAACAAACTAGAAATGAACCTTTGGGCCAATTAAATGAACAAAGATTCCACTTATACAAAATCCCACTAGTGCACCAATCGAACGACTCAGGGAGCATAAACTTTGCATGTCAGCCGCAAGAGAAGGATGACTACCACTTTTCTGTGCCACACAGGCATCAATGGTCACATCAGCTATTGCAACCCCAGTACTTCCTACTGTCAAAGACAGCAGTGCGAATACAATATGCAGCATTTTGTGCAACGATAAAAAAAGCATGGAGATAAGACCAAAAATGCCTGTAATCAACATGAAGCAAGAAATTGATTAGTTGGTCAGTTTTTCTTTAAGGCGACATAAACAAATTTTTGCATGCAGATGAAAAGCAAGTATAGCCTTATATTGAAACTATGCATAACAAAATAGGTTCCATCTGATGCACGGATTTGGTGAAGGAAGATGAATACAAAAGGAAAAATAGAAGACAAGAGAATCTCATAACTTCTCCTGCTGAATGAAACATGCCTCATAACTTTTGGAAAGCATGGATTTACGTGCATTAATTTTTCGAATAAAAGAATTTTGAAAATTCATACACTCGACCCACTTGTTTATGGATTAGTTTGGTTAACATTGAAAAGAAAGAACATACGTGTGCATCATGAATACACCTTGTTTGGTTGGCGAAAATAGAGTCAAGAGGAACTAAAAGAATAAGAAAAAAAAAGGATACAATGCATTTGGTTTTGTGAATTTGACAAGCCTTTGTAAATAAATTTATGACACAAAAAAAGAAAAAAAAATCCAACTATTGAGTCTAAACAAAAAAAATATAGGTTGCTGAGTCGACTCGAGACCAACGAAAATGACTCGATCTTTGTCTTATTATATTTTGGTATTGATTTAAACTATAAGCTATAAGAGACTGGAGACCCTACTGGGGTTGATGTGCCATGGAAGAAGATATTCATCTGCATGACCGCATAAGCATTTATCAAATTATAGGCCCAACAAATATATTCAAGGTTTTATATGCACAGTTTGATGTTCACAGTTTCAATAAACGAACATATGGTTCGGTTCATGACCTCTGTCGAAGCTTTGGACAGTGATTTTCTAATAAAGAAAAGGTGAAGAGTTAGTGAACAGAGGTTCTCCAGAAAACTAATGGTGAGGTTCTTGATGTTATAATTGTGTGGTTGTGTATATTGGGAAATTGTTTGGTCCGCTATTGGTGGATGTAGGCCTGTAGTTAGTGATGCATTTAGATGATGCTGCAATTGTGATGTGTCTTTGCGGCGAACAGATTATTACTATAGCTATCAAGGCTACTGGTTCTGGT
The DNA here is from genome assembly GCA_016801055.1 of Panax notoginseng. Lineage (NCBI taxonomy): Eukaryota > Viridiplantae > Streptophyta > Magnoliopsida > Apiales > Araliaceae > Panax > Panax notoginseng. The sequence goes on along the minus strand of CM029021.1, from coordinate 4,543,670 downwards.
CATATTAGAACCATGTACTGTCAGCCAATTAAGATATCTAGTTTTGGATAATATCTATAGTTATAAATTTCTGGAATAGTGGAATTTCAATCAGAAACCTAGAAAACAAATAATAGACAACAAACATGGTTCATCATGTTATGCAAAGCAACTACAGAAAGGTTCCGACTCATGGTTGCTTAATATCAGAGGGTCCCATTTTTCCTCTCCTTTTTCATCCAATCATTTCACGGACAAAGAAACTAAAATTAATAAGATAAGACATCTATAGTTGCTTAATAAGATAAGTAGCAATTTAATGTTTTCCGTTGCCACTACAGCTGGCTAGTGTTAAAAGAAGCACATCTCAGACCCCTAGACTTCTATGAACAGAATATAGTTCATCATGTTGGAGAAAACTAGGAAAATAAATTTTAGGTCCACATATGAGTGGTATTCGATTTGTTTAGGGGCAAGGGTGGTCAATTGACCACCCTTACTTTTTTATAGTTTCATGATAGTATATTGTATGTATATTCCCTTCGTTTCAAAATTAGAATTAATACATTTCTAAAAAATGACAATTCATAATAAAAAAAATTCCAAATATATCCCAAACATTTACTATAAATATAGAAGTGGTTGTATGATAGTAGTCAATCTACCTAAAATATAGTAATGACATATTACGAGCTTAATATCATTTTATAGTCTAAAAATACATCTATCTCCAATTTTGAAAGAGTATTAAAGTTACTTAACTTAGTCTATTTATTTTCATTTTTACTGATTCAAAGTTACTCAAGTTGAATAGTCTAATTTGTTTATATCACTAGTTGAGAATTTTTGGTTAATTTCTTATAGTTGTTAAATTTGATGGATATTTACATTAGCTTGATTAAATATATTATCATTTAAGTTTTTAATTATTTTTAATAGTTAAAAGATTGCCCACCCTTAATTAAATTCTTGCGTCCGTCACTGAATATAAGGAATGCCATACAGATACTATTGGCTCTAATATGGTCCCAGCTGGAATGGATTGATGGGAAGATTACCTAGAAAAGAAACTAATCCTAAACTGTAGAGGATAGATTTTAAATCTGCAGATCATTGATTTATAGAGAATCCACAAGCTACGTAAAAATATGGGGGTGTTGGGATTGACTCATTCTTCTGCAAGTTCGACGAATGGTCACTACGACATAGTAGTCGGGGGATTTATTAGTAGCCAGGTCTTGGGTTTTATTAATGTATTGGGCCTCATGTGTTTGGGCTCATGTTATAGCAGCTAGAGTTTTTTAGTTACTATAAAAACATTGTTTGGTGTGTGGATCATAGTAGAAGTGTGAGGCTTCTAATGAATACATCAGGACTAGCCAAATTAGTGAATCGGGCATATCGCGTATTCTTACTTTTCCATCAATATATAATATGTGTGATTGCAATAATATATGCAGTATTTTTTTTCATTTTCATGTTTCTTGAACTTTAGCGTGTATCCTTGGGTTTTCATTGATAGTTTACCCCATCGCTTAAGAATGAAGTCAAGAATTAATATTTTTTTTAAAAAATTTACGAGAAAGTCTCTTAGTTAAGGGAAGTATTGTAGATGATGACAAACTCTGCAAAATAAATGAGATTCTGAGCAAGCATTAATGGTTTGTCCCTTTACAGTTAGATTCCACAATATGACCATAATATACTCCGTGTAACTTGTTCTCATTTTCTATAAAGAATCATATACAAAACTTGTATGTGTATTAACTAATTCTGATATAACTCAAGAATTTGAGCATAAAAGTGTTGAAACAAGGGAAGAAATGGAAGATTAACTAACAGCAAATAAGGAAGACTTGGTGAATAATACGGAAAGTTGGAAGCTGAGGTGGAGACATCTAGAAGAAGATATGCTAGAATCAGTTGAAGGTGTCAATGGCTGGAGTATTCAGGAGCTAAGAACAATAAAGGGATGAAGAGAACAGCTAGTGATAATGTGCGAAAAACAGTTACGAGGGGAAGTTATGACAGGCAGACCAATTTAGAAGTTAGTTACAACTGTACAATTTTGTTGCATAACTGTTTTGATCAAGCTGTGTAGGTCAACCTCTCAACGGTAGATAGGCAATGCGTGTTTTAACTATAGAAACTATAATTGCATGCATTGTAATTATTCTGTTATCAAATAAATTACAGACGTCTCACTTTCTCTCTTTTCTTCTCTCTCTCTCAACTTCTTCTCCGTTTCTTTCTAAGGCAATAATCAGGTCTATATGACTGGTCCAATTTCCATATAGCCTACTATACAAAGGCAATTCTTAGTCTTAACTAGACTAGTTCAAGGGCTCAGAGAGTAATTATTCAATCATTTTTCTTCTTTGGATCATGATTCAGTAAAAAAAAATCAAGTTATTCTAATTTGTAACTTCAATGAAATTGAATCGGATTCCAATATTTCTTTCTTTGTTTTATTCTATCGATTCCTGTGAAAAACGAAAAATTTGAATATAATTTGAATAGAGGGCCCACATCCTTTTTTTCTTAATGAATCTGTTTTTATGGTCCTGAAAGACTAATCAAAAGAATAATTCATATTATCAACAAAATGAAATAGCAACTGTTTTGGTAAACTCGTATAAACAAAATTATAAATCTAAACAATAATCATCTCAACTGTTAATGATTCTAGAGTATAGACACAAGATTAACAACTACCAATAAAGCTAAAAGGTACTAACACAAAATTTTAATCCACCATAATCAATAACAAGAATTTAACAGCATACAATTACCTATTGTTACCTGCGAATATGAAATAAGGCCTTCGACGATAACCAGCAATGGGGACAACATCTGTGAGAAGACCCCAAAGAGGCTTGACAAGCCAAGGAATGTTAGTTATTCCAAAGTAAACCTGTGCTTCAGAAGGCTGCACTTTCTGCACATCCTTCATGTAATACTCGGTGCCTACCCGGGCAAGTGCTCCTCCCAATCCCTGACTTACTCCATACACCATCAGCACCCCAAAAACAAAACTCCAATGCATTTCCCCAGCAAGCATTCTAAACCAATTGACTGGTGCCCAGATACAACCACTGAGCCCTCTTTTTGGTTCATTTTCTAGCATTGCCTCACTTTGAATTGGATACTCCTCATCCTCCACCATAACTTACTTTTTGGGAAGTTAGTATAATTCTTGGTAAAGCAAAAGAATCCCAGTAAAGAATCAAGTGTTTCCTAAGATGGGTTTATCTAAAAATCTAAAAAAGTTTACATTCCAGCTTTAAGAGTAAAATATTCTGTCCAAAAATGATAGGGTTTTTCCTAACAAAATGTTGCAAATATTTGAATAAAAACAACCCAGTTCAAAAAACATTTTCCTCAAGTAATATTTAAATTTTTAGAAAAGAAACAGCAAACCAACAAGACATATAAAAGTCAACGCTATACGAAATGGGGATCTTGAGTTTGCCTGCAGTTGCACTCAAATCCTAAAACCTCAGTACTGGTTTTGGTTTATAATTTGAGTCACCTATAATGCATTCCCAACGTGATCCTCAGCCAAAACCAATATGTGTTCAAATGAATGTGGTTCAGCTTGCCAATCATTTTCTGAACCTCTCTACTTTGAATTTCACCAAACAGTTCATCAAGTTTGGTGTAGCTACTTTACTTGCAGTTTTGATTGTTGAGTCTCCAAGAATTGTGCCACAAAAATGGAGGGGAAATTAGTATCAAGATTTGTGCCTGGTATGGAAATGAATGAGAAAGAAAGAAAGTTTTGTTTGAAGAGAAGAAGATGATTAGATGAATTAAGAAGACGCAGAATTTCACAGACAAGGAGGAAGTTCCTAGGTAGTCGAAAGGTCTTTATTCTAACACACAAAAATTAATTAAAAAATATTGGTAAGCTAGCTCTCTGACCGTGAGGTATTGAATAATATCTAATTTTTACCCTAAACTTTAATCCTAAAATCGATTTGCACCCTAACTTTTATTTTGATTTAAATGAACCCTAAAATTTGAGTTTTAAATCAATTTGCACCCTCTACAACAAAATAATTTACACTCTCAACTAGGGGTGGGCAACCGGTAAAAATCGGCCCGAACCGGACCTGTACCGAATCGAACCGGTACCGAATCGAACCGGTACCGAAATTACTTAAATTTAGGTATCGATACCGGTACCGGTTGGACCGGTATACCAAACCGGCGGTACCGGTTCGGTACCAGTTTTTACCGAAAATTAATATAATTAATATTTTTATTATTATTTTATTATTTTTATTATTATTTTATTATTTTTATTATTATTTTATTATTTTTATTATTATTTTTATTAATATTATTATTATTTTTATTATTATAATCAATATTTTATTACTGTTATTATTATTATTATTATTATTATTAAATTATTAATAATAAAAAAAATTAGAAAACCGGTATATACCGGTCCGGTTCGATTTATACCGAACCATAAAAGCGTCGAACCGAAACCGATACCGAAAAACCGGTATATACCGGTTTTTTTGTACCGAACCAGACCGATTTATATTTATACCAAACCGACCGGTTCAGACCGGTCCGGTTCGTCCAAAAACTGAAAAAATCGGTTTATTTGCCCACCCCTACTCTCAACTTTAGTGCGAAAGGAGAAAATTGTATTGAAACTCAAAACTTATTATGCATTTAATTCCAAATAAAATTTAAGGTGCAAATTGATTTTAGGGTTAAAGTTTAGAGTCCAATTTGGAATGTAGTCTGAGGTATTTATTATACATGGTGTCGACGTCGGGAATTTTTTACCCTTTTTTCTGTTCTTACCTTTTTTTTGTACTCTATTTTGTTGAGTTTTATTTGAAAAGGCGAGTTTGAAAAAGGTCCCGACATATAAATGTCGACGATTTGAAAATTAGAGTCGTCAGTTGGTAGATTTGTAATAGTTGTACCAACTCAACCGATTTTAAAAAGGTTTACACAAAGGCCCAATAGTTGGACTCTGTTTAACAGGTCTTGAAAATCGAGATTCATAGATATCGGGGGCTTGATTAAGCGGGGGAGGTGTTAGGCACCCCCCGACTTCCGTGAAAATACGGTTACCGCAACTTTTTATTTCCCTAATTAATCTGCATGTCTGTGTGTGTTTATTGGGTCTATGTGCAATTATCTGGAAGTAGTGATATGCTTCGTTTGCATCTATATACAAAGGGTTTGATTTGCAGGTTTGATTTGCATAAAAGTTCAATTTTAAGCAAGATATAGCAGTGATGTTTTGAAAAATAAGTTTTTAAACCCTTATGCTCAATAGTAATTGAGGCCTTTAATCTATTTTATTTCGTATTCGGCTTGATTGATTTTATTTTTGAGATGCGAAGCATCTTCGAAAAAATAAAATACATAGCAGTGTCGGGCTCCTTATGGGCATGAATGTGACGCCCCCAAAATTAAGTATACATAACCCATCTTGGGTCGCCAGATACATAGTACAGAATACAAATACAACTTACTAATACAACTGTCGTGTACAATACGACAAAACATAAACTGTGAATTTGAATACAAATATTATCTTCTAGAGAGTATTCATACTCAAAAGGAGTCCTCATTACATTTATTAACACACTATTACATAGAATAGTGAGGACTACTAACTAATACTATCATTCGGACCATCACTCCGTTCCCCGACTTGCCCCAGCTACGTTCTCATTTCCTAAAGAGAACAGTGAAAGAAAGGGTGAGCTCAACTAGCCCAGTAAGAAATATTATGACTAAGATAATGCAGAATAAATTATCATTAGCCTTCAACAATGTTAAACTGATAAAATATAATAGACATCAAGTTTAACTGCAGCAGAACAAGCAATCCATTAAAAGAGTCAAGTAGAAAATAAAATCTACTATATTTTATGATTTAAAAGGTTTTTCAACACTGTTATCGCTGGGACTCAGCTTAATAAAATAATCAACATCATCGAATCACCCCTGCACTACGGCCAAGGATATTCGTATATTCATTAATGGTCATGATCATGCCAACAACTGTCCATCAATGCACTACGGGCCAATGAAGACTTTTACCACATCATTTGTAACATTACGGTCATGATTATACCGAATAATCCCTGGTCATAATCATACCAAGTCCATCTATGCACTACAGGCCACAGATGACTTTCAACATTTTATAAACATGAGGATGATGACAATGATATAAGAATTCAATAAAACAAGTTCAAGAATTAATTTATCCAAGAATTAACAACGTCCAAATTGTCAACATGATACTGCTTTGTGGAGTAAAATTCAAGAATGCTTAGAAGAATATTTTCATGAAAAGATACTGGATAAACCGCAATTATCAAGGATATTCCACAAATTTCATGGAGTATAGAAGTCAAAACTTAACCAACTGAGTATAATAAAGAATGGAATAACAAAAGAAATCACCATGCATGCGATAGACCGCACAGACAGGTTATTCCAACAGAATAATAAATAATGGAACCAGGTCCGGCGTAAACGCACAGACGGGATATTCCGACAGAATAATAAATAATGGAACCAGGTCCGGCGTAAACGCACAGACAGGATATTCCGACAGAATAATAAATAATGGAACCAGGTCCGGTGTAAAACACACAGACAGGATGTTCCAACAGAATAATAATAAAAACGGAACCAGGTCCGGTGTAAAACACACAGACAGGATGTTCCAACAGAATAATAGAAGAATGTCACCAAGTATAGGGTAGACCGCGTATACAGGTTATTCCAACAGAATAATAAGAAATGGAATAACAACAATTCTCTTCATGAATAAGAAAGAATAACACCCCTTACCGTTTTAAAGAAAAGCTGAAATAAGGAAGTAGTTAAGTAGCAGAATACTCTTCTTCTCTCTCTCTATAGTTTCTCTCTATAGTTTCTCTCTCTAGAGTTCAGTGAATTCGTAAGAAATAATGAAGGAATGAGCCGCTATTTATAGAAAAATAGAATGCATAGTAACTAATCCATGAACGGTCCAGATTGATTACTTTAATCTGAATGTCCATATTTAAGGAAAAATCTTTTAAATAAAATATAATATATTCTATTTATAGAATAACTTTAATAAAGTATTCTGTTTTATATAAAAAGATGTTCTGTTTTATTACGTTAATAATACGAATAAAACAAAACGTCATTATCGCTAAATAATTCATATTATTAACTGACAATAATTGAATCAAACTGAGTGACTTATCACATAAGCATCAATAATCAATACCGTGTGCTACTATGCAACCACGCGTATTACTGTACTTTTACTACCGAGTAGTTCAACAGTATCAACGGTAAAACTTCCGCCGTTATTTTTATAAAGTATTTTTGTCGTTTTCTCAATCCGACAATAATTTCGTTGTGGGGTCCACCAATAATTGTACCGTCGTACGGATATTCCCCGACAAAAAGAATATTCTCCGACCAATCGAATATAATATGACAACTTGTATACTTTGCAAAATTTATAAATACTACCCATAACTATTATATCAAATCCACACCATAATATAAAAAAAAATTATTTCGAGAAAAATTAAATATTTATTCATAAAATCTGGGGTCTCACAATCTCCCCTCCTTATAGAATTTCGCCCTCGAAATTTACGTACGTACCTGGTATGCCGAAGAGATGAGGATATCTTGACTTCATTTCAGATTCTAACTCTTGAGGTATAACCTTTAAGCGTATAATATATTCCAGAATTTTAACAGGTACATCTTTATACGTTAAATCATCCGCTACCTCGTCCGGTTTTAAATCAATAATGTGGTTCGGGTCGTCTACATATTTACGTAACATCGATACGTTAAAAACGTTACGAACACGCGACATACTTGGCGATAAAACGAGTCTATAAGCCACAGTTCTTACTCGATCAAGTATTTCAAATGGGTTAATTAAATCGAGGGTTGAGATTTCCTCTCTTCGTCGATTCTTGCTTCTGGAATAACACCCTCTTGAACCTTCTTCATTCATCTGCTCTGAGTATGTAGCTTGAGCGGCTTTAACTTTATCAATTAAAGTCGATTCTACTCGTATATTCGTTATCTTCACGTGGGTTCGTATATTCGCACTTGTAAACACATACGATCTTCTACTCAACGCGTCAGCTACCACGTTCGCTTTTTCACGATGATATTGAATGGTACGATCGTAATCTTCAACAGCTCGAGCCAACTTCTTTGGCGCATGAAACATTCGTTTTAAGTAAAGAAATATTTGAGGGTTTAAGAAATGGGTTTTGTACTGAAGTTAATACAAAATTCGATTTCACGCTCTAGGGTAGGCTAAAGAGTCTTCAAGAATACGTCAAGAAATTTATTAACAATAGAAATATCGTTCAAAACTGTGACCCTCATCCAAGACTTGGATAACACGTCACATTGATACTTATCAACTTGCCATCATCATTTACAACGTCTCCTACGAAAAGTCTAGCTTCGGTGCATTCCACACCAGGAAGTCAACAACGAAAGGAACGGGGATTTTTACTTATGGCTTGATATGACAATGATTGACTTTAGTGATTTGGTTACTTAAATTCGCATAATAGGTTGGTTAGGAATATGAAAGCTAACAACCTTACGAAAAGCATGATGAACAGTTAACTAATCGTTTCCAAAAATCACATCAATGCAAGTATTTTCAAAGAGATAAGATCAACAGGTAACGTGAAAGTGTTGATTTGAACAAGATTTATAAATAGTGGAGGTAACAAAGGTTTCTCCCAACGGAATTTCAACAGAGAAATCAAAGTCTAACTTCTCCGGAGTTAAGTTCAAATATTGAACACAACTAGGTGAAATAAAAGAGTGAGTAGAACCGGTATCTAACACGGTATAGACTTCACAAGAGTTTATGACTAACATACCCGTGATAATTTTATTCAGGTTCCTCGTCACGAAAAAAATGCTCTCTCTTAAACTACTGGCTTTGGCTTTTTTGGACGGTCTTTGGTGCCTCCATCCTATCTGAACTTGTCTTCGGTGAACGACAAAATCGGGCTAAGTGACCTTCTCTTCCATAATTATAGCATGCTTTGGATGGCATCGCGCAGTTTGGAATGATGTGTCCCTTCCCTCCGCATTTGAAGCATATGATAGGTGGTCGTTCTCCTTCCTTAACAACGGGTGCTGGTACTGACGTCTTTCCATCATTGTTGAATCTCCTCTTCTTGAAATGACCATTCTTTTTGTTTTGGCCCTGATTACCACCGAAGTGGTTACCATTTCTGGCATGTTGATTTCCTCCACGATTGTTGTCACCGCTTCGATGACCGCTCTCACTGGTATTATCATTTTGTCGACTGCTCTCTTTTGGTTACGTTGACTCGTTATCGCGCTCCACTAACTGAGCCCTATTCACAACATCTGAATACAAACATAGTTTATGAGAAATAAGATGTTGACGTATCTCAGGTTTCAAACCTCGCAAAAACATTCGCGTCATTCGCTCTTCATTATCCACCAAGTGGGGCGCAAATCGGGACAACTCGGCAAACTTGGCTTCGTACTGCGACATGGTCATGTTGTTTTGCTCCAACTTGATAAATTCCACCTCCTTCATGTGACGAATACTTTCGGGAAAGTACTTGTCATTGAACAGTTCTTGGAACTTCTCCCAAGACATCTTGAGTGCGTCAGGCTGGGTACGTTTTACAGATTCCCACCAGTAATCTGCCTCTTCACGCAACATAAAGGTGACAAAGGGAACCTTTTGCTCCTCGGAGCATCCCAAGACATCAAATATCTTGGTGATCTGCTTTAACCACGTCTCCGCCTTAAGTGGTTCTGGCTTTCCCAAAAACTCCGGTGGTCCTAGCTCCTTGAATTGCTTAGCGGTGATCAACCGTGGGTTGTCATTGTTTCCTCCTTCATTTTGGATAGGAGTCGCTCTCGCCCGTTGTTGCATGAATTGCTCCTTGAACTGCTTAGCGGTGACCGTCCGAGAGTTATTTTGTTGTTGCATGAATTGCATAAAGTCTCTGGCCATCCCATCATTCACCATTTCATCGGTGTTATTATTTTCATGAGGATTATTGTCCTCTGGTTGCACATTACCCTGAGCATTGATCGTTGGTGATTCAATGGTCTCATGTGCTTCATGGTTTATCTCAACATTTTCGGATGCCATTTGAAAATACTGCAACAAAACAAGGGTTAATTAACATATAACATATTATCCATATACTTTGACCGACCAATTAAATACCAAATAAACTTAGGTAGGTCATACTAGCGAAAGAATTCCCCGTCTCTCCCCTCCTAGTTCTATTCTCACATCCTAGCCAGGGATCATATCCCTAAGCTCTGATACCAACTGTGACGCTCCCAAAATTAGGTATACATAACCCATCTTGGGTCGCCAGATACATAGTACAGAATACAAATACAACTTACTAATACAACTGTCGTGTACAATACGACAAAACATAAACTGTGAATTTGAATACAAATATTATCTTCTAGAGAGTATTCATACTCAAAAGGAGTCCTCATTACATTTATTAACACACTATTACATAGAATAGTGAGGACTACTAACTAATACTATCATTCGGACCATCACTCCGTTCCCCGACTTGCCCCAGCTACGTTCTCATTTCCTAAAGAGAACAGTGAAAGAAAGGGTGAGCTCAACTAGCCCAGTAAGAAATATTATGACTAAAATAATGCAGAATAAATTATCATTAGCCTTCAACAATGTTAAACTGATAAAATATAATAGACATCAAGTTTAACTGCAGCAGAACAAGTAATCCAATAAAAGAGTCAAGTAGAAAATAAACTCTACTATCTTTTATGATTTAAAAGGTTTTTCAACACTGTTATCGCTGGGACTCAGCTTAATAAAATAATCCACATCATCGAATCACCCCTGCACTACGGCCAAGGATATTCGTATATTCATTAATGGTCATGATCATGCCAACAACTGTCCATCAATGCACTACGGGCCAATGAGGACTTTTACCACATCATTTGTAACATTACGGTCATGATTATACCGAATAATCCCTGGTCATAATCATACCAAGTCCATCTATGCACTACAGGCCACAGATGACTTTCAACATTTTATAAACATGAGGATGATGACAATGATATAAGAATTCAATAAAACAAGTTCAAGAATTAATTTATCCAAGAATTAACAACGTCCAAATTGTCAACATGATACTGCTTTGTGGAGTAAAATTCAAGAATGCTTAGAAGAATATTTTCATGAAAAGATACTGGATAAACCGCAATTATCAAGGATATTCCACAAATTTCATGGAGTATAGAAGTCAAAACTCAACCAACTGAGTATAATAAAGAATGGAATAACAAAAGAAATCACCATGCATGCGATAGACCGCACAGACAGGTTATTCCAACAGAATAATAAATAATGGAACCAGGTCCGGCGTAAACGCACAGACAGGATATTCCGACAGAATAATAAATAATGGAACCAGGTCCGGCGTAAACGCACAGACAGGATATTCCGACAGAATAATAAATAATGGAACCAGGTCCGGTGTAAAACACACAGACAGGATATTCCAACAGAATAATAATAAAAACGGAACCAGGTCCGGTGTAAAACACACAGACAGGATGTTCCAACAGAATAATAATAAAAACGGAACCAGGTCCGGTATAAAACACACAGACAGGATGTTCCAACAGAATAATAATAAAAACGGAACCAGGTCCGGTATAAAACACACAGACAGGATGTTCCAACAGAATAATAGAAGAATGTCACCAAGTATAGGGTAGACCGCGTATACAGGTTATTCCAACAGAATAATAAGAAATGGAATAACAACAATTCTCTTCGTGAATAAGAAAGAATAACACCCCTTACCGTTTTAAAGAAAAGCTGAAATAAGAAAGTAGTTAAGTAGCAGAATACTCTTCTTCTCTCTCTCTATAGTTTCTCTCTATAGTTTCTCTCTCTAGAGTTCAGTGAATTTGTAAGAAATAATGAAGGAATGAGCTGCTATTTATAGAAAAATAGAATGCATAGTAACTAATCCATGAACGGTCCAGATTGATTACTTTAATCTGACGGTCCATATTTAAAGAAAAATCTTTTAAATAAAATATAATATATTCTATTTATAGAATAACTTTAATAAAGTATTCTGTTTTATATAAAAAGATGTTCTGTTTTATTACGTTAATAATATGAATAAAACAAAACGTCATTATCGCTAAATAATTCATATTATTAACTGACAATAATTGAATCAAACTGAGTGACTTATCACATAAGCATCAATAATCAATACCGTGTGCTACTATGCAACCACGCGTATTACTGTACTTTTACTACCGAGTAGTTCAACATTATCAACGGTAAAACTTCCGCCGTTATTTTCATAAAGTATTTTTGTCGTTTTCTCAATCCGACAATAATTCCGTTGTGGGGTCCACCAATAATTGTACCGTCGTACGGATATTCCCCGACAAAAAGAATATTCTCCGACCAATCGAATATAATATGACAACTTGTATACTTTGCAAAATTTATAAATACTACCCATAACTATTATATCAAATCCACACCATAATATAAAAAAAAATTATTTCGAGAAAAATTAAATATTTATTTATAAAATCTGGGGTCTCACAATGAAAGCCATCCAAGGATGTCCAGACACCATAAATAATTTACAAGCTGGCTGTACTGCTGAAAAGTGTCCATTGTGGGAACCAGGTATAGATTCACAAGTTGAATCTCAGACCTCAGGGCTCTTGTAATACCCAATAATTTTCTAATAATATTAATAATTATGTTAATAAAAGTCGAATATTTATTTGGATATAAATAAATATTGTTGTAGCATGGAGTACATTAATTTTATTCAAATAAATTAGGTATGTGTTATGGTGGAATGAATGAAGAGCTTAAGGCTTATGATAATTGCACAGTGTGGCAAGATAATAAAATAAGTGTACTATCAATTAAATGAAGAGAATAATTAATTTAGGATATGTACTAATTTCAGCAGTAACTAAGTCTGAGAATTTCCCAGAGTGGCTCAGCTGCGCCACTTCTGTATTGTAAACCAGCGCAGCTGCGCCAATAGCAAGACTTGGAAAATAATTTCTACTGTGAGCATGAGTTACAAAGATGGATAATTAGCATTAATGAAAGAAGAAATGAATAAGTAATATAGTGGACTAATTACCATTATTATTAATGTGAACATTATTATTAAATGTCGTTATGTACCACCATTTGTGATATAGAAATATGTAGGTAGTAGTACCATATAATTACTTCATGCCTTGGGGATAACATAAGGTGTGACATTTAATTGTGAATAATGTTATACAAAACTATATAGTAAAAGTAATGAATTATATGAGGAAGCTTATGTGACAACATATTGTATGGTGGGACAATTTAATGTGTATTTTAATATGTGGGAGTAAGTAAATGTGTACTATTAAAATATTTATTTCAATAATGATGAGTAATTAAATAATAAATTCTATGGAAATATTGGATTATTAGTACTCAACTAAATTGTGTTCATACTTGTTATAAATATTAACTGGATTAAACCAATATACATGGATTATATGAAAATTGTGACGCCCCCAAAATAGATATACAACACCCATTCTGAGTCGTCAAAATATATGGTACAGAAACAACTACAACTTTAATAATACAACATAAAAACTGTGAGTTTAAATACAAATATTGTCATCTAGACAATATTCATACCCAAATAGGTCCTCATTATAATTATTGATACATTATTTTACAAAAATAGTGAGGACTACTAAAACGACTTTCTAGAACCTTCATTCCATACCCCGACTAGTACTCGCTACATTCTCGTCTCTTGAGAAGAAAAATAAAACAAAAAGAAAAATGGTGAGCTCAACTAGCCCAGTAAAGAATATTATGACTAAGATAATATAGAACAAATTATCGTTAGTCTTCAACAGGGAAAAATCTGATAAAATACAATAGACAACAAGTTTCAGATCAATATTCGCAGCGGAAACAATAATTCATAGAAGAGTTACGTAGAGAATGAAATCTACTATTATCTATGAATTTAAAAGTCCATCATCAATATTTTATCCCTATAACATTAATCAATATACAACATAAATCAAATATTCATATTTGCACTGTAGGCCAAAGATATTCACCAGTTGGTCATGTTCATCTAAACACCTGTTCATCTTTGCACTACGGGCCAAAGATATTCATCAGAAATCATTCATCTTTGCACTACAGGCCAAAGATATTCAGTAATATCATCATTTAGGACTGAGGATGATGAAAAATATTTTAAAGGAAACGAATCCAGTGAAACAAAATAGCAAATATTAAGGATTCGTATTTCGATTTATCCATGTCCAAAAATACCTCATAAGTAATCATAATAAAGTAAAATTCAAGAATGATCAAAACATGGATACAATCAAAACTAGTATCCATCATAGATATTTTGGACAAAAATGAAAATTTAATTTTTCGGTGAATAGTGCCGTATTCGTGAATAGTACCGTATACGTGAATAGTGACGTATACGTGAATAGTAACCCCGACACAAAAAGTTTCAAATTTGATAAAAATTTCAGATCAATATTTTGGCATAATGATATTGAAAGAAATAATATCATTTATAAAAAAAAATAACATCCCTTACCTCGAAAGAATAGTACTTCTGGCTGGAATACTGAGTGCTGAAGAGAACTTGCACCGTATAACAACACTCAAAATATCAAAATACTCACAAAAATACGCTCAATATATCGAGAGGGAAAGAGAGAAAAAATTTTAGTGTGAGACCCCAGATTTTATGAATAAATATTTAATTTTTTCGAAATATTTTTTTTAATATTATGGTGTGGATTTGAGATAATGTTATAGTTGTGGGTAGTATTTATAAATTTTGCAAAGTATGCAAGTTGTCTTATTATATTCGATTGGTCAGGGAATATTCTTTGTGTCGGGGAATATTCGTACGATGGCACAATCATTGGTGGACCCCACAACGAAATTATTGTCGGATTGAGAAAACGACAAAAATATTTTTATAAAAATAACGGCGGAAGTTTTACCGTTAATACTGTTGAACTACTCGGTAGTAAAAGTATAGTAATACGCGTGGTTGCATAGTAGCACACGGTATTGATTATTGATGCTTATGTGAGAAGTTACTCAGTTTTGCTTATTTTATAGACTCTCATTTACCTATTTTTCAAAATAATCAGTAGAATTTATTTAAAGGTGGGGCCCACATGTGGGGGCCACATGTGGGGCTCATATGTGTTGAAAAACTAATTTTGGAAATGGGGGTGGGAGAGAGTTACGTAGGGGAAGGAGTTTATATATATAAGATTGTGATGTGTGTGTATATATATAATATTATATGTGTGAGTGGACAGTGGTGGAAGAAAAGGAAGAGTGAAAGTGATGTGTGTGAGTGAAAAATGGTGAAAAAGTAATTATATGAAAGTGATGGGTGTAAGATGTGTAGTAATGTGTAAGAGTGTAGTGAATTTGATTATTGGGTGGGTGTGGGATTGATGTTGGTTATGGGAGAGAAAAATTAAGTGGTGTATATATAATATTGATATATATAAGTTGAAAACATGTGTTTATATATATGTATTATATTTTAATTTTTGTTGAAATCTTATTGGTTAGTTGTTTGACTTAGTTGTTAGTTGATTGAAGAAATAATGCTGCAAAATAATTTCGTTCATGAACAGTGTACTTCCATTCTCCTATAAATAGAAGCTCGTTCCTTCATTATTTCTTACAAATTCACTGAAACTCTAGAGAGAAAAAGAAGAAAAGTATTCTGCTACTTCCCTACTCTTATATCAAGTTTCTTTTACGGTAAGGGATGTTATTTGTTGTACTCATGAAGAGAACTTCTGTTATTCTATTATTTATTATTCTGTTAGAATAACCTGTATACGCGGGCTACCCTATACATGGTGAAATTCTTCTAATATTCCGTTCTTTATTATTCTATCGGAATATCCTGTCTGTGCGTTTACACCAGACCTGGTTCTATTATTTATTATTCTGTTGGAATATCCTGTCTGTGCATTTACGCCGGACCTGGTTCCATCTTTATTATTATTCTGTTGGAATATCCTGTCTGTGCGTTTTACGCCGGACCTGGTTCCGTCTTTATTATTATTCTGTTGGAACATCCTGTTTGTGTGTTTTACACCGGACCTGGTTCCGTCATTATTATTCTGTTGGAACATCCCGTCGGTGCAAATTTTGCCTGACCTAGATCCGTTATTATTATTCTGTTAGAATAACCTGTCTATGCGAAGTACCGCATGCATGGTGATTTCTTTTGTTATTCCATTCTTTATTATACTCAGTTGGTTAAAGTTTTGACTTCTATACTCTATGAAATTAGTGGAATATCCTTGATATTTGCATTTCATCCAGTATCTTTTCATGAAAATATTTTTCTAAGCATTCTTGAATTTTACTCCACAAAGCAGTATCATGTTGACAATTTGGACGTTATTAGTTCCTGGATAAATTAATTCTTGAACTTGTTTTATTGATTATTATGTCATTGTCATCATCCTCATGTTTATATTATGTTGAAAGTCATCTGTGGCCTGTAGTGCATAGATGGACTTGGTATGATTATGACCAGGGATTATTCGGTGTAATCATGACCGTAATGTTACAAATGATGTGGATAAAGTCATCTGTGGCATGTAGTGCATAGATGGACTTGGTATGATTATGACCAGGAATTATTCGGTGTAATCATGACCGTAATGTAATGAATGATGTGGTAAAAATCCTCATTTGCCGTAGTGCATTGACGGACAGTTTTTGGTATGATTATGGCTATGGATTCTCTTTGGCCGTAGTGCAAAGATGAATTGTTTTATGGCATGATCAGTACCGTTGATGAAAACATGGTTATCTTTAGCCGTAGTGCATGGATAATTCGTGGTCGTGATACTAAAGAATATCCTTGGCCGTAGTGCAGGGGTGATTCGATGATGTGGATTATTTATTAAGCTGAGTCTCAGCGATAACAGTGATGAAAACCTTTTAAATCATAAAAGATAGTAGATTTTATTTTCTACTTGACTCTTTTAATGGATTGCTTGTTCCGCTGCAGTTAAACTTGATGTCTATTATATTTTATCAGTTTAACATTGTTGGAGCCTAATGATAATTTATTCTACATTATCTTAGTCATAATATTTCTTACTGGACTAGTTGAGCTCACCCCTTTTTTTCACTGTTCTCTTCAATAAATGAGAACGTAGCTGGGACTAATCGGGGAACAGAGTGATGGTCCTAGAGGATAGCATTAGTAGTCCTCACTATTCTATGTAATAGTGTGATAATAATTGTAATGAGGACTCCTTTTGAGTATGGATACTCTCTAGAAGACAATATTTGTATTCAAACTCACAGTTTATGTTCTGTCGTATTGTACACGACAGTTGTATTATTAAGTTGTATTTGAATTCTGTACCATGTATTTGGTGACTCAAGATGAGTGATGTATACCTAATTTTGGGGGCGTCACATTTAGTTTCTGGTGTGATTTTCAATTCTAACATAAGCACCCTATTTATAGGAAAATGCTTAGAACACCAAAGTAGAAAATTTAATAAAATATTATTATTTATATTACAAATTCCTACGCCCACTTTTACCAACTGATTTCAGCCACCTTGCACATGTTAATGATGCCCACAAACATTTCAAAAACGTTTTTCTTTTAACACAAATTTAAAACTTTTAAAAAATAATTATTTTAGAACTTTAGAACTTCAATAATTAATTATAAATAGCTCTTTTATCAGAAAAATTCGAACCTCGTGCCATTTTCATAGAAAATTCTATTCTCTACAACTTTGCAGAAGAAAAGTTTTCCAAATTTCAAACAAAAATTGACCGAAATCCACAAACGGGCGATTTTACAAGCTATAATCAAATTTCAGTCAAGAAATAGGGTCCACCAACATGAAAAACATATTTTAAATATTTATTGCAACAAAAATACTCTTCCTCCTCATATACTCATATATCCCACATTCATTGTAAAAATATCACCATGATTATATTATTAAAATATAATAATATATTTAAATGAATTATTTTATTAGAAAAAGATAAAATGTTAATTTTCAACAATTGTCACATTAAAAATTTTCTCCATCTATATCCACAAAAAATCAATATTTTTCTCATCATATAAATTAATAATTAATTATTCATAAATAATATTACAGAATCACAATATTGACAACCAGGCCGTTCCCAGGAAAGAGGGGGCTTTCCAATAAGGATTTCTCCTTACTAGCGCGCAATTAGGTGACCAAACCTCTCCTTAGACAGAACTTTCTAGACATTGCCAATAATGTTATCTAATAATATTATTCAGATAATATGAATTATTGCTTCGATAATGGAAAATACTGTGTAGTGATAATTATTGAAACAACAGTAATATAAAATATCAACGTAGCAATTATTGAATCAATAAAACAAAATACTGAACAGTAATTACTGTAATAATTATTGAGTAGTGCCTTCTTACGTAAGAATCAATAATTGGTGTAATACCGTGTGCTACTGTATTTTAACCACCGAGTATTTCAACAGTATTTGTGACAACCCCAAAACAGGTCCATTCCATCCAACCTATTCTAAGTCGCCAAATACATGGTACAGAAAATAACTACAACTTTATTACAACAATTATCGTGCAAAATACAACAACACATATGCTGTGAGTTTGGATACAAATATATACCAAATATGACTCATTTCCCAATCGTGGACAGCACCTCACAATGATACCTTACATAAAGGTATAGTCAAAAACTGTTTTAGAAATTAGAATCTTTGGGAAGTGCTTAAGGAAACCTTCGTACATGGGAGGCCATGCATATAGGTTATGATAGATATCATATGGCCACAGAATTATCCTTGGTACACCCAATAGACCCTAAAGAAAAACGAGAAGTTTACTATCATATTCTTCCCAATGGTGAGTCTTCTCTTGACATATCATTATCTCCACTGTCTCTAATTGAAAATTAGACTTCAAACAAATACCAAGATTATATAGGTAGTGCTCGTAAAGATACTCAGCAAGTGGATGAGCATAACCCTGTCTTATGATGACACGAGGTTGTATGTCATTAGACATCTTGTATGATAGTGACAAAATACCCTTCCAACGTTGGGTTCGCCTCACCCTATTTTCTTCACCAAATATAACTACTAAATGATGACCACCGTTCTATTCCCTTGTTACCCCCCGCTCGACCCAGCTACACTCTTATTACCTGAAAGGAATTGTGAAACAAAAGGGTGAGCACAACTAGCCCAGTAAAGAATATCATGACTAAAGATAAATAAATTATCAATAGTCTTCATCAGTAATAAATCAGAGATTTAGAACATATGGTAGATGATAAAAATTTCAATCATAGTTACAGCGGAACGAGTAATCCATTAGAAGAGTCAAATAGACTATAAAGTCTATTATCTTCTCCATGTTAAAAATTCACCAACAATATTTTATCCCTTTAACATCACTCAACAGTTCCTTTCCACAATCATATGAATAACTCATAATCATAATTGTGATTCTAAATTTTTTCTTCGCACCCAGGACGAAGAATATTTTCATCACCTGTCTTTACCTGAAACATCAAAGATCATGGTTATATCAAATCACAGTTCCTGTTCATAATCATGCTAATAAATTCATCTTCACACTACGGCCAAAGATATTCATCAACAAACCATCTTTGCACTACGGGCCAAAGATATTCAACAACAGTTCATCTTCGCACTACAGGCCAAAGATATTTATCAATAATTCATCTTTGCACTACAGGCCAAAGATATTCATCAATAATTCATCTTTGCACTACAGGCCAAAGATATTCTTCAACAGTTCATATTTGCACTATAGGCCAAATATATTAATATCTTAAAGAAATATATAATCATTTCAGAATTATATAAACAATAATTATAACCATGTTGATCAATTCACCTTTACACTTAAGTTAAAGATATTAAGTTATAAATTCAATAGTCATGATCATACCAGTCAACAATTCAACTTTGTACTACTGGCCAAAGAGAACCCATAGTCATGATCATACCAACAATCTACCCATCTTTACACTCAAGTGAAAGAGAATTTCAACATCAGAGTTATAAAAATGTTATATATGATAATAAAAATAATATGATCAAAATATAGATTTAATTTTAAGAGTAATATTCATAAATTAACTATAATTTGGTCAGAAAAAAAAAACCAAATTTGTTGTGAATAGTAACTCGTGAATAGTAACTTATGAATAGTAACTCGTGAATAGTAACTCATAAATAGTAACCCCGATACAAAAAAATAAAAATTCTACAATAAAATTCATACCAATATTTCAGTATAATGATATTGAAAGAATAACATTTCTTAAATTTATAAACAATTTATTTTAATTGTTTACACTTTACTAAATAATACATTTAATCATCCTAAAATGCCAAACTCATAAGATTTCATTACCAATAACCAAAACCCTCATCAAAAATCTGCATATACCTCATATAGGATTCTCAAGCCATAAAATCCTATTTTCTAATTTTCTTACTTCACATAACATATTTAATTCATTTATTCATAACTAGTCTATTTTTATGAAAAATACCAAATCAGTTCTAAAAATATTTTTTTTCTGGGATTTAGCAGAATATAGTCCCATATTGAACATATATTTTTCTCAGAATTTTTAAAACTCATTTACTATTTTTCATATGGCCAAAACAGCCGAATATTTAGACATTTATCATAAATTGTAATTTTATCCACAAATTCCGAAATTCACAGAGTACACTGATATTATATAGATATACTTCTAATAAAAATTTCATCAATTTTGGAGTTAACCACAAGGAGTTATAAGCGGTTACTTTTAAAATAGTCTTTTCCCGTAAAATTCATAACTCTTAATCTATACATCCAAAAATTACCATTTTTGGACGCAATCAATAAAACTCATCAAAATATCATTTCAATTTTTTTTAGAATTTTCTGAAGGTCAGAAGAATTACGAACTGAAAAACATAATAACCCTTAAAATCCCTTACCTCAAAAGAGCAGTATTTCTGACTTGAATATTGGATATAACGCTGAGCAACACTCAAGATATCAAAATACTCATAAAAATATGCTTAATAATATAGAGAGAAAGAAAACTTGTTTCTGGTGTGATTTTTAATTCTAACTTACGCACCTATTTATAGGAAAATGCTAGAACGCCAAAGGAGACTAAAATAGTAAAATATTATTTTTCTTTTCTACACACCAACCATCCAAGACCAGCCATCCAAGCATGTCAGTTCTGAAAAAATATAGCATCCCACATGTTATTAACACCAACCAAAGTGGGTCCCACCCTATAATTTAATAAAAATCATTTTATTTTTCGAAACTTCAATAATTCATAGAAAATAGTCCTTTTATCAGAAAATTCAAATCTTGCGTGTTTTTATAAGAAATTCAATTCTCTACAACTTTGTAGAAGAAAGTTTTTCCAAATTCTAAACAGAAATTGACCGAAATTCTTAAACGGGCGATTTTACAAGTTATAATCAAATTTTAGTCAAGAAATGGGGTCCACCGACACACAAAACATGTGTTAATCATTTAATATAACAAAAATACTCTTTCTCCTCATATACTCATATATCCCACATTCATTGTAAAACTATCACCATTATTATATTATTAAATATAATAATAAATTATTTTATCAGAAAAGATAAAATATCATTTTTCAACAATTGTCACTTAAAAAATTTTCTCCATCTATATCCACATAAAATTAATATTTTTCTCATCATATAAATCAATAATTAATTATTCACAAATAATATTACAGAATCACAGTACTGGCAACCAGGCCGTTCCCAGGAAAGAGGGGGCTTTCCAATAAGGATTTCTCCTTATTGGCGCGCAATTAGATAACCAAACCTCTCCTTAGACAGAACTTTCTAGACATTGACAATAATGTTATCTAATAATATTATTCAAATAATATGAATTATTGATCTGATAATGGAGATGATGTGCAACAACAATTATTGAAATAACAATAATATAAACTATCAACGCAGCAATTATTGAATCAATAAAATAAAATATTGAACAGTAATTACTGTGACAATTATTCAGTAGTGCCTTCTTACGTAAGAATCAATAATTTCAAAAATACTGTGCAATACCGTGTGCTACTGTGTAATAACGCGTATTACTGTATTTTAACTACCGGGTATTTCAACAGTGTTAACGGTAACAACTACGTCGTTAATTATAAAAACTCAATTTTTGTCGTTATATTCATCCGACAGTTATTCTGTTATGGGGCCCACAAATGACTGCGCCATCGTACGGATATTCCCCGACAAAAAGAATATTCCACGACCAACGAATATTCCCCGACAACAATGATTATTTTATAACCACTTGTTTATTTTGAAAAATTTTCATATTTGACCCATAACTTTAACTTTTTATCAATTTAACTATTTACTGAATTGTAATTATAAAAAAAATTGAATACTTTTATTTCATAAAATTCGGGGTCTTACAATCTTCCCTCCTTATGAAATTTCGTCCCCAAAATTTACGTACCTGGTATTTCGAAGAGTTGAGAATACCTTGCTTTCATTTCAGATTCTATCTCTCAAATCATCATGATTTCTCCATTGCTCATCTCCCATGATAACTTCATTTGGGTTCCTCATTTGTTGGGAAGTCATGACAACCGCCATCCCTCGAACTACCCGGCTTTGACTTGTCTGGGGCAGCATTTGGCGTCATCACTACCGTAGGAATATACTTTTCTGTAGGACATACTCCTCCCTCAACTGCCTCGTCGTACTCCTGATTCATGATTTGAATCATCAATCTTCGATCCATATCAAATTCAGGTTGACCGCTCTGTACAGGGTAATTCAAAACTCGATGTTGGGTTCTCCCAATTACTTTCTAAAAAGAGAAATTCATATCATCTATTTTAGCCTTCTTAGATCGGACATCTCTTTCCACAATATCCACGTGTCGTGCGGCTTTTGCCCATGCATCACTTATTCTCACTCGTTCAGTTTTTTCTTCTTTCAGCTCAGATTCCATCTTTATCATCTTATACTCTGCCAAAGAATGCTTCTGTTCAAGCATCACATATCGGGTAACACAAGCTTGAATTGTTGCATCCTTTTGCTCCACGACCGCCTGTCGTTCTTCAGCCTGCTCTTCTAACTCATGAATACAATTTTACAATTCTACATTTTGATCATATAATACCTCTAACAAACTCTCCTCAGGTACCTCTTCTTCCTCACTCTCAGCTGTTACCTCTGCGACCATTTCGGGTGCAACTATCAATTCTTCACTCACCACATGGATTTCTCTAATTCCTTCTTCATCTAACATCACATTATCATGGTTAGTGATTAGAGGTATCCCCACAGTCTCATTCACTCCATTGTTAGCATTCTCAGCTGCCATTCTCAAATATTTCCATAAAACAAGGGTTAATTAAGCAAATTAATGTATCGCATAATATCCATATATTATGACCAACTAACAATTAAGCTTAGGTAGGACACACTAGCAAATGATTTACTCATTTCTCCCCTCCTAGTTATATTCCCCGATCTCCGCCAGAGATCATATCCCTAAGCTCTGATACCAATTGTGACAACCCCAAAACAGGTCCATTCCATCCAACCTATTCTGAGTCGCCAAATACATGGTACAGAAAATAACTACAACTTTACTACAACAATTGTCGTGCAAAATACAACAACACATATGCTGTGAGTTTGGATATAAATATATACCAAATGTGACTCATTTTCCAATCGTAGACAACACCTCACAATGATACCTTACATAAAGGTATAGTCAAAAACTGTTTTAGAAATTAGAATCTTTGAGAAGTGCTTAAGGAAACCTTCGTACATGGGAGGCCATGTATCTAGGTTATGATAGATATCATATGGCCACAGAATTATCCTTGGTTGACCCAATAGACCCCAAAGAAAAACGAGAAGTTTACTATCATATTCTTCCCAATGGTGAGTCTTCTCTTGACATATCATTATCTCCACTGTCTCTAATTGAAAATTATACTTCAAACAAACACCAAGATTATATAGGTAGTGCTCGTAAAGATACTCAGCAAGTGGATGAGCACAACCCTGTCTTATGATGACACGAGGTTATATATCATTAGACATCTTGTATGATAGTGACAAACACCCTTCCAACGTTGGGTTCGCCTTACCCTATTTTCTTCACCAAATATAACTACTAAATGATGACCACCGTTCTATTCCCTTATTACCCCCCGCTCGACCCAGCTACACTCTTATTACCTGAAAGGAATTGTGAAACAAAAGGGTGAGCACAACTAGCCCAGTAAAGAATATCATGACTAAAGATAAATAAATTATCAATAGTCTTCATCAGTAATAAATCAGAGATTTAGAACATATGGTAGATGATAAAAATTTCAACCATAGTTGCAGCGGAACGAGCAATCCATTAGAAGAGTCAAATAGACTATAAAATTTATTATCTTCTCCATGTTAAAAATCCATCAATAATGTTTTATCCCTGTAACATCACTCAACAGTTCCTTTCCACAATCATATGAATAACTCATAATCATAATTGTGATTCTAAATTTTTTCTTCGCACCCAGGACGAAGAATATTTTCATCACCTGTCTTTACCTGAAACATCAAAGATCGTGGTTATACCAAATCATAGTTCCTGTTCATAATCATGCTAATAAATCCATCTTCGCACTACGGCTAAAGATATTCATCAACAAACCATGTAAGACCCCAACTTATTAATGAATAAAATCAAATTTTCTCTAAATATTATTGTGATTAATAAGGGGTTAATTTGATATAATACTTTGGTTATGGGTGAAATGTGCAAATTTTGTAAAATAAGCAAGTGGTTATAAAATATTCATTTTGTCGGGGAATATTCGTTTGGTCGTGGAATATTCTTGCTGTCAGAAAATATTCGTACGACGGCGCAGCCTTGTGTGGGCCCATAACGGAAAGCGATTGGATGAAGAAAACGACAAGTATAAGTTGTTTATAAATAACGGCGTAGTTGTTACCGTTAATACTGTTAGAATACCCGGTGGTTAAATTACAGTAGCACACGGTATTGCACAAATTATTGATTCTTACGTAAGAAGGCACTACTCAATAATTGTTACAGTAGTTACTGTTCAATATTTTATTTTATTGATGCAATAATTGTTGCGTTGATATTTTATATTATTGTTGTTTCAATAATTATTGCTGCACAGTATTTTTCATTATCAGATCAATAATTCATATTATTTGAATAATATTATTAGATAACATTATTGACAGTGTCTAGAAAGTTCTGTCTAAGGAGAGGTTTGGTCATCTAATTGCGCGCCAGTAAGGAAAAATCCTTATTGGAAAGCCCCCTCTTTCCTGGGAACGGCCTGGTTGTCATAAATATGATTCTGTAATATTATTTGTGAATAATTAATTATTGATTCATATGATAAAGAAATATTTATTTTATGTGGATATAAATGAGAGATATATTTTTGTGGTTAAAAATGAAGGAGTTAATGTTGAGGTTTTTATCAGTATTTTTGTCAGAATGGAGGTATTAAAAATCAGGGTTTTTGAGATATTTTGTGGGGGTTATAATTTTTAATCCGACCGTTGAATCGTGGCAATTTTTGGATATGTTATACATATATAAGTTGAGTATATGTCCACAAATTTTGAACCGTTAAAAATAAACGTATGATTTGTTATGAATTTTAAGAGGTGACTGGTTCAGAAATTGTTGAATTTTCAGAGTTTATCATTTTGATGGAAAATTCTAGAATTGGTGGGCCCCACTTGTGATTGGTGAAGAAATGTGCTGAATTATATTTCAAATGTGGTGGGTGAGAATAGTAGCAGGTAAAGCCATTAGGTTGCAGGTCAAGCCTACTAAAATTTTTCTATAAATAGAGGGCTAAGTTAGAATTAAAAATCACACCAGAAACAAGTTTTCTCTCTTTCTCTCTCTAGATTATTGAGTGTATTTTATGAGTATTTAGATACTTTGAGAGTTTTTATTCATCAGAGCAAGTTTCTTTCAGCCTTATACCGGTATTCCGACCAGAAGTACTGATATTTTGAGGTAAGGGATATTATTTTCTTCTTAAATGATATTATTTTCTTCAATATCATTATGCTAAAATATCAACATGAGTTTTTATCAAATTTGAAACTTTTTGTGTCGGGGTTACTATTCACGTATACGTTACTATTCACGTATACGGTACTATTCACGAATACGACACTATTCACCGAAGAATAAAATTTTTCCTTTTTATCCAAGATGTCTATTATGGTTACTATCTTTGATTGTATCCATGTTTTGATCTTTATTTTTGAATTCTGCTTCACAATTGATTATTATGAAGTATTATTGATCTTGGATAAACTGTTATACGAATCCCTACTATTTGTCCTTCTGTCTCACTGGATTCGTTTTTTTTAAGATATTTTTCATCATCCTCAGTTCTAAATGATGATATTACTGAATATCTTTGGCCTGTAGTGCAAAGATGTATGATTACTTGATGAATATCTTTGGCATGTAGTGCAAAGATGAACAGGTGTTGAGATGAACATGACCGACTGGTGATACAAATGAATATCTTTGGCCTGTAGTGCAAAGATGAATATTTGGTTAAAGATGATTATTAATCGATGTTACAGGGATAAAATATTGATGATGGACTTTTAAATCTTAGAAGATAGTAGAATTCTTTCTCTACTTGACTCTTCTAATGGTTTGCTGTTTCCGCTGCAGTTGTTGATCTAAAACTTGTTGTCGATTATATTCTATCAGATTTTTCCCTGTTGAATACTAATGATAATTTGTTGTATATTATCTTAGTCATAATATTCTTTACTGGGCTAGTTGAGCTCACCCTTTTCCTTTTTGTTCCATTTTTTTTCTCAGGAGGTGAGAACATAGCAGGATCTAGTCGGGGTATGGAGTGTTGGTTCTAGAAAGATGTTTTAACAGTCCTCACTATTTCTGTAAAATAGTGTTTGAATAATTGTAATGAGAACTTATTTGAGTGTGGATATTGTCTAGAAGACAATATTTGTATTTAAACTCACAGTATGTGTTGTCGTATTTTGCTCGACAATTGTATTATTGAAGTTATAGTTTGCTTTCTGTACCATGTATTTGGTGACTCAGAATGGGTGTTGTATACCTATTTTGGGGGCGTCACAAACCATCTTTACACTACGGGCCAAAGATATTCAACAACAGTTCATCTTCGCACTACAGCCAAAGATATTCATCAACAATTCATCTTTGCACTACAGGCCAAAGATATTTATCAATAATTCATCTTTGCACTACAGGCCAAAGATATTCATCAATAATTCATCTTTGCACTACAGGCCAAAGATATTCTTCAACAGTTCATATTTGCACTATAGGCCAAATATATTAATATCTTAAAGAAATATATAATCATTTCAGAATTATATAAACAATAATTATAACCATGTTGATCAATTCACCTTTACACTTAAGTTAAAGATATTAAGTTATAAATTCAATAGTCATGATCATACCAGTCAACAATTCAACTTTGTACTACTGGCCAAAGAGAACCCATAGTCATGATCATACCAACAATCTACCCATCTTTACACTCAAGTGAAAGAGAATTTCAACATCAGAGTTATAAAAATGTTATATATGATAATAAAAATAATATGATCAAAATATAGATTTAATTTTAAGAGTAATATTCATAAATTAACTATAATTTGGTCAGAAAAATAAAACCAATTTTGTTGTGATTAGTAACTTGTGAATAGTAACTCATGAATAGTAACTCGTGAATAGTAACTCATGAATAGTAACTCCGACACAAAAAGATAGAAATTTCACAATAAAATTCATACTAATATTTCAGTATAATGATATTGAAAGAATAACATTTCTTAAATTTATAAACAATTTATTTTAATTGTTTACAGTTTACTAAATAATGCATTAAATCATCCTAAAATGTCAAACTCATAAGATTTGATTACCAATAACCAAAACCCTCATCAAAAATCTGCATATACCTCATATATGATTCTCAAGTCATAAAATCCTATTTTCCAATTTTTTTTATTTCACATAACATATTTAATTCATTTACTCATAACTAGTTTATTTTTATGAAAAATACCAAATCAGTTCCAAAAATATTTCTTTTCTGGGATTTAGCAGAATATAGTCCCATATTGAACATATATTTTTCTCAGAATTTTTAAAACTCATTTACTATTTTTCATATGGCCAAAACAGTCGAATATTTAGACATTTATCATAAATTATAATTTTATCCACAAATTCCAAAATTCATAGAGTACACTGATATTATATAGATATACTTCTAATAAATTTTTTTATCAATTTTGGAGTTAACCACAAGGAGTTATAAGCGGTTACTTTTAAAATAGTCTTTTCCCGTAAAATTCATAACTCTTAATCTATACATTCAAAAATCACCATTTTTGGACACAATCAATAAAACTCATCAAAATATCATTTCAAATTTTTTTAGAATTTTCTGAAGGTCAGAAGAATTACGAACTGAAAAACATAATAACCCTTAAAATCCCTTACCTCAAGAGAGCAGTATTTCTGACTTGAATATTGGATATAACGCTGAGCAATACTCAAGATATCAAAATACTCACAAAAATATGCTTAATAATATAGAGAGAAAGAAAACTTATTTTTGATGTGATTTTCAATTCTAACTTAAGCACCTATTTATAGAAAAATGCTAGAACGCCAAATGAGACTAAAATAATAAAATATTATTTATCTTTTCTACACACCAACCATCCAAGCATGTCAGTTCTGAAAAAATATAGCATCCCACATGTTATTAACACCAACCAAAGTGGGTCCCACCCTATAATTTAATAAAAATCATTTTATTTTACGAAACTTCAATAATTCATAGAAAATAGTCCTTTTATCAGAAAATTCGAATCTTACGAGTTTGTATAAGAAATTCAATTCTCTACAATTTTGCAGAAGAGAGTTTTTCCAAATTCCAAATAAAAATTGACCGAAATCCATAAACGGACGATTTTACAGGCTATAATCAAATTTCAGTCAAGAAATGGGGTCCACCTACACAAAATATGTGTTAATCATTTAATATAACAAAAATACTCTTTCTCCTCATATACTCATATATCCCACATTCATTGTAAAACTATCACCATTATTATATTATTAAATATAATAATAAATTATTTTATCAGAAAAGATAAAATATCATTTTTCAACAATTGTCACTTAAAAAATTTTCTCCATCTATATCTACATAAAATTAATATTTTTCTCATCATATAAATCAATAATTAATTATTCACAAATAATATTACAGAATCACAGCACTGGCAACCAGGCCGTTCCCAGGAAAGAGGGGGCTTTCCAATAAGGATTTCTCCTTATTGGCGCGCAATTAGATAACCAAACCTCTCCTTAGATAGAACTTTCTAGACATTGACAATAATGCTATCTAATAATATTATTTAAATAATATGAATTATTGATCTGATAATGGAGATGATGTGCAACAACAATTATTGAAACAACAATAATATAAAATATCAACGCAGCAATTATTGAATCAATAAAATAAAATATTGAACAGTAATTACTGTGACAATTATTCAGTAGTGCCTTCTTACGTAAGAATCAATAATTTCAAAAATACTGTGCAATACCGTG
Organism: Panax notoginseng; assembly: GCA_016801055.1. NCBI lineage: Eukaryota > Viridiplantae > Streptophyta > Magnoliopsida > Apiales > Araliaceae > Panax > Panax notoginseng. The sequence continues at coordinate 4,513,737 of CM029021.1, read as the reverse complement.
TGCTACTGTGCAATAACGTGTATTACTGTATTTTAACCACGGGGTATTCCAACAGTGTTAACGGTAACAACTACACCGTTAATTATAAAAACTCAATTTTTGTCGTTATCTTCATCCGACAGTTATTCTGTTATGGGGCCCACAAATGACTGCGCCGTCGTACGGATATTCCCCGACAGAAAGAATATTCCACGACCAACGAATATTCCCCAACAACAATGATTATTTTATAACTACTTGTTTATTTTGAAAAATTTTCACATTTCACCCATAACTTTAACTTTTTATCAATTTAACCATTTACTGAATTGTAATTATAAGAAAAATTGAATACTTTTATTTCATAAAATTCGGGGTCTTACAGTATTAACGGTAATGACAACGCTGTTATTTATAAATAACTTATTTTTGTCGTTTTCTTCATCCAATGTCTTTCCGTTATGAGGTCCACACAAGGCTGCGTCGTCGTACGAATATTCCCCGACAGTAAGAATATTCCACGACCAAACGAATATTTTTCGATAAAAATGAATATTTTATAACCACTTGCTTATTTAAAATATTTACGGATTTTACGCATAACTAACCACATTAATCAAATCAACCCTTACTATTTTAAAATAATAAATAAAGAAAATTAAATTTTATTTATTAATAATTTGGGGTCTTACAACCTCCCATCCGTATGAAATTTCGTCCTCGAAATTAACGTACGTACCTGGTGTTTCGAAAGGATGAGGATTCCTCGCTTTCATTTCCGTTTCTAACTCCCAGGTCATTTCCTCAATAGCATAGTTCCTCCACAAAATTTTAACTTGTGGTATGACCTTTGTGCGTAGGACATGCTCCTTTTTATCCAAGATCTTGACAGGTACATCCTTGTACGTTAAGTCTTCGGCTATCTCGTCCGGTTCTAACTCAATAACGTGGTTCTGGTCTTTCACATATTTTCAAAGCACAGATATATGAAAAATATTATGAACACGAGACATACTTGGAGGTAACGCGAGTCTATAGGCCACATTTTCTACTCGGTCAAGAATCTGAAATGGACTAATAAATCGTGGATTGAGCTTTCCTCTCTTCCTAAATCTTGTAACTACCTTCCATGGAGCAACACGCAACAATACATGATCCCCAATACTAAATTCCATGTCCTTTCGATGAAGATCCACATAAGTCTTTTATCGATCCTGTGCCGTTTGTATACGTTGTCGAATCGTTTGGATATTTTCTGTAGTCATACGTACCAACTCGGGTCCCAACAATGTTGCTTCACCCACCTCATCCCAACATATTAGAGAGCGACACTTTCGTCCATACAATGCTTCGAATAGAGCCACACCTATACTTGCCTGATAACTGTTGTTGTAGGAGAATTTCACCAATGGTAAATACTTATCCCAACTGCCTTTGAAGTCTAGGACACAAAGTCTTAATAGATCTTCAAGAGTTTGAATAGTCCTCTCTGATTGTCCGTCCGTTTGAGGATGGTATGCTGAACTGAATCGTAAATCCGTGCCCATAGCTTTTTGCAAGCTAACCCAAAATCTTGAAGTGAATCTTGGGTCACGATCTGAAACTATGGATATTGGCATGCCATGCAACCTCACAATCTTATTTACGTACATACTAGCAAGACGTTCAAGGGAATAAGTCTCCCGTATCGGCAAGAAATGTGCAGACTTGGTTAATCTATCAATAATAACCCAAATAGCATTTATGCCTTGAGAAACCGTGGGAAGACCCGTAACGAAATCCATGGTAATGTGTTCCCACTTCCATTTCGGAATCTCAAGTGGTTGCAAGGGACCCTTAGGCACTTGATGCTCCGCCTTTACACGTTGACAAGTTAAACACCTCGAGATAAACTTTGTAATCTCTCTCTTCATATTGTTCCACCAAAATGTATGTCGAAGATCACGATACATTTTGGTACTTCCAGGATAGATTACAAATGATGTATTGTGTGCCTCCATTATGATCTTGTAGTTCAAATCAGAATCGTTAGGAACACAAAGTCTGGAGTGGACTCGAAGTATTCCTTCTTCATCGATTCTTGCTTCTGGAATAGCACCTTCTTGCACTTTCTTCTTCATACGTATCAGTTTCGGGTCTGTAGTTTGAGCACCTTTAACTTTTTCGATTAAAGTTGGTTCTATATGTATACTTGACATCATTGCATGGGTCCCCGGAGTCTTGAATTCTATCTTTTATCTTTTGTAAATCACACCAAATGGGCCTTTGTGTTGACAACATCGCACTCGTTCCCGCGTACGATCTTTTACTCAATGCGTTAGCTACCACGTTCACTTTTCCAGGATGGTACTGAATGGTATGGTCGTAGTCTTTCAACAGCTTGAGCCAACGTCGTTGCCGCATGTTGAGTTCTTTTTAGGTGAAGAAATATTTGAGGCTTTTATGGTCTGAATATATCTCTACTTTCTCCCCATATAGATAGTGCCTCCAGATCTTTAGCGCGAAAATGACTGCTGCCAACTCTAGATCATGAATAGGATAATTCCTCTCATATTCTTTAAGTTGTCGTGGGGCATAGGCTATAACTTTTCCACGTTGTATGAGAACACATCCTAGCCCTTTCTCTGAAGCATCGCTGTAGATAACAAATTCATCCGAACCAGATGGTATTGTCAAAACAGGTGCCGAAATGAGTCTCCTCTTAAGCTTTTGGAAACTCTTCTCGTATTCCTCGCTCCATACGAATTTGATATCTTTTTGAGTCAGCTGAGTTAATGGAGTAGCGATTCGAGAAAATCCTTCCACGAATCTCCGATAATAACCAGCTAAGCCCATAAAGCTACGTACTTTAGTCACCGACTTCGGTTGTTCCCAACTTTATATTGCTTCAATCTTTGCCGGGTCAACAGATACTCCATGTTTTGACACCACGTGCCCAATGAATGCTACTTCCTCAAGCCAAAACTCGCATTTCTTCAACTTGGCATATAACTTGTTTTTCACGAAGCCTTTGGAGTACCAGCTTCAAATGGTGCTCATGATCTTCACGACTTTTGGAATATATGAGGATGTCATCAATAAAAACAACAACGAACTGATCCAAATATTCCTTGAATACTCGGTTCATCATATCCATGAAAGCCGCAGAAGCATTAGTCAATCCAAAAGACATGACTAAGAATTCATAATGCCCATACCGAGTTTTAAAGGCAGTCTTTGGAATATCTTCAGTTCTAATCTTCAGCTGATGATATCCAGAACGAAGATCGATTTTTAAAAAGAATTGTGCTCCTTGTAACTGGTCAAACAGGTCATCAATACGAGGTAGTGGATACCTATTCTTGATAGTGACATGGTTTAATTCCCGGTAGTCGATACAAAGTCGCATACTCCCGTCTTTCTTCTTTACGAATAAAACAGGAGCACCCCAAGGAGATGTACTAGGACGAATAAAACCGATGTCCAACAACTCCTGTAGTTGGACCTTTAACTCCTGAAGTTCAATAGGAGCCATTCGATATGGGGTTTTAGAAATGGGCTTTGTACCAGGTTCAAGATCAATAAAGAATTCAATTTCACGTTCTGGGGGTAGACCGAAAAGTTCTTCAAAAAATACGTCAGGAAAGTCAATAACAACAGGAATATTATTCAAATATGACGTGTCTTTATTCAAATCCATAACATGGGCTAAAAAAGCTTGACATTCATTTTTTAATAAACGAATAGCTTTATGAGTTGATATAACAGTGATTGATTTTAATGGCTTAGTTGCTTGAATTCGCACAATAGGTTGGTTAGGAATATGAAAACTAACAACCTTACGAAAATAATCAATTTTGACATGATGAGTAGTTAACCAATTAATCCCTAAAATCACGTCAAATGCAAGTATCTTTAAAGAGATAAGGTCAACAAGTAAGGTGATGGTGCCAACTTGGATCAAACAAGATTTATAAACAGTGGCTGTGATGAAAGTTTCTCCTAACGGAGTCTCCATAGATAAATCAAAGTCTAATTTCTCCGGAGTCAAGTTTAAACGTTGAGCACAAGCAGGAGAAATAAATGAATGGGTAGCACCGGTATCTAGTAAGGTATAAACTTCGCATAAATTTATGATTAGCTTACCCGTGATCACCTCGTTTGGGTTCCTCGCATGTTGACCAGTCACGATAAACGCTCTTCCAGGAACCGTTGACTTTGACTTTCCTGAGACAGCCTTTTGAGTCACCATCCCCGTTGGACTTGGTTTCGCTACAGTGCAATCTCGAGCAATATGTCCTTCCTTTCCACAGTTATAACATACCTTAAACTGTTGTGGGCAGTTTGGGCTGATATGTCCTTCTTTTTCGCACTTATAGCATATGACCGGTGGTCGTTCTCCTCCCTTGGAACCAGTTGCTATTGGTGCTGACGTCTTCGTATTGTCATTGTTGAATCTTCTCTTTTTAAAATCTCCTCCCGACTCGCTTCTTCTATTTTCATGGCCATGATTACCACCAGAGTGGTTGCCGCTCTTGTCCGTATTTTTCTTTCTCCGCTGGTTATCGTTGTTCTGATGACTGCTGTCACCGGTATGATCCTGGTTGTGGTCCCTCGGTTGAACGTACTCGTTATCTCGCTCTAATAATTGAGCCCTGTTGACAACATCTGAATAGAGAGAAAATTTATGTGAAATGAGTTATTGACGTATGCCGGGTTTCAAACCTCTCAGAAACATCCGCGTCATACGTTTCTCATTCTCCACCAAATGAGGTGCAAACCTGGACAACTTTGCAAACTTCACCTCGTACTGGGACACCGTCATGTTATTCTACTTCAGTCTAATAAACTCTATTTCCTTCATATGACGAATACTTTCAGGAAAGTACTTGTCATTAAACAGTTTCTGAAACGTTTCCCAAGACATGCTAAGTGCGGCTGGATGGGTACGCTTCACAGATTCTCACCAGTAATCTGCCTCATTATGGAACATAAAGGTGGCGAATGGAACTTTCTGTTCCTCCGTGCATCCCAAGACATCGAATATCTTGGTTGTAAAACCCCAATTTTTTTTAATAAAGATGAATTTTCTATAAATATTATTTTTGAATATTATGGAGTGAAATTGATATAATGTTATAGTTGTGGGTAATAATTATAAATTTTGCAAAGTACGCAAGTTGTTATATAATATTCGATTGGTAAGGAAATATTCGTTTTAACAGAAAATATTCATACAACGGCACAATCATTGGTGGACCCCACAACGGAATTATTGTCGGATTGAGAAAACGAAAAAAATATTTTATGAAAATAACGGCGGAAGTTTTACCGTTAACTGTTGAAACACCTAGTGTTAAAAGTACAGTATTACGCGTGGTTGCATAGTAATACTGTATTGATTATTGATGCTTATGTGAGAAGTCACTTAATTTTGCTATTATATGGACCCCCCATTTACCCATTTTTTTTAAAATAGGCGGGAGAAGTATCTCAGTTTTGTGTATATATATATATATATATATATATATATATATATATAAGTATTATATATACACTTATTAAATAAACATTGTGGGATTGTCAAAGTATGATTACAATATATATATATATATATATATATATATATATATATATATATATATATATATATATATATATATATAATGCATGATTAAGGGAAATAATGGAGTCATTGAGTGTAAACCGTAAATGTGGACAACATATGTTATATACCTTGTTTTGTTTTTATTGATGCTACTTTGAATTTCATGGCCAGACATGCAAGAGTTGCATCCGTGAGAAGGAAAGAAAAAAAATTGTCAGAAGAGTGAATTACTGGTTTCACGTGGGAGTACTGTGATTGTTATTATTATTATATATATTATATTTTATTTAAAAGATTTTACTTTAAATATGGACCGTCCGATTAAAGTAAATCAATCTGGACAGTTCATGAGTTAGTTACTATGCAATCCATTCTTCTATAAAAAGAAGCTCATTCCTTCATTATTTCTTACGAATTCACTAAAACTCTAGAGAGAGAAAATTATAGAGAGAAAGAAGAAAAGTTCTCTGTTACTTAACTACTCTTATATTCAGTTTCATTTACGGTTAGGGGTGTTATTCTTTCTTATTCATGAAGAGAACTGTTGTTATTTCATTTCTTATTATTCTGTTGGAATAACCTGTACACGCGGTCTACCATATACTTGGTGACATTCTCTATTATTCTGTTGGAACATCTTGTTTGTGTGTTTTACACCGGACCTGGTTCCGTCTTTATTATTATTCTATTGGAATAGCCTGTCTGTGTGTTTTACACCGGACCTGGTTCCGTCTTATTCTGTTGAAACATCCTGTCTGTGTGTTTTACACCAGACCGAGTTCCGTCTTTATTATTCTATTGGAACATCATGTCGGTGTAAATTTTGCCTGACCTGGTTCCGTTATTATTATTCTGTTGGAATAACCTGTCTATGCAAAGTACCGCATGCATGGTGATTTCTTTTGTTATTCCATTCTTTATTATACTTAGTTGGTTAAAGTTTTGACTTCTATACTCCATGAAATTAGTGGAATATCCTTGATATTTGCGCTTCATCCAGTATATTTTCATGAAAATATTTTTCTGAGCATTCTTGAATTTTACTGCACAAAGCAATATCATGTTGACAACTTGGACGTTATTAGTTCCTGAATAAATTAATTCTTGAACTTGTTTATTTAATTCTTATATCATTGTCATCATCCTCATGTTTAAATTTTTGAAGGTCATCTGTGGCCTGTAGTGTATAGATGGACTTGGTATGATTATGACCAGGGATTATTCGGTGTAATAATGATTGTAATGTTACAAATGATGTGGTAAAAGTCCTCATTGGCCCGTAGTGCATTGATGGACAGTTGTTGGCATGATCATGACAATTAATAAATACACAAATATTTTTGGCCCATAGTGCATGGATAATTGTGGTCGTGATACTAAAGAATATCCTTGGTCGTAGTGTAGGGATGATTCGATGATGTGAAATATTTATTAAGCTGAGTCTCAGCGATAACAGTGATGAAAAACCTTTTAAATCATAAAAGATAGTAGATTTTATTTTCTACTTGACTCTTTTAATGGATTGCTTGTTTCGCTGCAGTTAAACTTGATGTCTATTATATTTTATCAGTTTAACATTGTTGGAGACTAATGATAATTTATTCTGCATTATCTTAGTCATAATTTTTCTTACTGGGCTAGTTGAGCTCACCGTTTCTTTCACTGTTCTCTTCAGAAAATGAGAATATAGCTGGGACGAGTCGAGGAACGGAGTGATGGTCCAGAGGATAGCATTAGTAGTCCTCACTATTCTGTGAAATAGTGTGATAATAATTGTAATGAGGACTCCTTTTGAGTTTGTATACTCGCTAGTAGACAATATTTGTATTCAAACTCACAGTTTATGTTTTGTCGTATTGTACACGACAGTTGTATTAGTAAGTTGTATTTGAATTTTATACTATATTTTTGGCGACTCAGAATAGGTGATGTATACCTATTTTGGGGGCGTCACAGTTGGTATCAGAGCTTAGGGATATGATCCCTGGCTAAGATGTGAGACTAGAACTAGGAGGGGAGAGACGGGGAATTCCTTCACTAGTATGACCTACCTAAATTTATTTGGTATTTAAGTGGTCGGTCAAAGTATAGGGATAATATGTTATATGTTAATTAATCTTTGTTTTGTGGCAGTATTTGAAAATGACATCCGAGAATGTTGAGAATAGCAATGGAGCACTGGAGACCATTGAGTCTCCACAGATCAATAATCAGAATAATGTGCATCAGGAAGGCGACATTCCTCAGGCAAACAACAACACTGACCAAATGATGAACGATGGAATGTTCAGAGGCTTTATGCAATTCATGCAACAGCAGGCGAGAGCGGCTCCTGTCCAAAATGTAGGTGGAAACACTGGAAACTCTTGGACGGTCACCGCTAAACAGTTCAAGGAGCTGGGGCCACCGGAGTTTATTGGAGAGCCAAAACCACTTAAGGCGAAAGCATGGATAAAACAGATCACCAAGATATTTGATGTCTTGGGATGCTCCGAGGAGCAAAAGGTTCCCTTCGCCACCTTCATGTTGCGTGAAGAGGCAGATTACTGGTGGGAATCTGTAAAACGTACTTAGCCTGACGCACTCAAGATGTCTTGGGAGAAGTTTCAAGATCTATTCAACGACAAGTACTTTCCCGAAAGTATTCCTCACATGAAAGAGGTGGAGTTTATCAAGCTGGAGCAGAATAATATGACCGTGTCGCAGTACGAAGCGAAGTTTGCCGAGTTGTCTAGGTTTGTATCCCACTTAGTGGATAATGAAGAGAGAATGACGCGAATATTTTTAAGAGGTTTAAAGCCGGAGATACGTCAACATCTTATTTCTCATAAACTGTGTTTGTATTCAGATGTTGTAAATAGGGCTCAGTTAGTGGAGCGCGATAACGAGTCAACGCAACCAAAAGAGAGCAGCCAGTAAAATGATAATACCAGCGAGAGCAGTCATCGAAGTGGTGACAACAAGCGTGGAGGAAATCAACATGCCAAAAATGGTAACCACTTCGGTGGTAATCAGGGCCAAAATAATAAGAATGGACATTTCAAGAAGAGGAGATTCAACAATGATGGAAAGACGTTAGCACCAACACCCGTTGTTAAGGAAGGAGAATGACCACCTATCATATGCTTCAAATGCGGAGGGGAGGGACACATCAGTCCAAACTGTGCGATGCCGTCCAAAGCATGCTATAATTGTGGAAGAGAAGATCACTTAGCCCGATTTTGTCGTTCACCAAAGACAAGTTCAGCCAGGATGGAGGCACCAAAGGCCGTTCTAGAAAAATCAAAGCCGGTAGTGCAAAGGAGATCGTTTGTTGTGACCTCCCAGAAAGTAAGGAACCCGATTGAGGTCATCACGGGTAAGCTTATCATAAACTCTAGCGAAGTCTATACTTTATTTGATACCGGTTCTACCCATTCTTTTATTTCTCCTATTTGCGCTCAACGATTAAATTTGACTCCGGAGAAATTAGACTTTGACTTCTCTGTAGAAACTCTATTGGGAGAAACCTTCATTACATCCACTGTTTATAAGTCTTGTTTGGTTCAAATCGATACCCTCACATTACCTGTCAATCTTATTTCATTAAAAATATTTACATTTGACGTGATTCTAGGAATTGATTGGTTAATTACACACCATGCTAAAATTGATTATTTTCGTAAGGTTGTTAGCTTTCATATTCCTAAACAACCTATTATGCGAATTCAAGTGACCAAACTATTAAAATCAATCACGGTCATCTCAAGCCATAAAGCTATTCGTTTATTGAAAAACGGATGTCAAACTTTCTTAGCCCACATCACAGATCTAAACAAAAATACGTCAGTTTTGAATGATATTTCTATTGTTAATGAATTTCCTGACGTATTCCCTGAAGAACTTCCTGGCCTATCCCCAGAGCGTGAAATTGAATTTTGTATCGACCTTAAACCCGGTACAAAACCCATTTCCAAAGCCTAATATCGAATGGCCCCTATTGAACTTCAGGAGTTAAAGACTCAACTACAGGAATTGTTAGACATTGGCTTTATTCGTCCTAGTACTACTCCTTGGGGTGCTCCTGTTCTATTCGTAAAGAAGAAAGATGGGAGTATGCGACTTTGTACTGATTATCGGGAGTTGAATCATGTCACCATCAAAAATAGGTACCCATTGCCACGTATTGATGACCTGTTTGACCAGTTGCAAGGAGCCAAATTCTTTTCAAAGATTGATCTTCGTTCCGGATATCACCAATTAAAGATTAGAACCGATGACATTCCAAAGGCGGCTTTCAGAACTCGGTACGGGCATTAAAAATTCCTAGTCATGTCCTTTGGATTGACTAATGCTCCTGCTGCCTTCATGGATATGATGAACCGAGTATTCAAGGAATATTTGGATCACTTTGTTGTCGTTTTTATTGATGACATCCTTATTTATTTCAAAAGTCGTGAAGATCATAAGCAACACTTGAGGTTGATACTCCAAAAGCTTCGTGAATACAAGCTTTATGCCAAATTGAAGAAATGCGAGTTCTGGCTTGAGGAAGTAGCATTTCTTGGGCACGTGGTATCAAGTCATAGAATATCTGTTGACCCAGCAAAGATTGAAGCTATTTAAAGCTGGGAGCAACCTAAATCAGTGACCGAAGTACGTAGCTTTCTCGGCTTAGCTGGTTATTTTCGGAGATTCGTAGAAGGGTTTTCTCGAATCGCTACTCCACTAACTCAGCTGACTCAGAAAGATACAAAGTTCGATTGGAGCGAGGAATGTGAGAAGAGTTTTCAAGAACTCAAGAGGAGACTCATTTCAGCACCTGTTCTGACAATACCATCTGGTTCGGAGGGATTTGTCATCTACAGTGATGCTTCGGGCAAAGGGTTAGGATGTGTTCTCATGCAACATGGAAAAGTCATAGCCTATGCCTCACGACAACTCAAAGAATATGAGAAGAATTATCCTACTCATGATCTAGAGTTGGCAGCTATTGTCTTCGTATAAAAGATTTAGAGGCATTACTTGTATGGGGAAAAAGTTGAGATCTTTACGGATCATAAAAGCCTCAAATATTTCTTCACTCAAAAGGAGCTCAACATGCGACAATGACATTGGCTTGAACTGTTGAAAGATTATGATCATACCATCCAATACCATCCTGAAAAACGAACGTGGTAGCTGACGCATTGAGTAAAAGATCATATGCGGGTACGAGTACGATATTATCAACGCAAAGGCCCATTTTGTGTGACTTACAAAGGATGGAGATAGAGTTAAAGACTCCAAGAACCCATGTGATGATGGCGAGTATACGAGTAGAACCGAATTTAATTGATAAAGTTAAAGCTGCTCAAGCTACAGACCTGGAGCTGATACGTATGGGGAAGAAAGTGCAAGAAGGTGTTATGCCAGAAGCAAGAATCAATGAAGAAGGAATACTTCGAGTCAACTTCAGACTTTGTGTTCCTAACGACCCTGATTTAAAGTATAAAATTTTGATGGAGGCGCACAACACACCGTTTGCAATCCATCATGGGAGTACCAAAATGTATCATGATCTTCGACATACATTTTGGTGGGGAAATATTAAGAGAGAAATAGTGCTGTTTGAACGTCTTGCTCGTATGTACATAAACGAGATTGTAAGACTGCATGGTATGCCAGTATCCATAGTTTCTGATCGAGACCCAAGATTCACTTCAGGATTTTAGGTTAGTTTACAAAAAGCTATGGGCACAGATTTATGATTTAGCTCGTCATATCATCCTCAGACGGACGGACAGTCGGAGAGGACTATTCAAACTCTTGAAGATCTATTAAGACTCTGTGTCCTTGATTTCAAGGGAAGTTGGGACAAGTTCTTACCATTGGTGGAGTTTTCCTACAACAACAGTTATCAAGCAAGTATTGGCATGGCTCCATTCGAAGCGTTGTATGGAAGAAAGTGTCGTTCTCCAGTATGCTGGGATGAGGTGGGTGAAGCAACGTTGTTGGGACTGGAGTTGGTACGTATGACTACGAAAAAGATCCAAACGATCCGGCAACGTATAAAAACCTCACAAGATCGGCAAAAGAGTTATGCTGATCTTCATCGAAAGGATGTGGAGTTCGATTTAGGAGATCATGTGTTGTTACGTGTTGCTCCATGAAAAGGAGTTACGAGATTTAGAAAGAGAGGAAAACTCAATCCTCGATTCATTGGACCATTTTTAATCCTCGATCGAGTAGGAACTGTGGCCTATAGACTCGCTTTACCGCCAAGTATGTCTCATGTTCATAAAGTTTTTTACATATCCATGCTACGTAAATATGTGGAAGACTCGAACCACATTATTGAGTTAGAACCGGACGAAACAGCGGAAGATTTGACGTATGAAGAGGTTCATGTTCAAATCTTGGATAAGAAGGAACATATTCTACGCACCAAGGTTATACCTCAAGTCAAAGTTTTGTGGAGAAACTACGATGTTGAGGAAATGACTTGGGAGTTAGAATCTGAAATGAAATCAAGGTATCCTTACCTCTTCGACATACTAGGTACGTACCCTAATTTCGAGGGCGAAATTTCATAAGAAGCGAAGATTGTAAAATCCCAATTTTTTTTTTAATAAAGATGAATTTTTTATAAATATTATTTTTGAATATTATGGAGTGAAATTGATATAATGTAATAGTTGTGGGTAATATTAATAAATTTTGCAAAGTCCGCAAGTTGTTATATAATATTCGATTAGTCGAGGAATATTCGTTTTAACAGGAAATATTCGTACAACGGCACAATCATTGGTGGACCCCATAACGGAATTATTGTCGGATTGAGAAAACGACAAAAATACTTTCTGAAAATAACGGCGGAAGTTTTACCGTTAACTGTTGAAACACCCGGTGTTAAAAGTACAGTAATACGCGTGGTTTCATAGTAGCACACGGTATTGATTATTGATGCTTACGTGATAAGTCACTTAATTTTGCTATTATATGGACCCCCATTGACCCATTTTTTTTAAAATAGTCGGGAGAAGTATCTCAGTTTTGTGATATATATATATATATATATATATATATATATATATATATATATATATATATATATATATATATAGTATTATATATATACACTTATTAAATAAAGATTTTAGTGGGATTGTCAGGGTATAGGGGGGTGGGGGAACGAGATTACTATATATTATTATAATATATATATATAATGCATGATTAAGGGAAATAATGGAGTCATGGAGTGTAAACCGTGAATGTGGACAACATATGTTATATACCTTGTTTTGTTTTTATTGATGCTACTTTGAATTTCATGGCCAGACATGCAAGAGTTGCATCCGTGAGAAGGAAAGAAAAAAAAATTGTCAGAAGAGTGAATTATTGGTTTCACGTGGGAGTACTGTGATTGTTATTATTATTATATATATTATATTTTATTTAAAAGATTTTACTTTAAATATGGACCGTCCGATTAAAGTAAATCAATCTGGGCCGTTCATGAGTTAGTTACTATGCAATCCATTCTTCTATAAATAGAAGCTCATTCCTTCATTATTTCTTACGAATTCACTGAAACTCTAGATAGAAAAAATTATAGAGAGAAAGAAGAAAAATTTTCTGTTACTTAACTACTCTTATATTCAGTTTCTTTTACGGTAAGGGGTGTTATTCTTTCTTATTCATGAAGAGAACTGTTGTTATTCTATTTCTTATTATTTGTTGGAATAACCTATATACGCGGTCTACCCTATACTTGGTGACATTCTTCTATTATTCTGTTGGAACATCATGTCTGTGTGTTTTACACCGGAACTGGTTCCGTCTTTATTATTATTCTGTTGGAACATCCTGTCTGTGTGTTTTACACCAGACCTGGTTTCGTCTTTATTATTATTCTGTTAGAACATTCTGTCTGTGTGTTTTACGCCAGACCGGGTTCCGTCTTTATTATTCTGTTGAAACATCCTGTCGGTGCAAATTTTGCCTGACCTGGTTCTGTTATTATTATTCTGTTGGAATAACCTGTCTATGCAAAGTACCGCATGCATGGTGATTTCTTTTGTTATTCCATTCTTTATTATACTCAGTTGGTTAAAGTTTTGACTTCTATACTCTATGAAATTAATGGAATATCCTTGATATTTGCGCTTCATCCAGTATATTTTCATGAAATATTCTTCTGAGCATTCTTGAATTTTACTGCACAAAGCAGTATCATGTTGACAACTTGGACGTTATTAGTTCCTGAATAAATTAATTCTTGAACTTGTTTTATTGAATTCTTATATTATTGTCATCATCCACATGTTTAAATTTTTGAAGGTCATCTGTGGCCTGTAGTGCATAGATGGACTTGGTATGATTATGACCAAGGATTATTCGGTGTAATCATGACCGTAATGTTACAAATGATGTGGTAAAAGTCCTCATTGGCCCGTAGTGCATTGATGGACAGTTGTTGGCATGATCATGACCATTAATGAATACACAAATATTCTTGGCCCATAGTGCATGGATAATTGTGGTCGTGATACTAAAGAATATCCTTGGCCGTAGTGTAGGGATGATTCGATGATGTGAAATATTTATTAAGCTGAGTCTCAGCGATAAAAGTGATGAAAAACTTTTTAAATCATAAAAGATAGTAGATTTTATTTTCTACTTGACTCTTTTAATGGATTACTTGTTCCGCTGCAGTTAAACTTGAGTTCTATTATATTTTATCAGTTTAACATTGTTGGAGACTAATGATAATTTATTCTGTATTATCTTCGTCATAATATTTCTTACTGGGCTAGTTGAGCTCACCCTTTCTTTCACTGTTCTCTTCAGAAAATGATAATATAGCTGAGACGAGTCGAGGAACGGAGTGATGGTCCAGAGGATAGCATTAGTAGTCCTCACTATTCTGTGAAATAGTGTGATAATAATTGTAATGAGGACTCCTTTTGAGTTTGTATACTCGCTAGTAGACAATATTTGTATTCAAACTCACAGTTTATATTTTGTTGTATTGTACACGACAGTTGTAATTGAATTTTGTACCATATTTTTGGCGACTCAGAATAGGTGATGTATACCTATTTTGGGGGCGTCACATTGGTAATTTGTTTGACCCACGTCTCCGCCTTAATCGGATCTGGCTTTTCCCAGAATTCTAGTGGTCCCAACTCCTTGAACTGCTTGGCTGTGATAAACCGTGAATTGCTATCATTTCCTCCTGTATTTTGAACACGAGTCTCCCTCGTCTGATTTTGCATGAACTGCAAAAAGCTTCTAAACATTCCATCGTTCATCATCTGCTCAGTGGTATCATTCACAAGAGGAACATTGTTATCCTGTTGCACATTCTCCTCGTTGGTGAGTACAGGCGTCTCCACGGTTTCATTTACTCCACTGTTAACATTCTCAGTTGCCATTCTTAAATACTGCCATAAAACAAGGGTTAATTAAATAAATTAACAAATCACATAATACCCCTATATTATGACCGACCAATAAATAAGCTTAGGTAGGACACACTAGCGAAGGATATACTCGTCTCTCCCCTCTTAGTTCTATTCCCCGATCTCCGCCAAAAATCATATCCCTAAGCTCTGATACCAACTGTGATGCCCCCAAAATAGATATACAACACCCATTCTGAGTCGTCAAAATACATGGTACAGAAACAACTATAACTTTAATAATACAACATAAAAACTGTGAGTTTAAATACAAATATTGTCATCTAGACAATATTCATACCCAAATAAGTTGTTATTATAATTATTGATACATTATTTTACAAAAATAGTGAGGACTACTAAAACGACTTTCTAGAACCTTCATTCCATACCCCGACTAGTACTCGCTACATTCTCGCCTCCTGAGAAGAAAAATAGAACAAAAAGGAAAAGGGTGAGCTCAACTAGCCCAGCAAAGAATATTATGACTAAGATAATATAGAACAAATTATCGTTAGTCTTCAACAGGGAAAAATCTGATAAAATACAATAGATAACAAGTTTCAGATCAATATTCGCTGCGGAAACAATAATTCATAAAAGAGTTACGTAGAGAATGAAATCTACTATTATCTATGAATTTAAAAGTCCATCATCAATATTTTATCTCTGTAACATCAATCAATTTACATCATAAATCAAATATTCATCTTTGTACTACAGGCCAAAGATATTCACCAATTGGTCATGTTCATCTAAACACCTGTTCATCTTTGCACTGCGGGCCAAAGATATTCATCAGAAATCATTCATCTTTGCACTACAGGCCAAAGATATTCAGTAATATCATCATTTAGGACTGAGGATGATGAAAAATATTTTAAAGAAAACGAATCCAGTGAAACAAAATAACAAATATTAAGGATTCGTATTTCGGTTTATCCATGTCCAAAAATACCTCATAAGTAATCATAATGGAGTAAAATTCAAGAATGATCAAAATATGAATACAATCAAAGCTAGTATCCATCATAGATATTTTGGACAAAAACAAAAATTTAATTTTTCGGTGAATAGTGCCGTATTCGTGAATAGTGCCTTATACGTGAATAGTGCCGTATACGTGAATAGTAACTCCGACACAAAAAGTTCTAAATTTGATAAAAATTTTAGATCAATATTTCGGTATAATGATATTGAAAGAAATAATATCATTTATAAAAAAAATAACATCCCTTACCTCGAAAGAATAGTACTTCTGGCTGGAATACTGAATATAGTGCTGAAGGGAACTTGCACCGTATAACAACACTCGAAGTATCAAAATACTCACAAGAATACGCTCAATATATCGAGAGAGAAAGAGAGAAAAAACTTTAGTTTCTGGTGTGATTTTCAATTCTAACCTAAGCACCCTATTTATAGAAAAATGCTTAGAACACCAAAGCAGAAAATTTAATAAAATATTATTATTTATATTATAAATTCCTATGTCCACTTTTACCAACTAATTTCAGGCACCTTGCACATGTTAATAATGCCCACAAACATTTCGAAAACGTTTTTCTTTTAACACAAATTTAAAACTTTTAAAAAATAATTATTTCGAAACTTCAGAAATTCAATAATTAATGATAAATAGCCCTTTTATCAGAAAAATTCGAACCTCATATTTTTTTCTTAGGAAATTCCATTCTCTACAACTTTGCAGAAGAAAATTTTTCCAAATTCCAAACAGAAATTGACCGAAATCCACAAACGGACGATTTTACAGGCTATAATCAAATTTCAGTCAAGAAATGGGGTCCACAAACATGAAAAGCATGTTTTAAATATTTATTGCAACAAAAATACTCTTCCTCCTCATATACTCATATATCCCACATTCATTGTAAAAATATCACAATGATTATATTATTAAAATATAATAATATATTTAATGAATTATTTTGTCACATTAAAAATTTTCTCCATCTATATCCACATAAAATTAATATTTTCCTCATCATATAAATTAATAATTAATTATTCATAAATAATATTACAGAATCACAATACTGACAACCATGCCGTTCCCAAGAAAGAGGGGGCTTTCCAATAAAAATTTCTCCTTACTGGCGCGCAATTAGGTGACCAAACCTCTCCTTAGACAGAACTTTCTAGACATTGCCAATAATATTATCTAATAATATTATTCAGATAATATGAATTATTGCTTCGATAATAGAAAATACTGTGTAGTGACAATTATTGAAACAACAGTAATATAAAATATCAACGTAGCAATTATTGAATCAATAAAATAAAATAACGAACAGTAATTACTGTAACAATTATTGAGTAGTGCCTTCTTACGTAAGAATCAATAATTGGTATAATACAGTGTGCTACTGTGTTTTAACCACCGAGTATTTCAACAGTATTAACGGTAATAACGTCGTTATTTATAAATAACTTATTTTTGTCATTTTCTTCATCCAATCGCTTTCCGTTATGGGGCCCACACAAGGCTGCGCCGTCGTACGAATATTCCCCGACAGTAAGAATATTCCACGACCAAACGAATATTCTCCGATAAAAATGAATATTTTATAACTACTTGCTTATTTAAAATATTTGCGCATTTTACCCATAACTAACCACATTAATCATATCAACCCTTACTATTTCAGAATAATAAATAGAGGAAATTAAATTTCATTTACTAATAATTTGGGGTCTTACAAAAATGTATATATATCCCCAACTTATCACCATGTAATAATATCATCTCATTAAAGTTACATTTGTACACCCAAAAAGGGACTTAAAACCTAAGTATGTTAAATTCCACATTGCAAATGCTGAGTATTAAGATGGAGTGTCCCATATTCACTGTCACTTTTCTTCCTCAAGTGTTTAGGCCAATGGCCTCTAAACCTATTACTTACAAAAATCAAAATTCAGCTTTGTAGCTAATGATGGATGGGGAGTGGTCTTCACAGTGACTTGCACTACGCTACCAAACTTTGAGTGTCCATCATCTTCTTTCTTCTTCCATCAGTTTTGATTTTTGGGCAAAGCCATTGCTCGGTTAATAACTTTCCTATAAATGAGAGTTTTCACTTCACAAAACATGATTACACAAAATTTCTGTTGAGAGCCAATAGAATATAAGTATAGCAGTATTGGAGAAGCATTCAACAACAAGCTTAGAATTCAATTTCTCAAAGGTATAATCTTTAAAACTGTGTTCTTGATTTTAATTTCTAAGAATACTAGAATTCCTTGAATACTTGTTAATTGATTTGGATATGAAATATCATTGTGTTATATGAGTTTACATGTATCCATGGTAGCAATGTGACCGATTTTGAACCTTTTACGTAAGGAAATTTAAGTATGGGTTGGATTTCTGCCGAAGCATAGGCCTTTCTGGACTGTCCAGGGTAGGGCGCAGCTACGCGCTCCATGCAGTTCAGAATGAACCGAACCCCAAGAAATGATTTTGACTTCTATTTTCAAAACTACTGAATTCTAAGATGATATGGTTTGGGCATACATAAAAATAAGTTTAACATGTGGATTTAGGTTCCTTGACATAACATGAATGCTTTGGATTGTGTTAGTATACATGTACTAAAGGAAATGATAGTTTTAAAAATAGACTTTGACGAAACTTATGTACTTTAAGTTCTGATTTTGTGAGCATGCACATATGACCTAACTACACATGAGACGTGCTTCAAAGTGATATGCATGCACTAAGATGTATTTTTGCTTGGGTTAAAATAACTTTTAAAAGCGATTAGGGATGTGTTGTAAACTAATATTAGGATCATGATGTTATGTACGTTCTGAACTTAGAGCATGTATGATTAATATTGCCTATGTGATCACACATAACACATACGTACGTCCATCTTGGTTAGACACAATGAAAATTGGTCAAACATGAGTTAGAGATGTTTTAAAGCAATAAATGTTGCTAGTCATGCGTATATGATGAAAACCTTTGTGAGCATGCAAGATTCTTTAACATCTTTAACATGTGTATATGCTATGTGTCGATATATATGTCTGCTTAGAATATGCTTAGAATGAGACTGATCCAGGGAGAGCAAAACTCAATTCTGGTCTGGCTAGGGGACAACGCAACTGCGCCGTCCCTAAGCCTAACCAGGGCGCAGCTGCGCCCTCTTGCAGTTTGGTCTGATGGTTGTTTGTAATCTGTGAACTTATAACTTGTATGATATACTGCTTTCAGTCCTATTACATGATATTTTTCGAGGATCAACGGCATCGAGAGAAGTGAGTATTTTTTTACTTTTTTAAACAATTCATCTAGTTTTAAATTTGATTAATTATAAAAAGAAAATTAATGGTTCAAATGCTTTGTAAAGAAAAAAGAATAAGCTAATAGAGTTCGTCAATTTATCTAGTTGAGTTTATGTGGTGTTCCAAGATTTTTGAAAAAAAAAATGATTTATGTTGACAAATCTCATAACGAGATTAGATTGCAACTAATGTAAGTTTTTAAACGATAGAAATTGAATAAATTAATAAAAAAATCCTTCTTAATTCTCCCAAATTTTATTTTATCGACATAAATTTATCGTCATATGTAACAAGATTCAATCATGAATAAAAATGGTGAGGAAGAGCTAAAAATGTATCGAGTGCTACTATATACGACAAGTTCATGTCGATATTAAATATCAACTTACGTCATATAATGTATAAATAAGGAACCCACACTATCACTTCCAATTATACATTCTTCGCAATCCAAATTCGACATACAAATGATTTTTCTAGTGTATTTGAAGGTACTAACATCACTTCCATATAGGGTGACATGTTTTGTTAATCTTCAAAATATCAACAAAAAAGCCCCCAGCCCCAGCCCCAGCCCCAGCCCCAGCCCCATATTGCCAATCAGAAGTGTAAAGACAACAAGATCTTGAAATAAATACCTCTGGGTCAGAATTGCTATAAATCTACTATTTACAATACTTCATTGCAGTCAACTAAAAGCCAGATCATAAACTTCGCAGCAAATTAATTTTCCACTTTTGTGTTATAAACCAATTAAGAAATCATTTAAATTATTCTAGAGAAGCTGCAATTTCCGAAATCTTTGTCCCTCAGTGAGCATGATGGTCGCGGATGGCCACTTCTCTGCAATTGAGATTTGCTCAAAATGAACAACTGTCGCAAAGAATCAATCCATCCTTGTTCCCATCGAGTTCGTCATTTGGCCGGCCTCAATTTCACTCATTGCATCAAACTCACACCAGTCTAGCACCAAAATTCAGCAACAACCGGCAATTGGAACAAATGTGTCCCCGCGAGGTGACAATGGCAAGCAACCCACATCCTCACTCGCTTTATGGTAAAGCACTTTCTGCACGTAGAATACCAAATAGCCCTGTGAGGATTTGACCACCTCTTCATCAACTTCTGTTATCCAAGCATCATCACATTTGTACCATTGGTTCTTCAATCGCAAATAAGTCACATAATGGCCAGATTCTAGCATCCCTGAATGGGTTACCACAGCAAATACCTCAAACTTTGTGGAAAGATCTGACTCATCGCTCTCAAAAGCAAAGATTCTGTTCCCAAACCTTTTTCTGACGATTGAAGATGATAAATATGGGGTCATGTCCAAGGAGAAAGGGATCTGCAAATGGCGGTCGATTTTTCTCGACATTTTTCTGACTGCAGAGTGTTCAAATCGTTTAATATGTAAACACAACACCAATGGGAGCCTTCTGATGGACATTTGCTTCAATGCCTCGTGTTTTTCTTGACAATTTTGGCAGAACAATTTCTGGTCTGAACCCAACTTCTCTGGCCTTGTAAAAAGATCCAAGCAGCCCCCAAGAGTAGAAGTGCCGGTGTTCTCAGTTTGCTTGCTCGGTTTGTTAGCTAAATCTGTAAAAGAGGAAGTGCTTGTGTTTAAGTCGAGAGAAATGTCCATGCACGGATCATAAGTTGTGGAAGTGAATCCGCATGTTGTACAAGTGACATCTGATCTCAGTAGGCCAGAGAACACTCTATGAGCAATACAATGGCAGTCTCCATTATCTGCATAAAAGTAAAATGTGTTTCTTTCATCAGTAAACCAGAACTACTGAACTAGTACACATGCCCAGAAGTATACTTTTTTTTTCCTTTCCGAAACTTGAAGCAAGCTGCATTTGCTTAATTGGGTTATTCTTTTTTGCATTTCAACCACTTCATTCACAATGGCATCTACTTGATCCCTCGAACCAAATAATACTGACGAATAATATTTTAGAAAGCACTTTGTTGTTATGCTATTGTTTTTATAGTAAGATAACCGTGTAGATCATGCCAGGTATGTGCATTGTAAACTACACTCCCCATGACTTGTGAAGCTAAAACTAAATCTCAGCATAATTACCTTTACTTGGATTTTTTGCCTTCCCTTCTTTCTCATGGATCCTGTCTAGCATTGAGATGAGGAATTCATGAGCATCTTGCTGCTCATAACTAGCAAGATTTTCTGAAAGTTGCCACCAACTGCAAAAGTAAATAAATAATATACATTTAAAAATCAACGACAGTCAATCAATTCCGAATGCAGCACCATTTTCATATAATTATTAGAGTGAGAGATATAAATGCTTAGATGTATGCAGAATAAAATTGAAATTTTAACAATTAATTCGTAATACACTCTGTCAAGGATTTACCAATTTGGTAGTAAATTTAAGCATGCAATCAATTCGTTCAATAAAAAAACACATGCAATCAATGATTCAAAAGTATACAAACACCAACAAAACAACTCCAATTATCTATCACATAGCATTCAATTTAATTGAGGAAGTAATGGTAACATAGAAGCCTCTAAGGAAAACACTGTTGATTTTTAGAAATGACTCCTGGAGTTCAAAGTGTAAGTTAATATCCCAATACTAAGGTTAATTGTGCATACAACTGTAAAAGATTTTTGTGTCTGAAGATACATAAAACATTTTGAAGCAAATAATTTTTCTAGTTCAAGCAAATGGCGTCTAAATGGCAGAAACAGGTTCTCTAACTTGTCTTGCAGTTCACAAAAGGAATTAAAAAGCTTAGACACATTCTAACAGTTAAAAAAAAGAACAAATGAAAATAAAACAAGCAAACTTTAAAGATCATTCACTAATGAATCAAAAGCAAGAATTCAGCAATGAACACAATGTTTACACGAAATACATTAGTTACATAAAATGGCAAACCTGTAAAGAAACTGGGCTGGACTATAAGGGCTCCTGTCACCAGAAAACACAGCAGAAAAGATAACATCAATGTCACAGGGCAAACATAGTCGGTCGGATGACCTTTTTCGACAAGTATCACGATTGTGCCGATCACCAAGGAAGTAATTCCTCAAAGGGGGTGCATGAAGCAACGCTTGCAATACAGAATTCATAAAACATGTATTTCCCAAATTGTTCAAACCCCTCAAACCCAATGGAAAACATGATTTGGACCTCCGATCCTTATCCGACACCATCTTTTTTACATTCTTGGAATACAAATCCACCCCAAAATCCAATCTTTTCCTCTTACTATACCTCAATTCACCGCCCACAACACCATTATCAATTCTTGGCAATCCCATAATATGTTTACTCATAACAGCCTTATCAAAATCAGGATCATACATCTGATCACAACACACGCAACAATAAAGCTCAGCCCTTTCTATGTCTACAGCAATCTCATGGCCATTCCGAGACTGATTGTGCAACAGGGCATGATTTGATTCAGAAGACAAAGAACAAGAAACTGATGAACAGATCAAACATATATAAAATCTACCTTGATACCCAGAACAAAAACTACATCTGGTTATCTCTGATCTGGATTTCTCAATCATTTTTCTACCATATGGACTAGTTTTTATGAAACTCTGGATCAAATTATAGCCACTAAGGCCATGCTTAAGCTTGTAATCTGCAAGATGCTTGCAGGGCTTTGGATTTATGTATGAGAGATTCCTTTGGGACATAGCCGATTGATGATAGAGACTGAAAGAAACTAGCTTTATTGATATGTGTTAAAACATACAGAATTACCTCATAAACAAAAAGTATGACAAAAACAAAATATATTCTCAATAATCAAAATCCACAAAGAATATGTTAATAATGAAATAATTTATTGAACAACAAATTTTAATTGGATTTGAAGGTTCGAGGACATCAAAAGAGATGTGATTTTATTTGTTAAAGTGGTTTTTTTTTTTATAAAAAACATATGATTTTGACCAGAAAATGAGAAGATTGAGAAAAAGAGGGCAACAGATCCTAACTGATGAAGGGAAGATGGAGTCGGCAGAGGGGCTCATGTTTTCCTGTATGTAGCATAACACTATATTTTACCCTCTTCAACTTTGGAGCAATCTGGATCGTTAATAATACTCAAACCTAAAGGAGAAAAAGGATATAATCTGAACTGTCCATATGGTCAACATAATTGACAATATGTAGGGAGGGGTTGGTGCTTTTTTATGCACTATCCTTGCCAAAGAATACTTTTGGAATTGACAATTTCAACCACAAACTTCATAAGCGTGTTCGATCGATAAAAACAGGTCCGAACCGGACTGGTATCAAATTAAATCGGTATCGAAATTGATTAAATTTTAATACCACTATCGATACCGGCTGGACCGATATATCAAACTGACAGTACCGATTTTTACCAAAAATTGATATAATAATTATTTTTTTAATTATTTTATTATTTTATTATTTTTATTATTATAATCATTATTTTTTTTATTTATTATTTATTAATAATAATAATAAAAAAATTAAAAAACCGGTATATACCGATCATCGGTCCGATTTGGTTTATACTGATCCATGAAAACTATGTCCTGAAACCAGTACCGTTTAACCGGTATATATCGATTTTCTATATTGGTACCGAACCGATTTACATTTATACCGAACCGACTGGTTCGTCCAAAAATCGAAAAAATCGGTTTATTTGCACACCCCTAAAACTGCACGTATCTACTACGTTTGTAATGAAATAATGGAACAGAGGAAAGAATAAAATTGAGAGAAAAGAAATTAAAAAAATTATTTGGTGATTGTTTTCAACGATAAAAATTAGAAAAATGATATTTTTAGATGAAAAATATATATATGATAATTTTATATAATCTCTCATATATGGATAGTTAGCAGGCCTCACATCTATATGTATAATTATCAATTTCCTAAAAATTCTTTTTCTGATGAAAAAAATTCATTTTATTTCTTTAATTTTCATTTTTATGGGAAAGGTGGTGAAATAAATTTCATTCCAATAGAATATATGTAAGACCCCCGAATTTTATGAAATGAAAGTTGTAAGACCCCGAATTTTATGAAATAAAAGTATTCAATTTTTCTATTTAGTAAATGGTTAAATTGATAACAAGTTAAAGTTAAGGGTAATATATGAACTTTTTTAAAATACGCAAGTGGTTATAAAATACTCATTGTTGTCGGAAAATATTCGTTTGGTCGTAGAATATTCTTTCTGTCGAGGAATATTTGTACGATGGCGCAGCCAGTTGTGGGCCCCATAACAGAATAATTGTCGGATGAAGAAAACGATAAATTTGAGTTTTTATAAATAACGGCGTAGTTGTTACCGTTAACACTGTTGGAATACCCGATGGTTAAAATACAGTAATACGCGTTGTTGCACAGTAACACACGGTATTGCATAGTATTTTTTTCAATTATTGATTCTTACGTAAGAAGGCACTACTCAATAATTGTTACAGTAGTTGCTGTTCAATATTTTATTTTATTGATTCAATAATTGCTGCGTTGATATTTTATATTATTGTTGTTTCAATAATTGTTGCTGTACAGTATTTTTCATTATCAGATTAATAATTCATATTATTTGAATAATATTATTAGATAACATTATTGGCAATGTCTAGAAAGTTCTATCTAAGGAGAGGTTTGGTCATCTAATTGTGAGCCAGTAAGGAAAAATCCTTATCGAAAAGTCCCCTCTTTCCTGGAAACTGCCTGGTTGTCATTATTGTGATTCTGTAATATTATTTGTGAATAATTAATTATTGATCTATATGATAATGAAAAATTTATTTGATGTGGATATAAATATATGGATTTATTTATGTGGTTATAAATGAAGGAATTAATGTTGAGGTATTTTATCAGTATTTTATCGGATTGGAGGTATTAAAAGATCAAATCAGTGTTCTTACAGCTTTATTGTGTGAGTTATAATTTTTAATCTGATCGTTGGATCATTGTGATTTTTGGATATGTTATACATTAATAAGTTGAGTATATGTTCACAAATTTTGAACCGTTAAAAATGAACGAATGATTTGTTA
This sequence comes from Panax notoginseng, assembly GCA_016801055.1. NCBI lineage: Eukaryota > Viridiplantae > Streptophyta > Magnoliopsida > Apiales > Araliaceae > Panax > Panax notoginseng. The sequence continues at coordinate 4,488,368 of CM029021.1, read as the reverse complement.
TGAATTTTAAGAGGTGACTGATTCGAAAATTAGGTTTATAAATGATTTTGGTAGAAAATTCTAGAAATGGGTGGGCCCCACTTTTGGTTGTTGGGGATGGTGGCTGATTTTTGGTGGGTGGAATAGTAGCAGTTAAAGCCATCAAGTTGCAGGTCAAGTCTGCTTCGGCGTGCTAACATTTTCCTATAAATAGATAGCTAAGTTAGAATTGAAAAACACACCAAAATTCATAAGCTTTCTCTCTTTTTCTCTCTAGATTACCGAGTGTATTTTGTGAGTATTTAGATACTTGGTGAGTTGCTATTCTTCAGTGCAAGTTTCCTTCAGCGTTATATCCGATATCCAGTCAGAAGTGCTGCTCTTTTGAGGTAAGAGATTGTAAGGGATAGTAAGGGATATTTAGGGATGCTATATTCTTTATAATGATGTTATTCTTTCAATATCATTAATACTTATATTGGATGGTATGGATTTTATTATGAAATTTTTACCTTTTTGAGTCGGGATTACTATTTACGTATACGACACTATTCACGTATACGGTACTATTCATGTATATAGCACTATTTACGTATATGACATTATTTACGTATACGGTACTATATACGAATACAGAGTACTATTCACGAGTTACTATTCACGAGTTACTATTCACAGGTACTATTTGTGACGCCCCCAGAATAGGTATACAACACCCATTCTGAGTCGCCAAATACATGGTACAGAAAGTAAACTACAACTTCAATAATACAATTGTCGTGCAAAATACGACAACACATACTGTGAGTTTAAATACAAATATTGTCTTTTAGACAATATCCACACCCAAATAAATCCTCATTACAATTATTCAAACACTATTTTACAGAAATAGTGAGGACTGCTAATACATCTTTCTAGAACCATCACTCCATACCCCGACTAGATCCTGCTATGTTCTCACCTCCTGAGAAGAAAAATGGAACAAAAAGGGAAAGGGTGAGCTCAACTAGCCCAGTAAAGAATATTATGACTAAGATAATATACAACAAATTATCGTTAGTCTTCAACAGGGAAAAATCTGATAAAATATAATCGACAACAAGTTTTAGATCAACAACTGCAGCGGAAACAGCAAACCATTAGAAGAGTCAAGTAGAGAAAGAATTCTACTATCTTCTAAGATTTAAAAGTCCATCATCAATATTTTATCCCTGTAACATCAATTAATAATCATCTTTAACCAAATATTCATCTTTGCACTACAGGCCAAAGATATTCATTTGTATCATCAGTCGGTCATGTTCATCTCAACACCTGTTCATCTTTGCACTACAGGCCAAAGATATTCATCAAGTAATTATACATCTTTGCACTACAGGCCAAAGATATTCAGTAATATCATCATTTAGGACTGAGGATGATGAAAAATATCTTAAAGAGAACGAATCCAATGAGACAGAAGGACAAATAGTAGGGATTCGTATAACAGTTTATCCAAGATCAATAATACTTCATAATAATCAATTGTGAAGCAGAATTCAAAAATAAAGATCAAAACATGGATACAATCAAAGATAGTAACCATAATAGACATCTTGGACAAAAAGGGAAAATTTTATTTTTCGGTGAATAGTGCCGTATTCGTGAATAGTGCCGTATACGTGAATAGTGCCGTATACGTGAATAGTGCCGTATACGTGAATAGTAACCCCCGACACAAAAAGTTCCAAATTTGATAAAAACTCATATCAATATTTCAGCATAATGATATTGAAGAAAATAATATCATTAAGAAGAAAATAATATCCCTTACCTCAAAATATCAGTACTTCTGGTCGGAATACCGGTATAAGGCTGAAAGAAACTTGCTCTGATGAATAGAAACTCTCAAAGTATCTAAATACTCACAAAATACACTCAATAATCTAGAGAGAGAAAGAGAGAAAACTTGTTTCTGGTGTGATTTTCAATTCTAACTTAGCCCTCTATTTATAGGAAAATTTTGGTAGGTTTGACCTGCAACCTGATGGCTTTACCTGCTACTATTCCCACCCACCACATTTGAAATATAATTCAGCACATTTCTTCACCAACCACAAGTGGGGCCCACCAATTCTAGAATTTTCCACCAAAATGATAAACTCCGAAAATTCAACAATTTCTGAACCAGTCATCTTGTAAAATTCGTAATAAATCATACGTTCATTTTTAACGGTTCAAAATTTGTGGACATATACTCAACTTATATATGTATAACATATCCAAAAATTACCACGATCCAACGGTCGGATTAAAAATTATAACCCCCGCAAACTATCTCAAAAACCCTGATTTTTAATACCTCCATTCCGACAAAAATACTGATAAAAACCTCAACATTAACTCCTTCATTTTTAACCACAAAAATATATCCCTCATTTATATCCACATAAAATAAATATTTCCTTATCATATGAATCAATAATTAATTATTCACAAATAATATTACAGAATCACATTTATGACAACCAGGCCGTTCCCAGGAAAGAGGGGGCTTTCCAATAAGGATTTCTCCTTACTGGCGCGCAATTAGATGACCAAACCTCTCCTTAGACAGAACTTTCTAGACATTGCCAATAATGTTATCTAATAATATTATTCAAATAATATGAATTATTGATCTGATAAATGAAAATACTGTGCAGCAACAATTATTGAAACAACAATAATATAAAATATCAACGCAGCAATTATTGAATCAATAAAATAAAATATTGAATAATAACTACTGTAACAATTATTGAGTAGTGCCTTCTTACGTAAGAATCAATAATTGGTGCAATACCGTGTGCTACTGTATTTTAACCACCGGGTATTCCAACAGTATTAACGGTAACAACTACGCCGTTATTTATAAACAACTTATACTTGTCGTTTTCTTCATCCAATCGCTTTCCGTTATGGGGCCCACACAAGGCTGCGTCGTCGTACGAATATTCCCCGACAGCAAGAATATTCCACGACCAACCGAATATTCACCGACCAAAAATAAATATTTTATAACCACTTGCTTATTTTGCAAAATTTGCACATTTCACCCATAACCAAAGTATTATATCAAATTAACCCCTTATTATTCACAATAATATTTAGAGAAAATTTGATTTTATTCATTAATAAGTTGGGGTCTTACAACCTCCCCTCCTTATGAAATTTCGTCCTCGAAATTGACGTACGTACCTGATGTTTCAAAAAGGTGAGGATACCTCGCTTTCATTTCTGATTCCAACTCCCAGGTCATTTCTTCAATAGCATGGTTTCTCCACAAAACCTTAACTTGTGGTATAACCTTCGTGCGTAGGACATGCTCTTTCCTATCCAAGATCTTAACAGGTACCTCCTCGTACGTTAAATCTTCAGCTATCTCGTCTGGTTCTAACTCAATAATGTGGTTCGGGTCTTTAACATATTTACGAAGCATAGATATGTGAAAAACATTATGAACACGAGACATGCTTGGAGGTAATGCGAGTCTATATGCCACATTTCCTATTCGCTCAAGAATCTCAAATGGACCAACAAATCTTGGATTGAGCTTTCCTCTCTTCCCAAATCTTGTAACTCCCTTCCATGGTGCAACACGTAACAATACATGATCCCCAATATTAAATTCCACGTCCTTCCGATGAAGATCCGCATAACTCTTTTGTCGATCCTGTGCCGTTTGTATACGTTGTCGAATCGTTTGGATCTTCTCTGTAGTAATGCGTACCAATTCTGGTCCCAACAATGTTGCTTCACCCACCTCGTCCCAGCATACTGGAGAACGACATTTTCTTCCATACAACGCCTCAAATGGAGCCATACCTATGCTCGCCTGATAACTGTTGTTGTAGGAGAATTCCACCAATGGTAGGTACTTATCCCAACTCCCTTTGAGATCTAAGACACAAAGTCTTAATAGATCTTCAAGAGTTTGAATAGTCCTCTCTGATTGTCCGTCCGTTTGAGGATGGTATGCTGAACTGAATCGTAAATCCGTGCCCATAGCTTTCTGCAAGCTAACCCAAAATCGTGAAGTGAATCTTGGGTCACGATCCGAAACTATGGATACTGGCATGCCATGCAATCTCACAATCTCGTTCACGTACATACTAGCAAGACGTTCAAGGGAATAAGTCTCACGTATCGGCAAGAAATGAGCGGACTTGGTTAATCTATCAACAATAACCCAAATCGCATCTATGCCTTGAGAAACCTTGGGAAGACCTGTAACAAAATCCATAGTAATGTGTTCCCACTTCCATTTCGGAATCTCAAGTGGTTGCAATGGACCCTTTGGTACTTGATGCTCCGCTTTTACACGTTGACAAGTTAAACATCTCGAGATAAACTCCGCGATCTCTCTTTTCATATTGCTCCACCAAAATGTATGTCGAAGATCGTGATACATTTTGGTACTCCCAGGATGGATTGCAAACGGTGTGTTGTGTGCCTCCATCATTATTCTATGCTTCAAGTCAAAATCGTTAGGAACACAAAGTCTGGAGTTGACTCGAAGTATTCCTTCTTCATCGATTCTTGCTTCTGGAATAGCACCTTCTTGCACTTTCTTCTTCATACGCATCAGCTCTATATCCGTAGCTTGAGCAGCTTTAACTTTATCGATTAAAGTCGGTTCTACTCGTATATTTGATATCATCATGTGGGTACTTGGAGCCTTCATCTCTATCTCCATCCTTTGCAAGTCATACAAAATGGGCCTTTGTGTTAAAAACATTGCACTCGTACCCGCATATGATCTTCTACTCAATGCGTCAGCTACTACGTTTGCTTTTCCAGGATGGTATTGGATGGTATGATCGTAATCTTTCAACAGCTCAAGCCAACGTCGTTGCCGCATGTTGAGTTCCTTTTGGGTGAAGAAATATTTGAGGCTTTTATGATCTGTATAGATCTCCACTTTCTCCCCATACAGGTAGTGTCTCCAGATCTTCAACGCAAAAACGACTGCTGCCAACTCCAAATCATGAGTAGGATAATTCCTCTCATATTCTTTGAGTTGTCGTGAGGCATAGGCTATGACTTTCCCATGTTGCATGAGAACACATCCTAACCCTTTGCCTGAAGCATCGCTGTAGATAACAAATCCATCCGAACCAGATGGTATTGTCAAAACAGGTGCCGAAATGAGTCTCCTCTTGAGTTCTTGGAAACTCTTCTCGCATTCCTCACTCCATACGAATTTTGTATCTTTCCGAGTCAGCTGAGTTAACGGAGTAGCGATTCGAGAAAATCCTTCCACAAATCTCCGATAATAACCAGCTAAGCCCAGAAAGCTACGTACTTCGGTTACCGACTTCGGTTGCTCCCAACTTTGTATGGCTTCAATCTTCGCCGGGTCGACAGATACTCCATGTTTTGACACCACGTGCCCAAGGAATGCTACTTCCTCAAGCCAGAACTCGCATTTCTTCAGTTTGGCATATAGCTTGTTTTCACGAAGCCTTTGCAGTACCAGCTTCAAATGGCGCTCATGATCTTCACGGCTTTTGGAATAGATGAGGATGTCATCAATAAAGACAACAACGAACTGATCCAAATATTCTTTGAATACACGGTTCATCATATCCATGAAGGCAGCAGGAGCATTAGTCAATCCAAAAGACATTACTAAGAATTCATAATGCCCGTACCGAGTTCTGAAGGCAGTCTTTGGAATATCCTCAGTTTTAATCTTCAGCTGATGATATCCAGAACGAAGATCGATCTTTGAAAAGAATTGTGCTCCTTGCAACTGGTCAAACAGGTCATCAATGCGAGGTAGCGGATACCTATTCTTGATGGTGACATGGTTCAATTCTCGATAGTCAATACAAAGTCGCATACTCCCGTCTTTCTTCTTTACGAATAAAACAGGAGCACCCCAAGGAGACGTACTAGGACGAATAAAACCGATGTCCAACAACTCCTGTAGTTGGACTTTTAACTCCTGAAGTTCAATAGGAGCCATTCGATATGGGGTTTTAGAAATGGGCTTTGTACCGGGTTCAAGGTCAATAAAGAATTCAATTTCTCGTTCCGGGGGTAGACCGGGAAGTTCTTCAGGAAATACATCGGAAAATTCTCTAACAATAGAAATATTATTCAAATCTGACTTGTCTTTGTTCAAATCCATAACATGGGCTAAGAAAGCTTGACATCCGTTTTTCAATAAACGAATAGCTTTGTGGCTTGATATGACAGTGACTGATTTTAGTGGTTTAGTAGTTTGAATTCGTATGACAGGTTGGTTAGGAATATGAAAACTAACAACCTTACGAAAACAATCAATTTTAGCATGATGAGTGGTTAACCAATCAATTCCTAAAATCACATCAAAAGCAAGTATCTTTAAAGAGATAAGATCAACAGGTAATGTGATAGTGCCAACTTGGATCATGCAAGATTTATAAACTGTAGATGTAACGAAGGTTTCACCCAACGGAGTTTCAACAGATAAGTTAAAGTCCAATTTCTCCGGAGTCAAGTTTAAACGTTGAGCACAAGCAGGAGAGATAAAAGAATGGGTAGAACCGGTATCTAGTAAAGTATAAACTTCGCAAGAATTCAAGATTAGCTTACCCGTGATCACCTCGTTCGGGTTTCTCGCGTTTTGGCCAGTAACGACAAACGCCCTTCCAGGAACCGCTGATTTCGACTTATCCGGGATAACTTTTGGAGTCACCATCCCCGCTGAACTTGGTTTTGCTACAGAACACTCTCGAGCTATATGACCTTCCTTTCCACAGTTATAACATACCTTGGATTGTTGTGGGCAGTTTGGGCTGATATGTCCCTCTTTCCCACATTTGTAACATACGACCGGTGGTCGTTCTCCTCCCCTAGAAACAGTTGATGTTTGTGCTGACGTCTTCACGTTATCATTGTTGTACCTTCTCTTCTTGAAATCTCCTCCCGACTCGCTCCTTCTATTATCACGACCACGATTACCACCAGAGTGGTTACCGCTTTTGTCCGAATGTTTTCCTCCCTGTTGGTTTTCATTGCTTCGATGACTGCCGCCACCGGTATGACCCTGGTTGTGGTCCCTCGGTTGCACATACTCATTATCTCGCTCTAATAATTGAGCCCTGTTTACAACATCTGAATATAAAGAAAATTTATGAGAGATAAGATATTGCCGAATCTCGGGTTTTAGACCTCTCAGAAACATCCTTGTCATTCGTTCCTCATTTTCGACCAAATGAGGTGCAAACCTGGATAACTCTGCAAACTTCGCCTCGTACTGGGACACCGTCATGTTGTTTTGTTCCAGTCTAATAAACTCAACCTCCTTCATATGACGAATACTTTCAGGAAAGTACTTGTCATTGAACAGTTTTTGAAATGTTTCCCAGGACATGTTGAGTGCGTCAGGCTGGGTACGCTTCACAGACTCCCACCAGTAGTCTGCCTCACCGCGGAACATAAATGTGGCGAATGGAACCTTCTGTTCCTCCGTGCATCCCAAGACATCAAATATCTTGGTAATTTGCTTGACCCACGTTTCCGCCATGATCGGATCCGGCTTTCCCTTAAATTCTGGTGGTCCCAATTCTTTGAACTGCTTAGCTGTGACAAACCGCGCGTTGTTATCATTTCCACCCGTATTCTGCACACGAGTCTCCCTCGTCTGATTTTGCATGAACTGCAAAAAGCTCCTAAACATTCCATCATTCATCGTTTGCTCGGTAACGTTGTTTACAGGAGGAATATTGCCTTCCTGTTGCACGTTCCCCTGGGTAGTGATCAAAGGTGTCTCCACGGTCTGATTTACTCCATTATTAACGTTCTCAGCTGCCATTCTTAAATACTGCCATAAAACAAGGGTTAATAGTCATGTCATATATTATCCCTATACTCTGACCGACCAAATAAACACCAAATAAACTTAGTCAGGTCATACTAGCGAAGGAATTCCCCGTCTCTCCCCTCCTAGTTCTTGTCTCACATCTCAGCCAGGGATCATATCCCTAAGCTCTGATACCAACTGTGACGCCCCCAGAATAGGTATACAACACCCATTCTGAGTCGCCAAATACATGGTACAGAAAGCAAACTACAACTTCAATAATACAATTGTCGTGCAAAATACGACAACACATACTGTGAGTTTAAATACAAATATTGTCTTCTAGACAATATCCACACTCAAATAAATCCTCATTACAATTATTCAAACACTATTTTACAGAAATAGTGAGGACTGCTAATACATCTTTCTAGAACCATCACTCCATACCCCGACTAGATCCTGCTATGTTCTCACCTCCTGAGAAGAAAAATGGAACAAAAAGGAAAAGGGTGAGCTCAACTAGCCCAGTAAAGAATATTATGACTAAGATAATATACAACAAATTATCGTTAGTCTTCAACAGGGAAAAATCTGATAAAATATAATCGACAACAAGTTTTAGATCAACAACTGCAGCGGAAACAGCAAACCATTAGAAGAGTCAAGTAGAGAAAGAATTCTACTATCTTCTAAGATTTAAAAGTCCATCATCAATATTTTATCCCTGTAACATCAATTAATAATCATCTTTAACCAAATATTCATCTTTGCACTACAGGCCAAAGATATTCATTTGTATCATCAGTCGGTCATGTTCATCTCAACACCTGTTCATCTTTGCACTACAGGCCAAAGATATTCATCAAGTAATTATACATCTTTGCACTACAGGCCAAAGATATTCAGTAATATCATCATTTAGGACTGAGGATGATGAAAAATATCTTAAAGAGAACGAATCCAATGAGACAGAAGGACAAATAGTAGGGATTCGTATAACAGTTTATCCAAGATCAATAATACTTCATAATAATCAATTGTGAAGCAGAATTCAAAAATAAAGATCAAAACATGGATACAATCAAAGATAGTAACCATAATAGACATCTTGGACAAAAAGGGAAAATTTTATTTTTCGGTGAATAGTGCCGTATTCGTGAATAGTGCCGTATACGTGAATAGTGCCGTATACGTGAATAGTGCCGTATACGTGAATAGTAACCCCGACACAAAAAGTTCCAAATTTGATAAAAACTCATATCAATATTTCAGCATAATGATATTGAAGAAAATAATATCATTAAGAAGAAAATAATATCCCTTACCTCAAAATATCAGTACTTCTGGTCGGAATACCGGTATAAGGCTGAAAGAAACTTGCTCTGATGAATAGAAACTCTCAAAGTATCTAAATACTCACAAAATACACTCAATAATCTAGAGAGAGAAAGAGAGAAAACTTGTTTCTGGTGTGATTTTCAATTCTAACTTAGCCCTCTATTTATAGGAAAATTTTGGTAGGTTTGACCTGCAACCTGATGGCTTTACCTGCTACTATTCCCACCCACCACATTTGAAATATAATTCAGCACATTTCTTCACCAACCACAAGTGGGGCCCACCAATTCTAGAATTTTCCACCAAAATGATAAACTCCGAAAATTCAACAATTTCTGAACCAGTCATCTTGTAAAATTCGTAATAAATCATACGTTCATTTTTAACGGTTCAAAATTTGTGGACATATACTCAACTTATATATGTATAACATATCCAAAAATTACCACGATCCAACGGTCGGATTAAAAATTATAACCCCCGCAAACTATCTCAAAAACCCTGATTTTTAATACCTCCATTCCGACAAAAATACTGATAAAAACCTCAACATTAACTCCTTCATTTTTAACCACAAAAATATATCCCTCATTTATATCCACATAAAATAAATATTTCCTTATCATATGAATCAATAATTAATTATTCACAAATAATATTACAGAATCACATTTATGACAACCAGGCCGTTCCCAGGAAAGAGGGGGCTTTCCAATAAGGATTTCTCCTTACTGGCGCGCAATTAGATGACCAAACCTCTCCTTAGACAGAACTTTCTAGACATTGCCAATAATGTTATCTAATAATATTATTCAAATAATATGAATTATTGATCTGATAAATGAAAATACTGTGCAGCAACAATTATTGAAACAACAATAATATAAAATATCAACGCAGCAATTATTGAATCAATAAAATAAAATATTGAATAATAACTACTGTAACAATTATTGAGTAGTGCCTTCTTACGTAAGAATCAATAATTGGTGCAATACCGTGTGCTACTGTATTTTAACCACCGGGTATTCCAACAGTATTAACGGTAACAACTACGCCGTTATTTATAAACAACTTATACTTGTCGTTTTCTTCATCCAATCGCTTTCCGTTATGGGGCCCACACAAGGCTGCGTCGTCATACGAATATTCCCCGACAGCAAGAATATTCCACGACCAACCGAATATTCACCGACCAAAAATAAATATTTTATAACCACTTGCTTATTTTGCAAAATTTGCACATTTCACCCATAACCAAAGTATTATATCAAATTAACCCCTTATTATTCACAATAATATTTAGAGAAAATTTGATTTTATTCATTAATAAGTTGGGGTCTTACACTATTCATGACAAAAAATGATTTCTTTTTCTGACCAAATTATCGTTGATTTATGATTGTTGCTCTTGAAAATAAATGCAGTTGTTGATCATATTGTTTTTATTATCATATATAACATTTTTATAACCCTAATGATGATATTTCTCTTTGACTTGAGTGTAAAGATGGGTAGATTTTTGGTATGATCATGACTATGATTTCTCTTTGGCCAGTAGTGCAAAGATGAATTGTTGACTGGTATGATCATGACCATTAAATTTATAATTGAATATCTTTAACTTAAGTGCAAAGGTGAATTAATCAACATGGTTATAATTGTTGTTTATATAAATTCTAAAATGATTATATATTTATTGGAGATATTAATATCTTTGGTCAGTAGTGCAAAGATGATCCGTTGTTAAATATCTCTGGCCCGTAGTGCAAAGATGAACTGTTATTGAATATCTTTGGTCTGTAGTGCAAAGATGAGCTGTTGTTGAATATTTTTGGCCTGTAGTGCAAAGATGAACTGTTGATGAATATCTTTGTCCCGTAGTGCAAATATGAATTTATCAGTATGATTATGAACATGAACTGTGATTTGGTATAACCATGATCTTTGATGTTTCAAGTAAAGACATGTGATGAAAATTATCTTCGTCATGGGTGCGAAGAGGAATTTAGAATCACAATTATGATTATGAGTTATTCATATAATTGTGGACCAGAACTGTTGATTGATGTTACAGGGATAAAACATTGTTGGTAGATTTTTAACATGGAGAAGATAATAGACTTTATGGTCTATTTGACTCTTCTAATGGATTGCTCATTCCGTTGCAACTATAGTTGAAAAGTTTTATCATCTACCATATGTTCTAAATCTCTGATTTATTACTGTTGAAGGCTATTGATAATTTATTTATCTTTAGTCATGATATTCTTTACTGGGCTAGTTGTGTTCACCCTTCTATTTCATAATTCCTTTCAGATAATAAGAGTGTAGCTGGGTCGAGCGGGAGAATAGAACGGTGATCATCATTTAGTAGTTATATTTGGTGAATCAAATAGGGTGAGACGAACCCAACGTTGGAAGGGTGTTTTGTCACTATCATACAAGATGTCTAATGACATACAACCTCGTGTCATCATAAGACACGATTGTGCACATCCACTTGCGGAGTATATCTACGAGCATTACCTATATAATCTTGGTGTTTGTTTGGAGTATAATCCTCAATTAGAGACAATGGAGATAATGATATGTCAAGCGAAGGCTCACCATTGGAAAGAATATGATAGTAATCTTCTTATTTTTTTTGGGTCTATTGGATCAACCAAGGATAATTTTGTGGCCATATGATATCTATCATAACCTAGACGCATGGCCTCCTATGTACGAAGGTTTCCTTGAGCACTTCCCAAATATTCTAATTTCTAAAACAGTTTTTGACTATACCTTTATGTAGGTATCACTGTGAGGTGCTGTCCATGGTTGGGACATTTATCACATTACGGTTGGGGCACGAGTCACAGTTGGTATATATATTTGTATCCAAACGCACAACATATGTGTTATTGTATTTTGCACGACAATTGTTGTAATAAAGTTGTAGTTGTTTTCTATACCATGTATTTGGCGACTCAGAATAGGTTGGATGGAATGGACTTATTTTGGAGTTGTCACATTTGGTATCAGAGCTTAGGGATATGGTCTCTGGCGGAGATCGAGGAATAGAACTAGGAGGGGTGTGATGAGTAAATCCTTCGCTAGTGTGTCCTACCTAAGCTTATTTGTTGGTCAGTCATAATATCGGGATATTATGTGATATGTTAATTTATTCAATTAACCCTTGTTTTGAAGCTGTATTCTAGAATGATATCTGAAATACAGGAGATGAGTATCGGAGAAATCATGATGACAGATGGAATCTGAAATGAAAGCAAGGTATTCTCAACTCTTTGAAATACTAGGTACGTAAATTTCGGGGACGAAATTTTATAAGGAGGGGAGATTGTAAGACCACAAATTTTATGAAATAAAAGTATTCAATTTTTCTATTTAGTAAATGGTTAAATTGATAACAAGTTAAAGTTAAGGGTAATATATGAAAATTTCAAAATACGCAAGTGATTATAAAATACTCATTGTTGTCGGGGAATATTCGTTTGGTCGTGAAATATTCTTTCTGTCGGGAAATATTTGTACGATGGCGTAGCCAGTTGTGGGCTCCATAACAGAATAATTGTCGGATGAAGAAAACGATAAATTTGAGTTTTTATAAATAACGGGGTAGTTGTTACCGTTAACACTGTTGAAATATCTGGTGGTTAAAATACAGTAATACGCATTGTTGCACAGTAACACACGGTATTGCACAGTATTTTTTTCAATTACTGATTCTTACGTAAGAAGGCACTACTCAATAATTGTTACAGTAGTTACTGTTCAATATTTTATTTTATTGATTCAATAATTGCTGCGTTGATATTTTATATTATTATTGTTTTAATAATTGTTGCTGCACAGTATTTTTCATTATCAGATCAATAATTCATATTATTTGAATAATATTATTAGATAACATTATTGGTAATGTCTAGAAAGTTCTGTCTAAGGAGAGGTTTGGTCATCTAATTGCGCGTCAGTAAGGAGAAATCCTTATCGAAAAGCCCCCTCTTTCCTGGGAATTGTCTGGTTGTCATTATTGTGATTCTGTAATATTATTTATGAATAATTAATTATTGATCTATATGATAATGAAATATTTATTTGATGTGGATATAAATGATGGATTTATTTATGTGGTTATAAATGAAAGAATTAATGTTGAGGCATTTTATCAGTATTTTGTCGAATTGGAGGTATTAAAAGATCAAATTAGTGTTCTTACAGCTTTATTGTGTGAGTTATAATTTTTAATCTGACCGTTAGATCGTTGTAATTTTTGGATATGTTATACATATATAAGTTGAGTATATGTTCACAAATTTTGAACCGTTAAAAATGAACGAATGATTTGTTATGAATTTTAAGAGGTGACTGATTCAAAAATTAGGTTTATAAATGATTTTAGTGGAAAATTCTAGAAATGGGTGGGCCCCACTTTTGGTTGTTGGGGATGGTGGCTGATTTTTGGTGAATGAAATAGTAGCAGGTAAAGCCATCATGTTGCAGGTCAAGTCTGCTTCGGCGTGCTAATATTTTCCTATAAATAGAGGGCTAAGTTAGAATTGAAAAACACACCAGAATTCATAAGCTTTCTCTCTTTTTCTCTCTAGATTACCGAGTGTTTTTTGTGAGTATTTAGATACTTGGTGAGTTGCTATTCTTCAGTGCAAGTTTCCTTCAGCGTCATATCCGATATCCAGTCAGAAGTGCTGCTCTTTTGAGGTAGGAGATTGTAAGGGATAGTAAGGGATATTTAGGGATGCTATATTTTTCATAATGATGTTATTCTTTCAATATCATTATACTGAAATATTGGTATAGATTTTATTGTGAAATTTTTACCTTTTTGAGTCGGGATTACTATTCACATATACGAAACTATTCACGTATACGGCACTATTCATGTATATAACACTATTTACGTATATGACATTATTTACGTATACGGTACTATGTACGAATACGGAGTACTATTCACGAGTTACTATTCACGAGTTACTATTCACAAGTACTATTCATGACAAAAATTGGTTTCTTTTTCTGACCAAATTATCGTTGATTTATGATTGTTGCTCTTGAAAATAAATGCAGTTGTTGATCATATTATTTTTATTATCATATATAACATTTTTATAACCCTAATGATGATATTTCTCTTTGACTTGAGTGTAAAGATGGGTAGATTTTTGGTATGATCATGACTATGGTTTTTCTTTGGTCAGTAGTGCAAAGATGAATTGTTGACTGGTATGATCATGACCATTGAATTTATAATTGAATATCTTTAGCTTAAGTGCAAAGGTGAATTGATCAACATGGTTATAATTATTGTTTATATAAATTCTAAAATGATTATATATTTATTTGAGATATTAATATCTTTGGCCAGTAGTGCAAAGATGATCCGTTGTTGAATATCTTTGGCCCGTAGTGCAAAGATGGACTGTTATTGAATATCTTTGGCCTGTAGTGCAAAGATGAGCTGTTGTTGAATATTTTTGGTCTGTAGTGTAAAGATGAACTGTTGATGAATATCTTTGGCCCATAGTGCAAAGATGAATTTATCAGTATGATTATGAACAGGAACTGTGATTTGGTATAACCATGATCTTTGATGTTTCAGGTAAAGACATGTGATAAAAATTATCTTCGTCATGGGTACGAAGAGGAATTTAGAATCACAATTATGATTATGAGTTATTCATATGATTGTGGACCAGAACTGTTGATTGATGTTACAGGGATAAAACATTGTTGGTGGATTTTTAACATGGAGAAGATAATAGACTTTATGGTTTATTTGACTCTTCTAATGGATTGCTCGTTCCGCTGCAACTATGGTTGAAAAGTTTTATCATCTACCATATGTTCTAAATCTCTGATTTATTACTGTTGAAGGCTATTGATAATTTATTTATCTTTAGTCATGATATTCTTTACTGGGCTAGTTGTGCTCACCCTTCTATTTCACAATTCCTTTCAGATAATAAGAGTGTAGCTGGGTCGAGCGGGAAAATAGAACGGTGGTCATCATTTAGTAGTTATATTTGGTGAATCAAATAGGGTGAGGCGAACCCAACGTTGGAAGGGTGTTTTGTCACTATCATACAAGATGTCTAATGACATACAACCTCGTGTCATCATAAGACACGGTTGTGCACATCCACTTGTGGAGTATATCTACGAGCACTACCTATATAATCTTGGTGTTTGTTTGGAGTATAATCCTCATATAGAGACATTGGAGATAATGATATGTCAAGAGAAGGCTCACCATTGGAAAGAATATGATAGTAATCTTTTTATTTTTCTTTGGGGTCTATTGGGTCAACCAAGGATAATTCTGTGGCCATATGATATCTATCATAACCTAGACGCATGGCCTCCCATGTACGAAGGTTTCCTTGAGCACTTCCCAAAGATTCTAATTTCTAAAATAGTTTTTGATTATACCTTTATGTAGGTATCACTGTGAGGTGTTGTCCACGGTTGGGACATTTGTCACATTACAGTTGGGACACGAGTCACAGTTGGTATATATATTTGTATCCAAACTCACAACATATGTGTTGTTGTATTTTGCACAACAATTATTGTAATAAAGTTGTAGTTATTTTCTGTACCATGTATTTGGCGACTCAGAATAGGTTGGATGGAATGGACCTATTTTGGAATTGTCACAAAAGTATTCAATTTTCTTATAATTATTATTTTATTTCGTAAATGGTTAAATTGATAAAATATTAAAGTTAAGGGTGATATGTGAAATTTTTTACAAAGTAAGCAAGTGGTTATATAATATTCGATTTGTAAGACCCCAAATTATTAATAAATAAAATTTAAATTCCCTCTATTTATTATTTTGAAATAGTAAGTGTTAAATTGATTAATGAGGTTAGTTATGGGTAAAATGTGCAAATATTTCAAATAAGCAGGTGGTTATAAAATATTCATTGTTGTCGGGGAATATTCGTTTGGTCGTGGAATATTCTTCCTGTCGGGAAATATTCGTATGACGGCGCAGTCTTTTGTGGGCCCCATAACGGAAAGCGATTGGATGAAGAAAACGACAAGTATATGTTGTTTATTAATAACGGTGTAGTTGTTACCGTTAATACTGTTGGAATACCCGGTGGTTAAAACACAGTAATACGCGTTGTTACACAGTAGCACACTGTATTGCACCAATTATTGATTCTTACGTAAGAAGGCACTACTCATTAATGGTTACAGTAATTACTGTTCAGTATTTTATTTTATTGATTTAATAATTGCTGCGCTGATATTTTATATTACTGTTGTTTCAATAATTGTCACTACACAGTATTTTCCATTATCAGATCAATAATTCATATTATTTGAATAATATTATTAGATAACATTATTGGCAATGTCTAGAAAGTTCTGTCTAAGGAGAGGTTTGGTCATCTAATTGCGCGCCAGTAAGGAGAAATTCTTATTGGAAAGCCCCCTCTTTCCTAGGAACGGCCTGGTTGTCATAAATGTGATTCTGTAATATTATTTGTGAATAATTAATTATTGATTCATATGATAAGGAAATATTTATTTTTGTGGATATAAATGAGGGATATATTTTTGTGGTTAAAAATGAAGGAGTTAATGTTGAGGTTTTTATCAGTATTTTTGTCGGAATGAAGGTATTAAAAATCAGGGTTTTTGAGATATTTTACGGGGGTTATAATTTTTAATCCGACCGTTGGATCGTGGTAATTTTTGGATGTGTTATACATATATAAGTTGAGTATATGTCCTCAAATTTTGAACCGTTAAAAATGAACGTATGATTTATTATGAAATTTACGAGATGACTGGTTCAGAAATTGTTGAATTTTCGGAGTTAATCATTTTGGTAGAAAATTCTAGAATTGGTGGGCCCCACTCTTGGTTGGTGAAGAAATATACTGAGATTTTTATTCAAATGTGGTGGGTGGAAATAGTAGCAGGTAAAGCCATCAGGTTGCAGGTTAAGTCTGCTTCGGCGTGCTAACATTTTCCTATAAATAGAGGGCTAAGTTAGAATTGAAAATCACACCAGAAACAAGTTTTCTCTCTTTCTCTCTCTAGATTATTGAGTGTATTTTGTGAGTATTTAGATACTTTGAGAGTTTCTATTCATCAGAGCAAGTTTCTTTCAGCCTTATACCGGTATTCCGACCAGAAGTACTGTCTTTACGAGGTAAGGGATGTTATTTTATTCGAAAATGATATTATTTCTTCAATATCATTATGCCGAAATATTGGTTGGAAATTTTTATCAAATTTGGAACTTTTCACGTTGGGGTTACTATTCATGAGTTACTATTCACGAGTTACTATTCACCGAAAAATAAAATTTTCTTCTTTTCGTCCAAAATATCTATTCTGGGTACTAGCTTTGATTGTATCCATGTTTTGATCATTCTTGAATTCTACTTCACTATGAATAATTATAAGGTATTTTTGGACATGGATAAATCGAAATACGAATCCTTAATATTTGTTATTTTGTTTCACTGGATTCGTTTTCTTTAAGATATTTTTCATCATCCTCAGTCCTAAATGATGATATTACTGAATATCTTTGGCCCGTAGTGCAAAGATGAATGATTAACTGATGAATATCTTTGGCCCGTAGTGCAAAGATGAACAGGTGTTGAGATGAACATGACCGACTGGTGATACAAATGAATATCTTTGGCCTGTAGTGCAAAGATGAATATTTGATTAAAGATGGTTATTGATTGTTGTTACAGGGATAAAATATTGATGATGGACTTTTAAATCTTAGAAGATAGTAGAACTCATTCTCTACTTGACTCTTCTAATGGTTTGCTGTTTCCGCTGCAGTTATTGATTTAAAACTTGTTGTCTATTGTATTCTATTAGATTTTTTCCTGTTGAAGACTAACGATAATTTGTTCTGTATTATCTTAGTCATAATGTTCTTTACTGGGCTAGTTGAGCTCACCCTTTTCCTTTTTGTTCCATTTTTCTCAGGAGGCGAGAATGTAGCGAGTACTAGTCGGGGTATGGAATGATGGTTCTAGAAGTTACTTTAGTAGTCCTCACCATTTTTGTAAAATAATGTATCAATAATTATAATGAGGACTTATTTGAGTGTGGATATTGTCTAAATGACAATATTTGTATTTAAACTCACAATTCTTGTGTTGTAATAATAAAGATGTAGTTGTTTCTGTACCATGTATTTTGGCGACTCAGAATGGGTGTTGTATACCTATTTTGGGGGCGTCACAGTTGGTATCAGAGCTTAGGGATATGATCTCTGGCGGAGATCGGAGAATAGAACTAGGAGGGGAGAGACGAATAAATCCTTCGCTAGTGTGTCCTACCTAAGCTTATTTATTGGTCAGTCATAATATAGGGGTATTATGTGATTTGTTAATTTATTTAATTAACCCTTATTTTATGGCAGTATTTGAGAATGTCGACTGAGAATGTTAACCGTGGAGTAAATGAGACCGTGGAGACACCGGTGCTTACCAACGAGGAGAACGTGCAACAGGCTGGCAATGTTCCTCCTGTGAACAACACCAATGAGCAGATGATGAATGATGGAATGTTTAGAAGTTTTTTGCAATTCATGCAAAACCAGACGAGGGAGACTCGTGTTCAAAATACAGGAGGAAATGATAGCAATTCACGGTTTGTCACAGCCAAACAGTTCAAAGAATTGGGACCACCAGAATTTAAGGGAAAGCCGGATCCGATCATGGCGGAAACGTGGGTCAAGCAAATTACCAAGATATTCGATGTCTTGGGATGCACGGAGGAACAGAAGGTTCCATTCGCCACCTTTATGTTCCGTGGCGAGGCAGACTACTGGTGGGAGTCTGTGAAGCGTACCCATCCAACCGCACTCAACATGTCTTGGGAGACATTTCAGAAACTGTTCAATGACAAGTACTTTCCTGAAAGTATTCGTCATATGAAGGAGGTAGAGTTTATTAGACTGGAGCAGAATAACATGACGGTGTCTCAGTACGAGGCGAGTTTGCAGAGTTGTCCAGGTTTGCACCTCATTTGGTGGAGAATGAGGAACGTATGACGAGGATGTTTTTGAGAGGTTTGAAACCCAGCATACGTCAATATCTCATTTCTCATAAATTTTCTCTCTATTCAGATGTTGTCAACAGGGCTCAATTATTAGAGCGAGATAATGAGTACGGTCAACTGAGGGACCACAACCAGGATCATATCGGTGACAGCAGTCATCAGAACAATGATAACCAGCGGAGAAAGAAAAATACAGACAAGAACGGCAACCACTCTGGTGGTAATCGTGGCTATGAAAATAGAAGAAGCGAGTCGGGAGGAGATTTTAAAAAGAGGAGATTCAACAATGACAATACGAAGACGTCAGCACCAGCAGCAACTGGTTCCAAGGGAGGAGAACGACCACCGGTTATATGCTATAAGTGCGGAAAAGAAGGACATATCAGCCCAAACTGCCCACAACAGTTTAAGGTATGTTATAATTGTGGAAAGGAAGGACATATCGCTCGAGATTGCACTGTAGCAAAACCAAGTCCAGCGGGGATGGTGACTCAAAAAGCTGTCCCAGAAAAGATAAAGTCAACGGTTCCTGGAAGAGCGTTTGTCGTGACTGGTCAACATGCGAGGAACCCAAACGAGGTGATCACGGGTAAGCTAATCATAAATTCATGCGAAGTTTATACCTTATTAGATACCGGTTCTACCCATTCTTTTATCTCTCCTGCTTGTGCTCAACGTTTAAACTTGACTCCGGAGAAGTTAGACTTTGATTTATCTGTGGAGACTCCGTTAGGAGAAACTTTCATCACATCCACTGTTTATAAATCTTGTGTGATCCAAGTTGGCACCATCACCTTACCTGTTGACCTTATCTCTTTAAAGATACTTGCTTTTGATGTGATTTTAGGGATTGATTGGTTAACTACTCATCATGCCAAAATTGATTGTTTTCGTAAGGTTGTTAGTTTTCATATTCCTAACCAACCTGTTGTACGAATTCAAACAACTAAGCCATTAAAATCAATCACTGTTATATCAAGCCATAAAGCCATTCGTTTATTAAAAAACGGATGTCAAGCTTTCTTAGCCCATGTTATGGATTTGAATAAAGACACGTCAAATTTGAATAATATTCCTGTTGTTATTGACTTTCCTGACGTATTTCCTGAAGAACTTCCCGGTCTACCCCCGGAACGAGAAATTGAATTCTTTATTGATCTTGAACCTGGTACAAAGCCCATTTCTAAAACCCCATATCGAATGGCTCCTATTGAACTTCAGGAGTTAAAGGTCCAACTACAAGAGTTGTTGGACAT
Organism: Panax notoginseng; assembly: GCA_016801055.1. Lineage (NCBI taxonomy): Eukaryota > Viridiplantae > Streptophyta > Magnoliopsida > Apiales > Araliaceae > Panax > Panax notoginseng. The sequence goes on along the minus strand of CM029021.1, from coordinate 4,467,899 downwards.
CGGTTTCATTCGTCCTAGTACATCTCCTTGGGGTGCTCCTGTTTTATTTGTAAAGAAGAAAGACGGGAGTATGCGACTTTGTATTGATTACCGGGAATTAAACCATGTCACTATTAAGAATAGGTATCCGCTACCTCGTATTGATGACCTGTTTGACCAGTTACAAGGAGCACAATTCTTTTCAAAGATCGATCTTCGTTCTGGATATCATCAGCTGAAGGTTAAAACTGAGGATATTCCAAAGACTGCCTTCAGAACTCGGTACGGGCATTATGAATTCCTAGTCATGTCTTTTGGATTGACTAATGCTCCTGCGGCTTTCATGGATATGATGAACCGAGTATTCAAGGATTATTTGGATCAGTTCGTTGTTGTCTTTATTGATGACATCCTCATATATTCCAAAAGCCGTGAAGATCATGAGCATCATTTGAAGCTGGTACTCCAAAGGCTGCGTGAAAACAAGTTATATGCTAAGTTGAAGAAATGCGAGTTCTGGCTTGAGGAAGTAGCTTTCCTAGGGCACGTGGTGTCAAAACATGGAGTATCTGTTGACCCGGCGAAGATTGAAGCAATACAAAGTTGGGAGCAACCAAAGACGGTGACCGAAGTACGTAGCTTTCTGGGCTTAGCTGGTTATTATCGGAGATTCGTGGAAGGGTTTTCTCGAATCGCTACCCCGTTAACTCAGCTGACTCGGAAAGATATCAAATTCGTATGGAGCGAGGAATGCGAGAAGAGTTTTCAAGAGCTTAAGAGGAGACTCATTTCGGCACCTGTTCTGACAATACCATCTGGTTCGGATGGATTTGTTATCTACAGTGATGCTTCAGGCAAAGGGTTAGGATGTGTTCTCATGCAACATGGGAAAGTCATAGCCTATGCCTCGCGACAACTCAAAGAATATGAGAGGAATTATCCTACTCATGATTTGGAGTTGGCAGCAGTAGTTTTCGCGTTGAAGATCTGGAGACACTACCTGTATGGGGAGAAAGTGGAGATCTATACAGATCATAAAAGCCTTAAATATTTCTTCACCCAAAAGGAACTCAACATGCGGCAGCGACGTTGGCTCGAGCTGTTGAAAGATTACGATCATACCATCCAATATCATCCTGGAAAAGCAAACGTAGTAGCTGACGCATTGAGTAGAAGATCATATGCGGGTACGAGTGCAATGTTGTTAACACAAAGGCCCATTTTGTATGACTTGCAAAGGATGGAGATAGAGATGAAGGCTCCAAGTACCCACATGATGATATCAAATATACGAGTAGAACCGACTTTAATCGATAAAGTTAAAGCTGCTCAAGCTACGGACATAGAGCTGATGCATATGAAGAAGAAAGTGCAAGAAGGTTCTATTCCAGAAGCAAGAATCGATGAAGAAGGAATACTTCGAGTCCACTCCAGACTTTGTGTTCCTAACGATTCTGATTTGAAGTACAAGATCATGATGGAAGCACACAATACACCATTTGCAATCCATCCTGGAAGTACCAAAATGTATCGTGATCTTCGACATACATTTTGGTGGAATAATATGAAGAGAGAGATTGCAAAGTTTATCTCGAGGTGTTTAACTTGTCAACGTGTAAAGGCGGAACATCAAGTGCCAAAGGGTCCATTGCAACCACTTGAGATTCCGAAATGGAAGTGGGAACACATTACCATGGATTTCGTTACGGGTCTTCCCACGGTTTCTCAAGGCATAAATGCTATTTGGGTTATTGTTGATAGATTAACCAAGTCTGCTCATTTCTTGCCGATACGGGAGACTTATTCCCTTGAACGTCTTGCTCGTATATACGTAGATGAGATTGTGAGACTGCATGGCATGCCAGTATCCATAGTTTCGGATCGTGACCCAAGATTCACTTCAAGATTTTGGGTTAGCTTGCAAAAAGCTATGGGCACAGATTTACGATTTAGTTCGGCATACCATCCTCAAACGGACGGACAATCAGAGAGGACTATTCAAACTCTTGAAGATCTATTAAGACTTTGTGTCCTAGATTTCAAAGGGAGTTGGGATAAGTACCTACCATTGGTGGAATTCTCTTACAATAACAGTTATCAGGCAAGTATAGGTGTGGCCCCATTTGAAGCATTATATGGACGAAAGTGTCGCTCTCCAGTATGCTGGGACGAGGTGGGTGAAGCAACATTGTTGGGACCAGAGTTGGTACGCATGACTACAGAGAAGATCCAAACGATTCGACAACGTATACAAACGGCACAGGATCGACAAAAGAGTTATGCGGATCTTCATCGAAAGGACGTGGAATTTGACATTGGGGATCATGTATTGTTGCGTGTGGCTCCATGGAAAGGAGTTACAAGATTTGGAAAGAGAGGAAAGCTCAATCCACGATTTATTGGTCCATTTCAGATTCTTGACCGAGTAGGAAATGTGGCCTATAGACTCGCGTTACCTCCAAGTATGTCTCGTGTTCATAATATTTTTCATATATCTGTGTTACGTAAATATGTGAAAGACCCAGACCACGTTATTGAGTTAGAACCGGACGAGATAGCTGAAGACTTAACGTACGAAGAGGTACCTGTCAAGATCTTGGATAGAAAGGAGCATGTCCTACGCACGAAGGTCATACCACAAGTTAAAGTTTTGTGGAGAAACCATGCTATTGAGGAAATGACCTGGGAGTTGGAAACGGAAATGAAAGCGAGGTATCCTCATCTTTTCGAAACACCAGGTACGTACGTCAATTTCGAGGACGAAATTTCATAAGGAGGGGAGGTTGTAAGACCCCAAATTATTAATAAATAAAATTTAAATTCTCTCTATTTATTATTTTGAAATAGTAAGTGTTAAATTGATTAATGAGGTTAGTTATGGGTAAAATGCGCAAATATTTCAAATAAGCAGGTGGTTATAAAATATTCATTGTTGTCGGGGAATATTCGTTTGGTCGTGGAATATTCTTCCTGTCGGGGAATATTCGTACGACGGCGCAGTCTTTTGTGGGCCCCATAACGGAAAGCGATTGGATGAAGAAAACGACAAGTATATGTTGTTTATTAATAACGGTGTAGTTGTTACCGTTAATACTGTTGGAATACCCGGTGGTTAAAACACAGTAATACGCGTTGTTACACAGTAGCACACTGTATTGCACCAATTATTGATTCTTACGTAAGAAGGCACTACTCAATAATGGTTACAGTAATTACTGTTCAGTATTTTATTTTATTGATTCAATAATTGCTGCGTTGATATTTTATATTACTGTTGTTTCAATAATTGTCACTACACAGTATTTTCCATTATCAGATCAATAATTCATATTATTTGAATAATATTATTAGATAACATTATTGGCAATGTCTAGAAAGTTCTGTCTAAGGAGAGGTTTGGTCATCTAATTGCGCGCCAGTAAGGAGAAATCCTTATTGGAAAGCCCCCTCTTTCCTGGGAACGGCCTGGTTGTCATAAATGTGATTCTGTAATATTATTTGTGAATAATTAATTATTGATTCATATGATAAGGAAATATTTATTTTTGTGGATATAAATGAGGGATATATTTTTGTGGTTAAAAATGAAGGAGTTAATGTTGAGGTTTTTATCAGTATTTTTGTCGGAATGGAGGTATTAAAAATTAGGGTTTTTGAGATATTTTGCGGGGGTTATAATTTTTAATCCGACCGTTGGATCGTGGTAATTTTTGGATATGTTATACATATATAAGTTGAGTATATGTCCTCAAATTTTGAACCGTTAAAAATGAACGTATGATTTATTATGAATTTTACGAGATGACTGGTTCAGAAATTGTTGAATTTTCGGAGTTAATCATTTTGGTAAAAATTTTAGAATTGGTGGGCCCCACTCTTGGTTGGTGAAGAAATGTGCTGAGATTTTTATTCAAATGTGGTGGGTGGGAATAGTAGCAGGTAAAGCCATCAGGTTGTAGGTTAAGTCTGCTTCGGCGTGCTAACATTTTCCTATAAATAGAGGGCTAAGTTAGAATTAAAAATCACACCAGAAACAAGTTTTCTCTCTTTCTCTCTCTAGATTATTGAGTGTATTTTGTGAGTATTTAGATACTTTGAGAGTTTCTATTCATCAGAGCAAGTTTCTTTCAGCCTTATACTGGTATTTTGACCAGAAGTACTGCCTTTACGAGGTAAGGGATGCTATTTTATTCGAAAATGATATTATTTCTTCAATATCATTATGCTGAAATATTGGTTGGAAATTTTTATCAAATTTGGAACTTTTTACGTCGGGGTTACTATTCATGAGTTACTATTCACGAGTTACTATTCACCGAAAAATAAAATTTTCTTCTTTTCGTCCAAAATATCTATTCTGGGTACTAGCTTTGATTGTATCCATGTTTTGATCATTCTTGAATTCTACTTCACTATGAATAACTATAAGGTTTTTTTGGACATGGATAAATCGAAATACGAATCCTTAATATTTGTTATTTTGTTTCACTGGATTCGTTTTCTTTAAGATATTTTTCATCATCCTCAGTCCTAAATGATGATATTACTGAATATCTTTGGCCCGTAGTGCAAAGATGAATGATTAACTGATGAATATCTTTGGCCCGTAGTGCAAAGATGAACAGGTGTTGAGATGAACATGACCGACTGGTGATATAAATGAATATCTTTGGCTTGTAGTGCAAAGATGAATATTTGATTAAAGAAGGTTATTGATTGTTGTTACAGGGATAAAATATTGATGATGGACTTTTAAATCTTAGAAGATAGTAGAACTCATTCTCTACTTGACTCTTCTAATGGTTTGCTGTTTTCGCTGCAGTTATTGATTTAAAACTTGTTGTCTATTGTATTCTATTAGATTTTTTCCTGTTGAAGACTAACGATAATTTGTTCTGTATTATCTTAGTCATAATGTTCTTTACTGGGCTAGTTGAGCTCACCCTTTTCCTTTTTGTTCCATTTTTCTCAGGAGGCGAGAATGTAGCGAGTACTAGTCGGGGTATGGAATGATGGTTCTAGAAGTTACTTTAGTAGTCCTCACCATTTTTGTGAAATAATGTATCAATAATTGTAATGAGGACTTATTTGAGTGTGGATATTGTCTAAATGACAATATTTATATTTAAACTCACAGTTCTTGTGTTGTAATAATAAAGATGTAGTTGTTTCTGTACCATGTATTTTGGCGACTCAGAATGGGTGTTGTATACCTATTTTGGGGGCGTCACACGATTGGTCAGGAAATATTTTTTTGTCGGGGAATATTCGTATGCTGGCACAATCATTGGTGGACCCCACAACGGAAGTATTGTCGTAGTAAGAAAACGACAGAATTATCATTTTATAAAAATAACGGCAAAAGTATTACCGTTAAAACTGTTGAACTACCTGGTAGTAAAAGTACAATAATACGCGTGGTTGCATAGTAGAACACGGTATTAATTATTGATGCTTACGTAAGAAGTCACTCAATTATACTCAATTATTGCTACAATAATTGCTGCATCATATCTCTCATATTATTGATTCAATTGTTGTCACAGTATCATCTGTATAATATGTTATATTATTAAATCAATAATTGAGACGACAAAGTTATTCATATTATTATTTGCAATATTGAAAATGTCTAGAAGTTTTGTCAAGGAGAGGTTAGATAATCTAATTGCGCACCAATAGAGAGAAATTCTTATCGGAAAGTAACTTCTTTCCTGGGAACAACCTAGTTGTTAAATATTGTGAATTATAATATTAATGATGAATAATTTCGTGTTGATTAAAGATGAAATTGATAGTTCCATTGTGTTGAAATTATTAATGTTAGTGAAAATCGACATTTATTTCAATAATAATTGATGTCTGGAAGTTATCGGGTAATTAACCGGATAAATGAGCAATTAATTGCTATTAATTCACATGCTTATAACTATGTGCTCACATGTGTGTACTATTGATTCACATTCTTGCACTATTAGGGGAGTGGTGCAAGATTAATAATAGTTGCATGACTAAGTTAAAAATGGAGGTACTATACTGTAATTATTTTTTTCACATGATTATAGTATTGAGTCACATGAATGAACTAGTAATTCACATAATTTACTATTAGGGGAGGTGGTGAAAGTTTGATAATACTTGCAGGACTAAATTAAAAATAAAGAAAAAGAGTAAGGTATACTGTAATATTTTGAGCCCCAAAATGTGCAATTATTGAAATTATATTTTCTTATAAATAGAAGCTCATTCTTCCTTCATTTCTCACCAATTCACAAAAGCTAAAGAGCAATTATTATAGAGAAATTATAGAGAGAAAGAAGAAGAGAAGTCTGCTACCTCACTATTTCAGTATCCACTTTCTTCTAAGGTAAGAGGTATTATTTCTTTCGTATTCATGAAGAGAGCTATTGTTATTTCATTCTTTATTATTCTGTTGGAATAATCTGTCTGTGCGGTCTATCGCATGCTTGGTGAAATTCTTTTGTTATTTCATTCTTTATTATTATGTTGGAATAACCTGTCTATGCGAAGTACCGCATACATGGTGAAATTCTTCTATTATTCCATTCTATATTTTTCTGTTGGAATATCCTGTCTGTGCGGATTATGCATGACCTGGTTCCATTCTTTATTATTCTGTTGGAATATCCTGTCTGTGCGTATTACGCATGACCTGGTTCTATTATTTATTATTCTGTTGGGAATAACCTGTCTGTGCGGTCTATCGCATGCCTGGTGAATTCTTCTGTTATTCCATTCTTTATTATTCTATTGGGAATAACATGTCTGTGCGATCTATCTCATGCCTGGTGAATTCTTTTGTTATTCCATTCTTTATTATTCTGTTAGAAATGATCTTTCTACGTGGATTACCGCATGACGGATGAAAATTCATTTACAGTTTCGTATATTCTATTATACTCGTATGAGATATCATTTCTTTTGTACTCGTCATGGAATATCATTTTCTTTGGTATTTTTCTTTTACGAGTTACTATTCACAGGTTACTATTCCCCCGATTAATATTCACTCTAGTATTATTCACTTGGGTATTCGGGGCACTTTGCATGCCGAAGTACTATTCACGAGTTACTATTTACGGGTTACTATTCACCCGATTACTATTTACTCTAGTATCATTTACTCGGGTATTTGGGGTACTTTTTATGTCAGGGTACTATTCACGAAGTACTATTCCCGAAGTACTATTCACAGGATACTATTCACGAGGTACTATTTACCCGAAAAATATATTTTTTTCTGTCCAAATTATTTTTGGTATATGAATATTATTCTTGAATTTTACTCCACAAAGCAGTATCATGTTGACAATTTAAACGTTATTGAATTCTAGATAAATTAAATTATAAATCTTTAAAATTTATCCTTGAACTTGTTTTATTAAATTATTATGTCATTGTCATCATCCTCATGCTTATATTGTGATGAAAGTCCTCTTTGGCTTACGTGCAGAGATGGACTAGGTATGATTATGACCAGGGATTATTCGGTATAATCATGACCGTAATGTGACGAATGATGTGGTGAAAGTCCTCATTGGCCTGTAGTTCATTGATGGACAGTTGTTGGTATGATTATGACCAGGGATTATTCGGTATAATCATGACCATTGATGATTACATGAATATCCTTGGCTGTGGTGCAGGGATGATTTGATTTTATTTATTAAGCTAAGTCTCAGCTATAAAGTTGATGAAAAACTTTTTAAATCATAAAAGATAGTAGATTTTATGCTCTACTTGACTCTTCTAATGGATTGCGTATTTCCGTTGCAGTTGTTGATCTAAAACTTGTTGTCTATTGTATTCTATCAGTTGTTATACTGTTGAAGGCTAAGGATAATTTATTCTGCATTATCTTAGTCATAATATTTCTTACTGGGCTAGTTGAGCTCACCCTTTCTTTCACTATTCTCTTCAAGAAATGAGAACGTAGCCGGGACTAGTCGGGAAACGGAGTGACGGTCCAGATGATAGCATTAGTAGTCCTCACTATTCTGTTAAATAGTGTGACAATAAATATAATGAGGACTCCATTGAGTGTGGATATTGTCTAGATGACAATATTCTTATTAAAACACTTAGATTATGTTTTGTCATATTTTACACGACTGTTGTATAATTAAGTTGTATTTAAATTTTGTACCATGTATTTGGCGACTCAAGATGGGTGATGTATACCTGTTTTGGGGGCGTCACAATATATGGATGTAATTATTATGTCATCCTAACAACCAAAGCATACACTTCGAATAACACATATGCATTTAAAGTGTTGATAAGGGTGATACATGTCACCACGTCCTGTGAAGGAACATCATCACTCACATACATTAAACGTTCTGGCGGTCAGTCGACTTTGACCTCTAGCTGCAGCTACTGTTGACTTATTATTACTATTATCCAGTGCTCGGTTTCCTCCTCCTCCTTGGTTCTTGAGTTTTGGACAGTTCCTCATTAAATGATCCAACGAACCACAATTGAAACATCTAATCCTAATAGGGTTAGGACATTGTGGAGAATAGTGTCCCTCTTGACCACAGTTGAAACATTTGTTCTTAAGACACACACCCTTATGTTTTCTCCCACATGTGACACAAGGGTCAATTTTGTTGTTCTTTTTATTGTTATTAAAATTATTCACCTTCTTCCCAGAGTTGTTTGAAAAAGTGGTATCCCACTTCCTCTTTTTATTAAACCTACCTGAACTGGGTTCTTGTAAGACCCCGAATTTTAAGAAATAAAAGTATTCAATTTTTTTATAATTATTATTCAGTAAATGGTTAAATTGATAAAAGTTAAAGTTAAGGGTGATATATGTAAAGTTTACAAAATACGCAAGTGGTTATAAAATATTCATTGTTGTCGGGGAATATTCGTTTGGTCGTAGAATATTCTTGCTATCGAGGAATATTCGTACGATGGCACAACCATTTATGGGCCCCATAACAGAATAACTGTTGGATGAAAAAAAAGACAAGTATGAGTTTTTATAAATAACGACGTAGTTGTTACCGTTAATACTATTAGAATACCTGGTGAAAATACAGTAATACGCGTGGTTGCACAGTAGCACACGATATTGCACAGTATTTGTTTATTCTTACGTAAGAAGACACTACTCAATAATTGTTACAGTAATTATTGTTTAATATTTTATTTTATTGATTCAATAATTGCTACGTTGATATTTTATATTATTGTTGTTTCAATAATTATCACGGCATAGTATTTCCCATTATCAGATCAATAATTCATATTATTTGAATAATATTATTAGATAGCATTATTGACAATGTCTAGAAAGTTCTGTCAAGGAGAGGTTTGGTCACCTAATTGCACGCCAGTAAGGAGAAATCCTTAGTGAAAAGCCCCTCTTTCTTGAAAACGGTCTGGTTATTATTATTGTGATTTTGTAATATTATTTGTGAATAATAAATTATTAATTTATATGATAAGAAAAATATTTATTTATGAGGATATAAATGGAAGAATTTTTTTAAAAAGTGATAATTGTTAAAAATTAATATTTTATCTTTTCTGATAAAATATATTATTATATTATAATAATATAATAATGATGATATTTTTACAATGAATGTGTGATATATGAATAAATGAGAAAGAAGAGTATTTTTGTTATAAAAAATATTTAACACATGTTTTGTGTGTTAGTGGACCCTATTTTTGACTGAAGTTTGATAATAGCCTGCAAAATCGTCCGTATGTGGATTTCGGTCAATTTCTGTTTAAAATTTAGAAAAACTTAAAGCTACAAAGTTGTAGAGAATTGAATTTCCAATAGAATGGACTTAAGATTTGAATTTTTCTGATAAAAGGACTATTTATTATGAATTATTGAAGTTCCGAAATATTGGGTCTGAATTAATTTTGTTACAAAAAAATGTTTAAAACATATTTTTCATGTTAAAGGACCCCACTTGCATGTTTAAAATTTTAAAATTTGATTTCAAAGAGTGCGTATGATATTTTTATAAATAATATTATTTTATTAAATTTTTTGCTTTGGTGTTCTAAGCATTTTTCTATAAATAGAATGCTTAGGTTAGAAATAAAAAACACACCAAAAACTGAAGTTTTCTCTCTCTATATTATCAAGCATATTTTTGTGAGTATTTAGATGCCTTGAGTGTTGCTATATGATGCAAGTTCCCTTTAGCGTTATATCCGATATTTCAGTCTGAAGTACTGCTCTTTTGAGATAAGAGATAGTAAGGGATTGTAAGGGTTATTATATTTTTCAGTTTCGTAATTTTTTCGAACTTTCAAAAATTTTTAAAAAATTTGAAATGATAATTTGATGAGTTTTCTAGATTGTGTCCAAAAATAACGATTTTTGGATGTATAGATTAGGAGTTATGAATTTTATGGGAAAATACTATTTTAAAAGTAAACCCTTATAACTCTTTGTGGTTAACTTCAAAATTTATGAAATTTTTATTGGGTGTGACGCCCCCAAAATAGGTATACATCACCCATCTTGAGTCACCAAATATATGGTACAAAATTCAAATATAACTTAATAATACAACTGTTATGTAGAATACGACAAAACATAACTGAGAGTTTTAATAAGAATATTGTCATCTAGACAATAGCCACACTCAATGGAGTCCTCATTATATTTATTGTCACACTATTTAACAGAATAGTGAGGACTACTAATACTATCATCTGGACCGTCACTCCATTCCCCGACTAGTCCCGGCTACGTTCTCATTTTTTGAAGAAAACAGTGAAAGAAAGAGTGAGCTCAACTAGCCCAGTAAGAAATATTATGACTAAGATAATGCAGAATAATTTATCGTTATCCTTCAACAGTGTTAAACTGATAAGATATAACAAACATCAAGTTTAACTGCAGCGGAACAAGCAATCCATTAGAAGAGTCAAGTAGAGAATAAAATCTACTATCTTCTATGATTTAAAAGGTTTTTCATTATTTTTATCGTTGAGACTCAGCTTAATAAATAATCCACATCATCCCTGCACTACAGTCAATGATATTCATGTATTCATCAATGGTCATGATCATGCCAACAACTGTCCATCAATGCACTACGGGCCAATGAGGACTTTTACCACATCATTTGTAACATTACGGTCATCATTATACCGAATAATCCCTGGTCATAATCATACCAAGTTCATCTATGCATTACAGGCCACAGATGACTTTCAACATAATATAAACATGAGAATGATGACAATGATATAAGAATTCAATAAAACAAGTTCAAGAATTAATTTATCCAGGAACCAATAACGTCCAAATTGTCAACATGATACGGCTTTGTGGGGTAAAACTCAAAAATGCTCGGAAGAATATTTCCATGAAAAGATACTGGATGAAGCGCAAATATCAATGATATTCCACTAATTTCATGGAGTATAAAAGCCAAAACTTTAACCAACTGAGTACAATAAAGAATGGAATAACAAAAGAAATCACAAGGCATGTGATAGACCGCACAGACATGTTATTCCAACAGAATAATAAATAACGGAACCAGGTCATGCGTAAACGCACAGACATGATATTCCAACAGAATAATAAATAATGGAACCAGGTCGTGCGTAAATCACAGACATGATGTTCCAACAGAATAATAAATAATAGAACCAGGTCATGCGTAATGCACAGACATGATGTTCCAACAGAATAATAAAGAATGGAATAATAGAAGAATTTCACCATGTATGCAGTACTTCGCATAGACAGGTTATTCCAACATAATAATAAAGAATGGAATAACAGAAGAATTTCACCAAGTATAGGGTAGTCCGCGTATACAGGTTATTCCAACAGAATAATAAAGAATGGAATAACAGAAGTTCTCTTCATGAATACAAAATAAATAATACCCCTTACCTTAGAAGAAACTGAATATAGGATTAGTGAAGTAGTAGAATACTTTTCTTCTTTCTCTCTATAGTTTCTCTCTCTAGAGTTTCAGTGAATTCGTACGAAATAATGAAGGAATGAGCTTCTATTTATAGGAGAATGGACTGAATAGTAACTAATTCATTAACGGTCCAGATTGATTTACTTTTAAACGGAAGGTCCATATTGATTTACTATGCAATATTAATAAAATATAATATATTCTATTTATAATCTAATAAAACGAATAACTTTATAAAAGTATTCTGTTTTATATAAAAAGATTTTACTATACAAATACTATGCAGGCACTATGTAAATACTATGCAGGCACTATTTAAAATACTATGCATAATAGAATATAATATATTCTATTTATAGTCTAATAAAACAGATAACTTTATAAAAGTATTCTGTTTTATATAAAAAGATTTTACTATGCAAAATACTATGCATAATAGAATATAATATATTCTATTTATAGTCTAATAAAACAGATAACTTTATAAAAGTATTCTGTTTTATATAAAAAGCTTTTCTGTTTTATTACATTAATAATACTAATAAAACAAAATTTATCACCATTATTATAATTCACCATATTAATCGACCAGGTCGTTCCCAGGAAAGAGTGGGCTTTCCAATAAGGATTTCTCCCTATTGGCGCGCAATTAGGTGACCAAACCTCTCCTTGACAGAACTTCTAGACATCGTTAATATTGCAAATAATAATATTAATAACTTTATCATCTCAATTATTGATTTAATAATATATAAAATATTGATAATAATTGAATCAAATAACGTGAGATACTATGCAGCAATTACTATAGCAATAAATGAACAAAACTGAGTGACTTCTCACGTAAGCATCTATAATCAATACCGTGTGCTACTATGCAACCACGCGTATTACTGTACTTTTAACACCGGGTGTTTCAATAGTTAACGGTAAAACTTCCGCCGTTATTTTCATAAAGTATTTTTGTCGTTTTCTCAATCCGACAGTAATTCTGTTGTGTGGTCCACCAATGATTGTGCCGTTGTACGAATATTCCTGTTAAAACGAATATTCGCCGACCAATCGAATATTATATAACAACTTGCATACTTTGTAAAATTTATAAATATTACCCACAACTATAACATTATATCAAATTCATTCCATAATATTCAAAAATGATATTTATAAAAAATTAATCTTTATTCATAAAAGTTGGGGTCTTACAACCTCCCCTTCTTATGAAATTTCACTCTCAAAATTAGGGTACGTACCTAATATGTCGAAGAGCTAAGGATACCTTGATTTTATTTCAGATTCTAACTCTCAGGTCATTTCCTTAACATCGTGGTTCCTTCACAAAACTTTAACTTGAGGTATAACCTTGGAGCGTAGAACATGATCCTTCTTATCCAAGATTTTAACAAAAACCTCTTCATACGTTAAATCTTCCGCTATTTCGTCCGGTTCTAACTCAATAATGTGGTGCGGGTCTTTCACATATTTACGTAACATAGATATGTAAAAAACGTTATGAACGCGAGACATACTTGGCGGTAAAGCGAGTCTATAGGCCACAGTTCCTACTCGATCAAGGATTAAAAATGGGCCAATGAATCGAGGATTGATCTTTCCTCTCTTTCCAAATCTCGTAACTCCTTTCCATGGAGCAACCCGTAACAACACATGATCTCCAATATCGAATTTCACGTCCTTTCGATGAAGATCAGCATAACTCTTTTGTCGATCTTGTGTGGTTTTTATATGTTGTCGGATCGTTTGAATCTTTTCCGTAGTCATACATACCAACTCCGGTTCCAACAACGTTGCTTCACTCACCTCATCCCAACATACTGGAGAACGACACTTTCTTCCATACAACGGTTCAAATGGAGCCATGCCAATACTTGCTTGATAACTGTTGTTGTAGGAAAACTCCACCAATGGTAAGAACTTATCCCAACTTCCCTTGAAGTCAAGGACATAGAGTCTTAATAAATCTTCAAGAGTTTGAATAGTCCTCTTTGACTGCCCGTCCGTCTGAGGATGATATGCCGAGCTAAATCGTAAATCCGTGCCCATAGCTTTCTGCAAACTAACCCAAAATCGTGAAGTGAATCTTAGGTCTCGATCAGAAACTATAGATACTGGCATACCATGCAGTCTTACAATCTCATTTATGTACATACGAGCAAGACGTTCAAGTGTATAAGTTTCTCGTATAGGTAAAAAATGAGCCGACTTGGTCAATCTATCAACAATGACCCAAATCGCATCTACGCCTTGAGAAACCTTGGGAAGACCGGTAACGAAATCCATGGTAATGTGCTCCCACTTCCATTATGGAATTTCAAGTGGTTGCAATGGACCTTTTGGTACTTGATGCTCCGCCTTGACTCATTGACAAGTTAGACACCTTGAGATAAACCCCGCGATCTCTCTCTTCATATTGCTCTACCAAAATGTATGTCGAAGATCATGATACATTTTGGTACTCCCAGGATGGATTGCAAATGATGTGTTGTGCGCCTCCATCATGATTTTATACTTTAATCAGGGTCGTTAGGAACACAAAGTCTGGAGCTGACTCGAAGTATTCCTTTCTCATCGATTCTTGCTTCCGGCATAACACCTTCTTGCACTTTCTTCCTCATACGCATCAGTTCCAAGTCTGTAACTTGAGCAACTTTAACTTTATCGATTAAAGTCGGTTCTACTCGTATATTCACCATCATCACATGGGCCCCTGGAGTCTTTAACTATATCTCCATCCTTTACAAGTCACACAAAATGGGCTTTTGCGTTGACAATATCGTACTCATAC